>SJXQ01001274.1:403295-515620 GCA_006408695.1 Aepyceros melampus
TAGGAATCCGCATTCCAGCAGGGACGCTCGCGACCAGCGGTGGAAAGTCGGGGAACCGGGTCCTCCCGGAGGGGTCGGTCGGGGGACGGGGCGGGGAGAGCAGTCCACTTGGGTCAATGGTTGGATGTGCCGCAGGCCGCCAGGCGGGGCTCGAGGGGGCGGTGAGGCGGGGGTGCGGGCCGCGGCAGGTGCGGGTTCTCCCGCACCCCTGCTTCCGCGGACGCTCGCGCACCCCGGCGAACACCGGCCGGCTTCCACGCCTGCCCGGAACGGAGCACGCGCCCTCGGCCGGAAGGTACCCCAACCGCCCGCCGGAGGGGAGCCCAGCCCGGCGAGGGAAGCCCAGTGAGGGACGGAGCGTGGCAGTGGCGAGAGCGAGGACAAGTGCGGGCAAAGAGCATGCGCAGTGTGAAGGCACAATCGGCTACGTGGGAGCCTGGGGCATGCTCGGTGAGAGCCGGGCCTGGCGCACGCGCAGAAGCGCTCAGAACCCGCAACCCGCTGGCGGAGAGAAAAAGGAGGAGAGAGATCACCTCAGAGTTACGTCAGGAAAGGCCGCGTTTTGCGGGGAGGCTATGGCCTCCCACGGGCCCCGCAGTTCCCCTGGGGCGAGGGGCGTGACAGTTACTCACCGGTCTTCAGCCCCGAGGCAGACGCCAGGCCCCTTTCCGCTCACACTCGGCTCGCGCGCGCCGCAGCCGCCGCTGCCGCTGTGATTCCATCCATCTTGAATTTGACGTCATCCCACACCAGGGATGAGGTCATCGCAGGCAGCGCTCGTCACGTGCGCGGCGCTATGATTGGCCACCGGGCCGCGGGGGGGCGGGCCGAGGGAGGTGCGCAGCTCCGGGGGCTGGGCGAGGGCGGGCCTGACGGCAGCTGGGTCACCGCCACCGCTGCTGCCGCCGCCGCGTCCTCCCGCGCGCGCCTTCCGCTCGAGGTTCTTCCTCCTCCCGCGCCGCCCGCGCCCGCGTCCTCTCCCGGCCCCAGGCGGGGCGCGCGTGCCCCACGGGCGGCCCTGAGGGAAGGCGGCAGCGAAGGCTGGAGGGGCGCGCATCGCGAGGGCGCACAGAGGCTGCCCCGGTGGGCTGGGCGCCGCGGGGTCGCGCGTCGGTGGGCTCGCCGGCTGGTGCCCCCGGCCCGGCGCGGTGCGCCAGCGCCTCCACTCGCCCCCTCGGAGGACGGTTCTCCGACGGCGGCGGCGTGGTACCCCAGGTATCTCCAGGTCCAGGTGCCTCCGGTGTCGCAGATGCCTGTGGAGGCACGCGGGCTGCGACCTGCCGAGAAGAACCGACCTGGGCGGTCTGGTCGTGGGTACCACTCAGGACTGACCTGAGGTGGACCGGCCTCCAGGTTCCTTCCACTTGAACAGGTGAGGGTGGCTCTCTGTGTTTCAGCCTCCCGCGGCATCCGCTTGTCAGCTGCGCATTCCCAAACGCCTTCACTTTTACAGTCATTGATTTAAGATCACTGGGCAGCTAACTAACCACCCCCCGACCCCTTCTCTTATTAATTCTCATTTGCCCTCTGGTAGACTGTCGTTTTCTTGTATGAATGTTACAGGCTCGTCAATTAGAAAACTCACTTCACTCATTCAAAACCGGAAAATTAGTGTGACAGAAATGCCAAACTGTAAACACTAAAGAAAGGTTCTGTTGGGCAAGATAAACATGTATCTACATGTGTTCCCCAAAGCCAGAACAAATCGGATTGGAAGGGCGAGGAGACTGCGTTTTGTTTGAGTAGGACATGCCGGATTTTAGTTCCCGTGTGGTGGAAAGTCAGAGTCCTAACCTCTGGACCCTCAGGGAATTCTGGAGACTGCCTATTAAAGCGATAAGTTTTAGGACTGATGTCTTAATTCCTGGATTTTAAACCCATGTTGTTTAACACTTTTCAAAAGTCTCAATTTTCAGATAAAATTTTTTGAAGTTGAATTTAGGCACGTGACCTAAGATAAAATAATTTATGAAATGTTTGAAGAATATGTGTAAGAAATAATCTTGTCTTAGGTTGACTAAAATGAAAAACGTGTCCCAAGTGAACAGCTCTATTGTGAATTGTTTTCATTCCTCTCGTTTTAAGAGGACTCAGTCTCAAAGGAAGAACCTTGCTCCTCAAAGTCTTTGCTGCAGCTATTTAAAAACTTTATAAAGGTTTTTTGGTATTTTGAGCTGAATCATGGTCGAGCAAAAAGTGGCTTTGAATGTAAAAGAACAGTGATTGTAAGTCTTTCAAAGGGCCTTGAGTTTTACGGTTCTGTGTGGTTAGGCTGGGTGAGCGTGCTTTACAGGTAAGAAAACCTATACCAGCTGTGTAGCTAGAGCTAGAAACTCAGTTGTCTGGTTTTTAGTGTACTACACCAGATGCCAGAAGCAGTTCTCTGCCTGCATCCCTTCTAGTTGCTCAGGGGGAGCCACGTTGGTGTCTCCTGTTTAAGAACATTTCAAGGAAAGGAATCTGAGTGATAGGACTGGTGCTGTGGGTGAGCATCTGCCTGCCAGTGCAGGGGACCTGGGTTTGATCCCTGGTCCTGGAAGATTCCACATGCCCCTGAGCAATTAAGCCAGTGCACCACAACTACTGAGCCTGCGGGCTGCAGCTACAAAACCCTGTGTGCCTGAAGCTTGTGCTGCTACGAGAGATGCCATCGCAGTGAGAAGCGTGTGCACCATGATGAAGAGTAGCCCCCACTTGTTCCCACTAGAGAAAGCCCCAGCAAAGGGACAAAGACCCACCTCAGCCAAAAATAGAACATAAATAAATGAAAATAACAATGACCAATAAAAACCGGGCTTCTCTGATGGCTCAGACAATAAAGAATCTGCCTGCAATGCAGGAGACCTGGGTTTGCTCCCTGGGTTGGAAAGATCCCCTGGAGGAGGAAATGGCAACCCACTCCAGTATTCTGGCCTGGAGAATTTCATGAACAGAGGAGCCTGGCAGGCTGCTGTCAGGGTTGCAAAGAGTCAGACACAACTGAGTGACTTTCAGACAGACCAATAAAAACGGGGGCACTGACTGCTAAATCCAGCAGAATCTTTCAGTCTGTTCAGCTGGCCCCGTTGGTTTGTGGCTCTACCAATTTAATCTTGAAACCTACTTGTTTCAGTGATTCCTCATTTCCCTGGATTTTCTTTTTCTTTTTGGGGCCATGCCACACGACTTGCAGGATCTTAGCTCCCCAACCAAGGACTGAACCTGGGCGCTCAGCAGTGGAAGTGCAGCATCCTAATCACTGAAGGACCAGGGTATCCCCTGCTCTGGATTTTCTACCTACTTGTTTCAATGGTGCCTCCTCCCCCTGAATTTCCTACCCATTAATCTGACCTTTGGCTCTCGGCCTTCCCTGTTGGCTCCTCTGCCCAGACCCTGCTCACACTGTGGGTCTCCTGATGTTCTGACCTTGGCCGTCTTGTTCCACCCACCCATGTAGTCCTGTCCATCCCTGGGATGCGAGCCCAACTGCCTGAGCCAGAGGCTCTCATTGCCAGTATTCAGCCCATCACCAAGTCCACGCCAACCACCTCCTGGCTGTTACTCTGATAACGTAACCATGGCCAGTCCAGGAACTTTCTAACTGTCCTCCCAGTTGTCAAGATGTATCCTTTCAACCCATAGTCATTCTGCAGTCCACATGATCTTTTTTTTAAAAGCCAGAAGTATCACACCGCCCCCTTGCTCAAGTTGTTGATGGCTGTCCACTGCTTTAAGGATAACTTTCAAATTTCACAGTGTGGCTGACCAGCCTAGTGACAGCCCACTTCTAATTAATCCCATGTTCCTGGCACCCACATGGACACACACTTTCTCTGAACAAGTCACACTCTGTCTCTTGCCTCTGAGTGTCCTCATGTGTGTGTACTTTTCCCTGAGAAGTTCCTCCCCAAGTCCTGTGCATATTCAGTCTCTCCTTGGTAATTTTATCTTCCTGGTTCCCCCTTCCTCCTGTGTCATCACTCAGCCTCATTCTGGGTGTGGTGCTCTTGCCTCGTGCTCCCATGGTTGCTAGAGAAGCTTGTTCTACACTCATGCACATGCTGTTGGATTTGCCTGCCAGTAACCTCTCCCCTGCAGTAGGCTTCCTGTCCCCCCTCTGCCTGCCTAGTGCCCAGCAGGGTGCTGATGCTGCACCCTTTGGCCACCTGATGCAAAGAGCTGAATCATTGGAAAAGACCATGATGCTGAGAAAAACTGAAGGCAAAAGGAGAAGGGTGGCAGAGGATGAGATGGTTAGATAGCCTTACCGACTCAATGGACATCAGTTCAGTTCAGTTCACTCCAGTCGCTCAGTCGTGTCCGACTCTTTGCGACCCCGTGAATCGCAGCACGCCAGGCCTCCCTGTCCATCACCAACTCCCGGAATTCACTCAGACTCATGCCCATTGAGTCAGTGATGCCAACCAGCCATCTCATCCTGTCATCCCCTTCTCCTCCTGCCCCCAATCCCCCCAGCACCAGAGTCTTTTTCCAATGAGTCAACTCTTCCCATGAGGTGGCCAAAGTACTGGAGTTTCAGTTTTATCATCATTCCTTCAAAAGAACACCCAGGGCTGATCTTCAGAATGGACTGGTTGCTGAGTAAACTCTGGGAGATAGTGAAGAACAGGGAAGCCTGGTGTGCTGCAGTCCATGGGGTCATGAAGAATTGGACATAATGGACCGACTGAACAACAGCAACTACCAGGTCGTAGTTGGAGCATGTAGGATCTTTACCTGTGGCACTCGAACTCTTAATTGTAGCATGTGAGATCTAGTTCTCTGACCTGGGATTGAACCTAGCCCCCCTGCATTGGGAGCACAGAGTCTTAGGCACTGGGCCACCAGGAAAGCCCCCTGCTGCTGCTGCTAAGTCACTTTAGTCGTGTCCGACTCTGTGTGACCCCATAGATGGAAGCCCATCAGGCTCCCCCATCCCTGGGATTCTCCAGGTAAGAACACTGGAGTGGGTTGCCATTTCCTTCTCCAATGCATGGAAATGAAAAGTGAATGGGAAGTCGCTCAGTCGTGTCCAACTCTTAGCGACCCCATGGACTGCAGCCGACCAGGCTCCTCGGTCCATGGGATTTTCCAGGCAAGAGTACTGGAGTGGGGTGCCATTGCCTTCTCCGGAAAGCCCCCTAACATCTTTTTATTGCATGTTATCCATACACAGATGCCTCCCAGTGGGATTTCTAGCTTCATATAATCATGTATTTATTTAGACACAGTTCAGTTCAGTTTAATCACTCAGTCATGTCTGACTCTTTGCAACCACATGGACTGCAGCACTCCAGGCTTTTCTGTCCATCACCAACTCCCGTAGCTTGCTCAAACTCATGTCCATTGAGTCGGTGATGCCATCCAACCATTTCATCCTCTGTCATTCCCCTTCTCCTCCTGCCTTCAATCTTTCCCACCATCAGGGTCTTTTTCAATGAGTCAGTTCTTCACATTAGGTGGCCCAAGTATTGGAGCTTCAGCTTCAGCATCGTCCTTCCAATGAATATTTAGGACTGATTTCCTTAAAGAGTGACTGGTTTGATCTCCTTGCAGTCCAAAGGACTCAAGAGTCTTCTCCAACACCACAGTTTAAAAGCATTAATTATTTGGACATGGTTCAAAAGCATCAATTATTTAGACATAGTTAACATCATTTATCTGGCCAACTTCTTGTTAGACATCACCATTCAGATAACCTACAGCTCTGCGCTCAGCAGGCTCATAGTTTAGCTTCCTAGGTGCTTTCTCTCTTCCATTAAACCTGTTCCTCCACCCCTAACCCTGTCCTACTAAGTGGGGCTGCCCTGTAATCCTGGCCAGAAACCTGATGGTAATTTTAGACTCCTGTCTCATTGTCTGCATTCAGCCATCACCCAGGCCTATCAGCCTACCTCTGAACACCCGATCTGTCCTCAGCTGCCCTCCTGCTGTTGCTCCCTGCCTCCAGGGCCTCTGGCCAGTCATTGTAGCCACTCAACCAAGTTCCTGCTCTGGGTTTGCACCGTTCTTTCCCAGTCCAGTTCATTTTCAGTCCGATATGAGTGCAAATCTGATGTCTGCACCCTCAGTCCTGGCAAGGCCTGCAAAGTGGAGTGGAGGTGTCCCCACTGCACGCAGCTCCAGCATGTGAAGCTGAGACAGACACCGCCCAGATCCCCTTTTCTTATTCAATCTGTTGGCAAATCCCGTTTCTCCTCCAGTCATCATCTCAGGCCTCCTGTCCCTGTGCTGTACTTGCTCTGCTGTGACACCTGTCTATCCGTTACTGGCTGCTCACGGGCCAGCCACTCCACTAGCCTGTGAGCTATTGGTGCAGACACTGTGCCCATTAACCTGTGTGCCCCCAGCTACTGCCTGTGGCTGCCATCCTGGGCCATCTGCCTTTGATGACCAGTGTTCCCTCAGAAACTGTCACTGTGATGTCCGAGTCTGAGTCAGTAATTTTATAAGTTGACTTGTTTGCATTTCTTGTACTAAACACCTCTTTCATTAACTGGGGTTTAAAATATAAGCTCTTCATACTTGGAAATGGGAAGATTTTAAAAAATTTTTTATTTATTTATTTTGTACTGGGTCTTTTTTGCTGCACACAGGCTTTCTCTAGTTGAGGTGAGCAGGTGCTTGGGCTTCTCATTCGGGTGGCTTCTTTTGTTGTGGAGCACAAGCTCTAGGGTGGGAGGACTTAATAGTTTCAGTGCAAGGGCTAGTTGCTCTGAGGCATGCAGGATCTTCCTGGACCAGGGGTTAACCCACGTCTGCTGCATTGGCAGATGAGTCCTGGAAGTGGGAAGGTTTAACCAGCTGTGATTTTCCATTTCATTTTGAACTTGCGTCTAGATGTGCAAATTTTCCCAACCCGTAGGTTGAGGGGTTGTCCCTTTAAACACTAACGTTAGGGTAGAGGGTGGTGGTTTTATTTTCTGTGGCTTTTTAAAACAAATCACCATAGTCTGAGTGACTTAAAACAACAGAGATGTGTTCTTTCACAGTCCCAGAGGTCAGAAATCGGAAATGAGTGTCACTGGGCTGAAATGAGGGTGCCGGCAGGATCATTCTCCCCCTCGAGGATGTGGGGAGGACACTGGGAGGCCTATGAGCTGCTGTCTGCTGGCATTCCTTGGCTTTCGGCCTCTCTTATCAGGACCCTTGGGATGGCCTTTAGGCACCACCTGAGTAACTGAGGGTGATCATCTCGGCCGGAGGAGAAGGGGATGACAGAGGACGAGATGGTTGGATGACATCACCGACTCAATGGACATGAGTTTGAACAAGCTCTGGGCGATGGTGGAGGACAGGGAAGCCTGGCATGCTGCAGTCCATGGGGTTGCAAAGAGTCAGACATGACTGAGCAACTGAACAATAGCAACAGTCTCTCCATCTCAAGACCTTTAACTTAAGCACATCACATATGGAAAAGACCTCTTTTCCATATACAGTCACATCATAGGTTCCAGAGATTAGGACCTGATATCATTTTTTAAAACTTTTTTTATGGTGGTAAAAGTCACATAATGTAAAGCATACTATTTTAACCTATATAACTGTAGAGTTCAGTAGCACTAAGTACATTGATACTGTTGTGCAGCTCTCACCATCATTCATCTCCCAAATTTTTCACCTTCATAAACTGCACTCTGTCCCCATTAAACACTAACTCCCATCCCCCCTCCCCACCCGCCTCCTTCCCTCTTCCCCACAACCTGCCCTGGCCCCTGGCATCTATTAGTGCAACGTACTTTCTCACTGTATGAACTTGACTGTTCTAGGGACCTCATATAAGTGGAATAAATAGTATTTAGGACCTGATATGGGATTTCCCAGGTGGCACAGTGGTCAAAAACTATGGTGGAGGTAATGAAGATAATGGTGACCTCTCTCAAAAGATCCCAGGCAGGTACTGCTACAGTCCGTGCCCCTAACCCTGCAGCAGGCCACCACTGACCCATGCCTTCACCCCAGACTCCCGGACACCCACAGGCAAGTCTCCTGTGGGGTCGCTGTTCTTTCTCCTGGGTCCTGGTGCACATGGTTCTGTTGTGCTCTCCAAGAGTCTGTTTCCCAGTCCTACGTAAGTTCTGAGAGCTCTATAGTGGGGTTAATGGCGACCTCCTCCAAGAGGACTTATGCCATACCCAGAGCCCCTGTTCCTGCGGCAGACCACTGCTGACCTGTACCTCCACAGGAGATGATGCTCAAACACAGTCCTGTCTCAGTCTCTGTGGGGTCCCTAGGTCCTGGTGCCCACAAGGTTTGTTTGAGCCCTCTGAGCGTCTCTGGCAGGAACAGAGTTTGATTCTAAATGTGAATTCACCCCTCCTACCATCTTGCTGGGGCTTCTCCTCACAGCCACTTCAGTGCCTACCACTGATTCATTACTCCACCATAGTTTGGCCCCAGGTAAATAGCAGAAAGGGAACACAGCTCCACCCATCAACAGAAAATTGGATTAAAGATTTACTGAGCATGACACCACCCATCAGAACAAGACCCAGTATCCCCCTTAGTCAGTCTATCCCATCAGGAAGCTTTTATAAGCCTCTTATCCTTTTCCATCAGGGGCAGGCAGACTGAAAACCACACCCACAAAAAACTAACCAATCTAATCACATGGACCACAGCCTTGTCTAACTCAATAAAACTATGAGCTGTGCTATGTTGCTGCTGCTGCTGCTAAGTCGCTTCAGGCGTGTCCGACTCTGTGTGACCCCATAGATGTGTAGGGCCACCAAAGATGGATGGGACATGGTGGAGAGTTCTGACAAAATGTAGCCCACTGGAGAAGGGAGTGGCAAACCACTTCAGTATTCCTGCCTTGATAACCCCATCAGTTCAGTTCAGTTCAGTTCAGTTGCTCAGTCGTGTCTGACTCTTTGTGACCCCATGAATCGCAGCACACCAGGCCTCCCTGTCCATCACCATCTCCCAGAGTTCACTCAGACTCACGCCCATCGAGTCCGTGATACCATCCAGCCATCTCATCCTCGGACATCCCTTTCTCCTCCTGCCCCCAATCCCTCCCAGCATCAGACTCTTTTCCAATGAGTCAACTCTTCACATGAGGTGGCCAAAGTACTGGAGCTTCAGCTTTAGCATTGTTCTTTCCAAAGAAATCCCAGGGTTGATCTCCTTCAGAATGGACTGGTTGGATCTCCTTGCAGTCCAAGGGACTCTCAAGAGTCTTCTCCAACACCACAGTCCAAAAGCATCAATTCTTCGGCCCTCAGCCTTCTTCACAGTCCAACTCTCACATCCATACATGACTACAGGAAAAACCATAGCCTTGACTAGACGGACCTTAGTCGGCAAAGTAATGTCTCTGCTTTTGAATATACTATCTAAGTTGGTCATAACTTTTCTTCCAAGGAGTAAGCGTCTTTTAATTTCATGGCTGCAGAACCCCATGAACAGTATGAAAAGGCAAAAAGATAGGACACTGAAAGATGAACCCCCCAGGTCAGTAGGTGCCCAATATGCTACTGGAGATCAGTGAGAAATAAACCAGAAAGAATGCAGAGATGGAGCCAAAGCAAAAACAGCACCTAGTTATGAATATGACTGGTGATGGAAGCAAGGTCCAAGCTGTAAAGGGCAATATTGCATAGGAACCTGGAATGTCAGGTCCATGAATCAAGGCATATTGGAAGTGATCAAACAGAAGATGGCAAGAGTGACTGTCAACAGTCTAGGAATCAGTGAACTAAAATGGACTATAATGGGTGAATTTAACTCAGATGACCATTATATCTACTACTGTGGGCAAGAATTCCTTAGGAGAAATGGAGTAGTCATCATAGTCAACAAAAGAGTCTGAAACGCAGTACTTGGATGCAGTCTCAAAAATGACAGAATGATCTCTGTTTGTTTCCAAGGCAAACCATTCAGTATCACGGTAATCCAAGTCTATGCCCCAACTAGTAATGCTGAAGAAGCTGAAGTTGAATGGTTCTATGAAGACCTACAAGACCTTCTAGAATTAACACCCAAAGAAGATATCCTTTTCATTATAGGGGACTGGAATGCAAAAGTAAGAAGTCAAGAAACACCTGGAGTAACAGGCAATTTTGGCCTTGGAGTACAGAATGAAGCAGGGCAAAGGCTAATAGGGTTCTGTCAAGAGAATGCACTCGTCATAGCAAACACCCTCTTGCAACAACACAAGAGAAGACTCTACACAAGGACATAACCAGGTAGTCAACACCAAAATCAAATTGATTATATTCTTTGCAGCCAAAGATGGAGACGCTCTATACAGTCAGCAAAAACAAGACCAGGAGCTGACTGTGGCTCAGATCATGAACTCCTTATTGCCAAATTCAGACTTAAATTGAAGGAAGTGGAGAAAACCACTAGACCATTTAGGTATGACCTAAATCAAATCCCTAACGCTCATACAGTGGAAGTGAGAAATAGATTAAAGGGACTAGATCTGTTAGATAGAGTGCCTGATGAACTGTGGATGGAGGTTTGTAACACTGTACAGTAGACAGGGAACAAGATCATCCTCAAGAAAAAGAAATACAAAAAAGCAAAATGGCTGTCTGAGGAGGCCTATAAATAGCTGTGAAAACAAGAGAAGCTGAAAGCAAAGGAGAAAAGGAAGGATATACCCATTTGAATGCAGAGTTCCAAAGAATAGCAAGGAGAGGTAAGAGAAAAAGAAATACAAAAAAGCAAAATGGCTGTCTGAGGAGGCCTATAAATAGCTGTGAAAACAAGAGAAGCTGAAAGCAAAGGAGAAAAGGAAGGATATACCCATTTGAATGCAGAGTTCCAAAGAATAGCAAGGAGAGGTAAGAAAGCCTTCCTCAGTGATCAGTGCAAAGAAATAGAGGAAAACAATAGAATGGGAAAGACTAGAGATCTCTCCAAGAAAATCAGAGAGACCATGGAGCATTTCATGCAAAGATGGGCTCAATAAAGGACAGAAATGGTATGGACTTAACAGAAGCAAAAGATATTAAGAAGAGGTAGGAAGAATACACAGAAGAACTGTACAAAAAATGATGTTCACGACCCAGATAATCACAATGGTGTGATCACTCACCTAGAGCCAGACATCCTGGAATGTGAAGTCAAGTGGGCCTTAGGAAGCATCACTACGAACAAAGCTAGTGGAGGTGATGGAATTCCCGTTGAGCTATTTCAAATCCTAAAAGGTGATGCTGTGAAAGTGCTGCACTCAATATGCCAGCAAATTTGGAAAACTCAGCAGAGGCCACAGGACTGGAAAAGATCAGTTTTCATTCCAATCCCAAAGAAAGGCAATGCCAAAGAATGCTCAAACTACTGCACAATTGCACTCATCTCACACACTAGTAAAGTAATACTCAAAATTCTCCAAGCCAGGCTTCAACAATATGTGAACCATGAAATTCCAGATGTTCAAGTTGGTTTTAGAAAAGGCAGAGGAACCAGAGATCAAATTGTCAACATCTGCTGGATCATGGAAAAAGCAAGAGAGTTCCAGAAAAAGATCTATTTATGCTTTATTGACTATGCCAAAGACCTTGCCTGTGTGGATCACAATAAACTGTGGAGAATCTGGAAGAGATGGGAACACCAGACCACCTGACCTGCCTCTTGAGAAATCTGTATGCACGTCCAGAAACAACAGTTAGAACTGGACATGGAACAACAGACCGGTTCCAAATAGGAAAAGGAGTACGTCAAGGCTGTATATTGTCAGTGTGCTTATTTAACTCCTATGCAGAGTACATCATGAGAAATGCTGGGCTGGACGAAGCACAAGCTGGAATCAAGACTGCCAGGAGAAATATCAATAACCTCAGATACACAGATGATACCACCTTTATGGCAGAAAGCGAAGGAGAACTAAAGAGCCTCTTGATGAAAGTGGAAGAAGAGAGTGAAAAAGTTGGCTTAAAGCTCAACATTCAGAAAACTAAGATCATGGCATCCGGTCCCATCACTTCATGGCAAATAGATGGAGAAACAGTGGAAACAGTGTCAGACTTTATTTTGGGGGACTCAAAAATCATTGTAGAGGGTGACTGCAGCCATGAAATAAAAAGACGATTACTCCTTGGAACAAAAGTTATGACCAACCTAGACAGGATGTTAAAAAGCAGAGACATTACTTTGTCAACAAAGATCCGTCTAATCAAGGCTTTGGTTTTTCCACTAGTCATGTATGGTTATGAGAGTTGGAATATAAAGAAAGATGAGGGCTGAAGAATTGATCCTTTTGAACTGTGGTGTCGGAGAAGTCTCTTGAGAGTCCCTTGGACCACAAGGAGATCCAGTCAGTCCATCCTAAAGGAGATCAGTCCTGAATGTTCATTGGAAGGACTGATGTTGAAGCTGAAACTTCAGTACTTTGGCCACCTCATGCAAAGAGCTGACTCCTTTGAAAAGACCCTGATGCTGGGAAAGATTGAGGGCAGGAGGAGAGGGGATGATAGAGGATGAGATGGTTGGATGGCATCAGCAACTCAATGGACATGAGTTTGAATAAACTCCAGGAGTTGTGATGGACAGGGGGGCCTGGAGTGCTGCAGTCCATGGTGTCGCAAAGAGTCAGACAGGACTGAGTGACTGAACTAACTCAACTGACAGTGGTCAAGAGTCCACCTGCCAGTGTAGGTGATGCAAGAGATGCAGGTTTGATCCCTGGATCAGGAAGATCTCTTGGAGTAGGAAATGGCAACACACTCCAGCATTCTTGCCTGGAAAATCCCCTGGACAGAGAAGCCTGGTGGGCTATAGTCCATAAGGCCACAAAATAGTTGGACATGACCACATGTACACACTGTGTACACACACATGTGTACACACACACACATCTTGAGGCTACTATTTAACCTACTACACATGAGGCCAGTGTTCCTGTTTGCATATTAGACGTAGGGAAAGGTCTTTGAAAAGCATATGATGATAGAAAAAAAAGGAAGGGAAAGAGAAGTGAAATGTTAGTGTCTGTGTGAATGAATTAGAACAATTGCCTGCACAGTGTATGTCGTGTGAAATGCTCATTGAGCCTCAGAACTAGGTGGGCCCCAGCTCTCTCTCTCTCTCAGGCTGAGTGTCAATTCCACTGCATTCTCACTGCTGAGAAGGCCGATCTTTACACATCATGGTAAGAAGAGGTTGGGGACCAAACTGAAGAACCTCCCCCAGCAGAAGCATCAGTCCTCTGTGCTCTTCCCCTTCTAGGTAGGACCTGATTTCCTGCCCCCTCTTCTCACCACCATGGTCCTTAAAGACATAGACAACTCAAGGTCCTCAGTTCAGCCGAAGTTGCTCCCGAGCAACCGAATCACATCAACACCAGTTCCTAGCAGCCCTTTTGTCTTCAGCAAGATTGGGAGAGGACTCCTGTGTGTGTGTGTGTACATGTGTGTAATAGCAGTTGTAGTTCTCAGTATTGATTATGAACTATGTAATAAGCATGGATTTAGATGGGATTTATCATCTATATGTGTGCCACGTGTGCCATTCTATAAGCTGCTCTCATGAAAGATGGGGGCAATGTAGTCCACGAAATTAAAAGACACTTGCTCGTTGGAAGAAAAGCTATAATAAACCTAGACATCGTATTAAAAGGCAGAGGCATCACTCTGCCGAAAAGGTCCATATAGTCAAAACTCTGTGGTTTTTCCAGTAGTCATGTACGGATGTGAGAGTTGGACCACAAAAAAGGCTGAGCATCAAAAAGTTGATGCTTTCGAACTGTGGTGCTGGAGAAGACTCTTGAGAGTCCCTTGGATAGCAAGGAGATCAAACCAATCGATCTTAAAGAAAGTCAACCCTGAGTATTCATTGGAAGGACTGATGCTGAAGCTGAAGCTACAATCCTTTGGCCACCTCATGCTAAGAGTCGATTCATTAGAGAAGACCCTGATGCTGGGAAAGATCGAAGATGTGGGGAGAAGAGAGTGGCAGAGGATGAGATGGTTGAATGGCATCACTGACTCAATGAACATAAGTTTGTGCAAACTCCGGGAGATAGTGAAGGACGGGGAAGTCTAGTGTGCTGCAGTCCATGGGGTCGCAGAGTAGGACATGACTGAGAGACTGAACAAGAACAATACAATCCTTTTAAAAGCTGATTTCTTTGGTAAAGGAAGATGGGTCCAGAGCAGACACAAGAGCTGATGGTTCTGGACTTTTAGACCAAGACAGCAAATTGTAGGGGGAAAAGAAACTCACTGAAAGGCATTGGTCAGGTGGCCGTTTCCAAACAGCAGTGCATTATGGATATCCACAGGTGGAATGGTGGTGTCTCTCACCTGGACACTCCCACGACTGAGCACTTTTGTCCCATTTGGAGCTCAAGCTTCATGTGTTTCCAAGGACATAGTAAACCTCGGGCTCAAAGTGCTGACTAGGCGCTTCCCTGGCAGTCCAGTGGTTAAGAATAGCCCTTCCACTGCAGGGAGTATAGGTTCGATCCTTGGTCAGGAAACTAGGATCATGAATGCCATGCAATGCAGCCAGAAAATTAAAATAAAATAAAATAAACTGCTGACTAAATTGGTTCCATCCTGAAGCCATTTTTAAAAGATCAGAGATGTTACTACTTTTTGTTGTCTCTTTTTCTCCCTTTAAAAAAATCTTGGAGACTCTAGAGCTTCATCCCTTTTCTTTAGTAAGAGTCAGCCTTGTTGACCCTTGTCCAGAACGTGAGTCACTCTATTGAAACAAGGAATATGAACATGCATTGAAGTTTGATTTTAAAACTACTTGCTGTACTTAATCATCACCAAGATTCCTTTTGCTATTTGGCATGTCTTATGCCATACATTTGACACATTTAAACACCTTTGATAGTTCCCCCCAATTAATATGAAAGTAGCAACTATAGACTTAGACTCAATAAGACATTATAAAAGTTTTAGTTTGCTTATGAAGCACTCTCATAAAAACTTGGCCAGATGATTTAATCTGCTTTCTCCATTAGCGCAGGTGTGCTCAGCGCTCAGTCGTGTTCGACTCTTTTGCGATCACATGGACTGTAGCCCGTCAGGCTTCTCTGTCTGTGGGATTCTTCAGGCAAGAATACTTGAGTGGGTTGCCATTTTCTCCTCCAGGGGATCTTCTGGACCCAGGGATCAAACATGTGTCTCTTATGTCTCCTGCACTGGCAAGTGTGTTCTTTACCTCTGACACCACCTGGGAAGCCTTTTCTCCAATTAGCGAGCACCCCAGTATGTGACCCACTTGATTTGGTGCACTGTCTCGTTCCTTGATACCTGTAAAGTTTCTTCTCCTAAAATAGGTGCCCTGTCCCTTCCTTCCTGTCTTTCTTTCTTTTTTTTTTTTTAGATTTATTTCTTTGGCTGCTCTGGCTCTTCACTGCTGTGTGTGGACTTTCTCTGGTTTCGAGGAGCTGGCTTCTCATTGAGCTGGCTTCTTTTGTTGCAGAGCACAGGCTCTAGAACGTTTTTCTCTGAGTGTCCTTCCCCTTCAACCCAGGGTGCTCACAGTAATTATGTGTCCTGCCCTCTGCCATTGGAGAGGACCGTGTGAGCAGTTATGGCTGGTGAGCTATGAGAAAAAAGTGATGTTTGTCACCTACAGCTTTAGGCAGGTGTTTGATGAGTGCTTACTGAGCAGGTGCCAGTGAGAAAGTGTGCTTTTGCTGCTGGTGGGGTACAGAGATGTGCAAGCTCAGACCCTGCCCTGAAGGAACTCAACTAGTCAGTGGTGCACACGAAGTCATCAACATAAAATCAGTGTGATAAAGTGTCTGTGTCCCTATTTCTGTTCACATGCCCCTTGAGTTCTCCTTACTTCCCTCCAGTCTTTCTGAGTCTCCACCCCATGCTAAGGTCACTGGTAGCCTCCCTGTGCCCAAACCAAGTGGTCACTTGTCTTAATTCATTCATTCTTCTGCACCTACTACATGCTGAGCACTGTTCCAGCCCTTGCTGCTGCTGCTGCTAAGTCGCTTCAGTCGTGTCCGACTCTGTGTGACCCCATAGACGGCAGCCCACCAGGCTTCCCGTCCCTGGGCTTCTCCAGGCAAGAACATTGGAGTGGGTTGCCATTTCCTTCTCCAATGCAGGAAAGTGAAAAGTGAAAGGGAAGTCACTCAGTCGTGTCCAACTCTTCTCGACCCCATGGACTGCAGCCTACCAGGCTCTTCCATCCATGGGATTTTCCAGGCAAGAGTCCTGGAGTGGGATGCCAGTGCCTTCTCCAGTTCCAGCCCTTAGGATGGATCAATAGGCAAAGCAAAGCTCCCACCCTCACAGAGTCCACACTGCACAAGTGTGGGCCTAGCTGGCACCCACAAGAATGAGGGCTGAGCCTGGAGGGGTGGAGGATCCATGAGCACGTGACCAGGCCTGGTCTTCCCTTGGGTGATCAGGACACGGTGAGGTTTTCCTGTCAGGAGAGACACATCCAACCTGTGAGCATTGGTGTTCTGCAGAGGACTGGAGGAGAGCAAAGAGCCTGGTAGTGATGAGTCATAAGACAGCAGTCGTGGTCACTGATGCAAACACCTAGGAGGGAGATTCTAGGGTGCTGTGACTCCATGGGTTTGCTAGTCAAAGAGGGAGGGAGGTGTACCCCAGGGTGCCCCAGCCCACTGTCCCTGCCTATTGAATCTTTGCTGGCGGCTGCATTAATCAATCCCAGATTAATTAATTAACACTGCCAAACATGCCAGAGTTCATCAAAAGTAGTAGCTTTTATCTTGGATGGGAAGGACTTCAACTGCATTACACATATGCTGATAAGGAGAAAAGGAGAAAAGGAAAGATAAGCCCACCTAAATGCGGAGTTCCAAAGAATAGCAAGGAGAGATAAGAAAGCCTTCCTCAGCGATCAGTGTAAAGAAATAGAGGAAAACAATAGAATGGGAAAGACTAGAAATCTCTTCAAGAAAATTAGAGATACCAAGGGAACATTTCCTGCAAGGATGGGCACAATAAAGGACAGAAATACTATGGACCAAACAGAAGCAGAAGATATTAAGAAGAGATGACAAGAATACAAGAAGAACTGCACAAAAATGATCTTCATGACCCAGATAATCATGATGATGTGATCACTGACTGAGAGCCAGACATCCTGGAATGTGAAGTCAAGTGGGCCTTAGAAAGCATCACTATGAACAAAGCCAGTGGAGGTGATGGAATTCCAGTTGAGCTGTTTCAAATCCTGAAAGGTGATGCTATGAAAGTGCTGCACTCAATATGCCAGCAAATCTGGAAAATTCAGCAGTGGCCACAGGACTGGAAAAGATCAGTTTTCATTCCAATTCCAAAGAAAGACAATGCCAAAGAATGCTCAAACTACCACACAATTGCACTCATCTCACATGCTAGTAAAGTAATGCTCAAAATTCTCCAAGCCAGACTTCAGCAATACGTGAACCGTGAACTCCCTGATGTTCAAGCTGGTTTCAGAAAAGGCAGAGGAATTGCCAACATCCGCTGGATCATGGAAAAAGCAAGAGAGTTCCAGAAAAACATCTATTTCTGCTTTATTGACTATGCCAAAACCTTTGACTGTGTGGATCACAATAAACTGTGGAAAATTCTGAAAGAGATGGGAATACCAGACCACCTAACCTGCCTCTTGAGAAACCTGTATGCAGGTCAGGAAGCAACAGTTAGAACTGGACATGGAACAACAGACTGGTTCCAAATAGGAAAAGGAGTACGTCAAGGCTGTATATTGTCACCCTGCTTATTTAACTTATGAGGCCTGGCGTGCTGCGATTCATGGGGTCGCAGAGTCGGACACGACTGCGCGACTGAAGTGAACTGAAAGAGCACTCTGTGTAGAAATAGAGCATGTTCTCTTGAAACAGATTTTATTATGGGAAAATATATATACCTTGGGGACACAGCAGGTCTATTTTTTAATTGTTTTCTGTGCCTTAACAGGAGCTACCCATCTCTTTAGTACAGGCAGTATGAAGATGAGGTCAGATAACTGCCGTAAGGATCTTAGGGGACTACTGAGAAAAGGATATACTGAGAGGAAACGAACATGCTTTCTCTCAGATTTTTAGGTTTATGAAAGGCTGTTAGGGTTGACTGGTTAATCTCACCTCGTAGGAAAAGATAGGAAATTACCACATGGCAATTCACAGGAGGAAAGGCAGTTTGTGCCGGAGAAAAGGGCTCAGCACAGAGGCAGCAGGTTGGTCTCAGACAACAGGTGCCATCACCGCAAGGTGCCAATGTCTTTTAAGACTCAAATCTCCAAGCATAAATCTCAAAGGCAGAAAAATATGATCTTGTGAGTATGAACTCAATGTTGTATTTTAGAATTCAAAACCTTACTGAATTCTGAATTTTGAATGGGCTCCTTTGAGATTATTTCTGGGTTTCAGAAAATTTAAAGGTTTCTGGGGTAATGGAGAATGAGGTTCCTTACATAATCAAGACCACTGTGGCTTCAATAATGTATGTTTTTAAGCCCAGGTAGCCTTCTCTCTCATCTAAGAGGTAATTTATTTAAAAGTGTTATAGGCATGCTTAATTTTTTAAGAGTTGGGATTGTATCTTATGGAGGGAACCAACAGGTTTGACTGCATGGGCTCAGTCCCACACTGAAAAAAAAGTCAAATGGAAATTTTTCTTATTTCCATCTAAAAGATCCAGATCGCTTCATCTGGAAATGTTCATTAGGGACATAAAAGAAAAGCTCTGAATAGAAATACAGATGGTAGCTTTGGCTGGACTAGTTTTTATGCTATTTCTTTTAGTACCAGACACATTAGAAACTAAGAAGAAAATCACAGAAATAGACAATGAGACCTAATAAGTTTTACAAAGTAAATTTTAGATTGCAGGGAATATTTGATGTTTTCTATCATATTTTCAGAGTTCTAAACTGAGGGAATAAAAAATAAAAAGATTTTTAAAGTCTACTAATCACAGTATCTGATGTCTTCTCTCTCACCTATAAATCTACACGGAATATACAAGGCCAGGATAAAAGGTATGCTGGATGTAGATTTACTGCAACACTGTCTTACAGAGTATTACTGAGAGCGAACACACAGCTTAATGAATTCTCAGGACCTTAAAAGTGGTAACAGGTTCTTATACTGCCTTTTCTACTGTTAACATAGCTAATAACAGGTATTAGACTGCCAATAGTGTAAAACATGGTAGAGTCCAAGAGATCCCGGTGCAAGTGATTTACTGAGGGAGTACTCTCAGAGGAGCCTGTGGGTAAAGGAGGGAAACAGAATAGGGAAGGGCAAGAAGCTGTGAGAAAGCGTCGTTTTAGAATAAAGACTCAACCTGATCTCACGGGGTCAGATGGGGGTGTTGGGGCGTGGTGGAGTGGGTTGGGTTAGCTGATAGACTAGTATTGGTTAGACTTAATTTCCTAGGTTATCCGTGCACAAGGCATCTTCCTGTTCAGTTCAGTCGCTCAGTCATGTCTGACTCTTTGTGACCCCATGAACTGCAGCACACCAGGCCTCCCTGTCCATCACCAACTCCCGGAGTCCACCCAAACCCATGTCCATTGAATCGGTAATGCCATCCAGCCATCTCATCCTCTATCGTCCCCTTTTCCTCCTGCCCTCAATCTTTNTAGTCAAGGCTATGGTTTTTCCTGTGGTCATGTATGGATGTGAGAGTTGGACTGTGAAGAAGGCAGAGGGCCGAAGAATTGATGCTTTTGGACTGTGGTGTTGGAGAAGACTCTTGAGAGTCCCTTGGACTGCAAGGAGATCCAACCAGTCCATTCTGAAGGAGATCAACCCTGGGATTTCTTTGGAAGGAATGATGCTAAAGCTGAAGCTCCAGTACTTTGGCCACCTCATGCAAAGAGTTGACTCATTGGAAAAGAGTCTGATGCTGGGAGGGATTGGGGGCAGGAGGAGAAGGGGACGACAAGGATGAGATGGCTGGATGGCATCACAGACTCAATGGATGTGAGTCTGAGTGAACTCCAGGAGTTGGTGGTGAACAGGGATGCCTGGCGTGCTGCGATTCATGGGGTCGCAAAGAGTCGGACACAACTGAGTGACTGAACTGAACTGAACTGAGCGGCCTGGCCAAAGGCATGAAGAGCCTCGTCCAGGGCAGTAGAGGCAAGTATCCTGCCTCCTGAGGCCCGCGGGTGCCCAGATCTCTGTTCCCACAGCGTGTGCATTCAGGTGGTTTTTTCCTGAAGAAAAATCCCCCTGAGAGCAGGGCTCAGCCTTGGGGTAACCCTGGGACACTGCTCTGCTTCCTGCCTCCTCCTCGCTGCCATCCCTGAGGACCCCACATTCCCAGGGGCAGATCTGAGCACATAGTGGGTGGAAATGTTTCCCCAAGTATGTCCACTTCCTAAGCCCCAAACTTGTGAAGGTGACCTTACTTGGAAATGGAATCTTTGCAGATGTAATCTGGTTGAGATGAGGTCATCCTGGAGTGAGGAGGGCCCTAGATCAGAGACCCGTGTCTTTAGGAGGAGAGAGCTGTGTCTTGGAGACACACAGATGCACCGGGAGCAGGCCATGTAAAGACACAGGTGGAGAGTTGAGTGAGGTGGCCACAAGCCTGGGAAAACCAAGGATTGCTGGTGGCTCCCAGAAGCTGGGAGTGGCACAGAGAGGCTCCTCCCTGGAGTCTTCGGAGAAAGCACAGTCCTGACCACACCTGAATCTTGCACTTCTGGCACTTGAACTGAGAGAAAATATATTCTCATTGTTTTAAGCCATCAAGCTTGCGGTCCTTTGTTATGGCAGCCCTGGGACAAGAACACAGGCTGAACCACTTAGTGCTGAAGGAGGAGGCTGTGAGTCCAACCTGAGTCACATCCTCACCTTGCCAGGGTTGAGCTGCGTGACGTTGAATGAGTTACTTAACCTCTCTGTGCCTTGGTCTCCCCCTGAGTTGTGGAAGGGCTGAGTTAGTGAGTCTCCAGTGTAGACAGTGGACAGGTGCCCAGCGTGATGTAAGCCCCTGAGTGCTAGTTCCATGTTTCAGAATTTAAGTTTCCCATTCACCGCCTGCATGGGCTTTCAGGACACACACTTGCTCTGTGCCATTTTATGGGGGCTTATTCTATGCACCACAGACCAGGCAGCTTAAACAACAGAGCTTCATGCTCTCAGAGTTCTGGGGGCCAAAAGTCAAGAATCAAGGAGTCAGCAGGGCCGTGGTGTCTCTAAGGCATTGAGGGGAGCTAGAAGGTCCTCCCTGACCTTTTCCAGCTTCCATGGGAGCCTGGCCTTCCTCGGTTTGCAGACGCATCACTCCACCCTCCACCCTCCCTTTGTGTCCTCGGTGTCTCCACCTCTCTTTCCTCGTGACCCCAGTGGTCAGATCAGAGACCAGCTCCTAAGTGACCTCATGTTAACCTGATGACATCTACGAAGAGCCAGTTTCCCAAGGCGGCCACAGTTGTCGGTATTGTGGTCAGGACTTCAGTGTGTCTTGTGGGGGACACGATTTGCCCCACAGCACTGCTTCTTGTGAAGACTTCTAAAAATTGTGGGGAGGTATTTTCACTTCAGGCACTTAATAGATTTTTTTTTTAATGTATTTTACGCATGAGCATTGGACAACCAGTGGAACGTGTGTTAAAACAGATGCTGAGTGTAGATAACTGCTGTGTGAGGTTTCATGAATAGTTGGCTCAGACACTCAGTCGTGTCTGACTCTTTGTGACTCCTTGGACTGTAGCCCATCAGGCTCCTCTGTCCATGGGATTCTCCAAGCAAGGATACTGGAGTGGGTTGCCATTTCCTTCTCCAGAGGATCAGAAATTGCCCTCTTCTTGCCTGGAGAATTCCATGAACAGAAGAGCCTGGCCAGCTACAGTCCATGGGATTGCAGAGTCAGACACGACTGAGCAGCTATCACACACACACACACACACACACACACACACACACACACGTGCCCAGAAACTTCCAAGCTTTTGACTTTATGGGATTCACTCATTCTTTGTTCATTCAGTGAATGTTGCACCTTTGCATTCTAGCATCCATGGAAGATACAACGGAATATGAGGCCTTGGTTCTCTAACTCTGGTCCAGCTTTTTCTGGCTTGAACTTGTCCTGAGCATCTTTTTCTAATTTTTGAAAGTTCTGTTTTCTGTTCCAGATCAAGCTGGTTTCCCATGCCCTTCTCCCCATACCCAGGCAGGAGACACACAAGCTTCTGTTGTGTCTTGCTTACAGCTGGAACCTTCATTCCTGAGGATCTCTGCTGCAGGTGGATGGGACAGCTACTTTACTCACCACTGTGATTTCACAAGCTACATGTGTGCATGGTGACTCAGGCATCAGTGGAATTCAAAATCTCTGTGAAGAACAAACTTTTTGCAAAGGGAACCATATATAAAACAAAAAGACAACCTACAGAGTAGGAGAAAAAACAGTGTGACTGACAAGGGCTTAATCTCTAAAATATACAAATAGCTCATACAACTCAATAATAAAAAAGCAAATGGCTCAATAAAAGAGTGGGCATTTCTCCAAAGAAGACACACAGATGGTGAACAGGCACATGAAAAAGTGCCGGACATTATTAATTGTTAGAAAAATGCAAATCAAAACTACAGTGAGTATCACCTCATACCAGCCAGAATGGCCGTCATTAAAAATGTCTACAAACAATAAATGCTGGAGAGAGTGTGTAGAAAAGGGACCCTTCTGTTGATAAGAGTGTAAGTTGGTGTAGGCCCTATGGAGAACAGTATGGCAGTTCCTTAAAAAGCTAAAATAGTTCCCATATGATCCAGCAGTCCCACTCCTGGGCATATATCCAGACGAAACTCTAATCCACAAAAATCCACGCTGCCCTAGGTTCACAGCATCACTATTCACAATGGCCAGGGCATGGAGACAGCCTACATGTCATCGAGAGACGAACGGATAAAGGAGAGGTGCTGCACATGTACAGTGGAGTGCTACTCGCCACGAGCAGGAATGAGACGATGCCATCTGCAGCAGTGTGGCTGGACTAGAGATCAGCGCACCAAGTGCAGTAAGTCGGAGAAAGAAATCACTTATAGAGTCTAAGGTATGATACAAAGGAACTTATAAAACAGAAACAGACTCACAGACATAGATAACAAGCTTAAGGTTTTCAAGGGGAAGGGTGGAAAGAGGGATAAATTAGGAGTCTGGAATTAGCAAATACAAACTTCTAGATATAAAATAGATAAGCAATAAGGACCTACTGTATGGCACAGGGAACTGTATTCAATATTCTGAAAAAAAGTAAAGAAAGAAGCCAATGTCATATGAATAATGCAGTGTCGGCCGCTTAAGATCTCAGATGAGTACCATCTTACAGAACAATAATAAATATAGTGTATTTGGGTTCTCCAGAGAAACATAGCAGATAACCACAGGGTAACAGGGTTTGTGTGTGTGTGTATCTATGTCTAGATCAAGAGAAATAAATATTTAAGGAATTATCTTACATATTTAAGGGGACTGGCCAATCCAAGATTTTCAGGGTGGGCTGACCAACTGGTGACTCAGAAGAATTGCATTTTGAGCCCAAAGTCTGTTTTGGCAGAATTCCCTCTTCCTTGGAGGAGGTTGTTCCTTTTTGTCTTCCACTGATTGGATGAGTGCATTGTATGCACGGGCTCAGTCGCTCAGTCTTGTCCAGTTCTTTGCAACTCCATGGACTGTAACCCATGAGGCTCCTCTGACCATGGGATTTTTCAGGCAAGAATATTGGTGTGGGTTGCCATGCCCTTCTCCAGGGGATTTTCTCAACCCAGGGATCAAACCCACGTCTCCTGTGTCTCCTGCATTGGCAGATGGGTTCTTTACCACTAATACCACCTGGGAAGCTGATTAGATGAGACCCCCCCTTCCCCAATACAGACAGCAATTTGCTTTACAAAGTCTACTGATTAAATGTTAATCTCATCTAAAAACTACCTTCAAATAAACATCCAAAATCATATTGGACTAAAATCTGGATACCACAGCCTAGCCAAGTTGACATGTAAAACTATGACTAATAAATTTTAAATTCAGCTTTATTTTTAAAAATGAGTTCAGTTTTTGTAAGCCTCCCAGTGGAAATGAACAATGCAAGAATGAGAATCAGGAAGGCTCATCACTGAAGATGATGACACGTGGGTTTCTCAGACCTTGGCCGAGATATCTGCGCAGGACGGATGTGCAGCTGTAACTGTGTCATCAGCAGACACTCCCATCTTCAGTCCCACCTACGCACAAGTGATCGGGCAAGTACGTTACTCATGCCCTCTTCATTTTGCTGTTGTTGTTTTTCAGTTGCTAAGTCATGTGTGATTCTTTGAGATCCCATGGACTGCAGCATGGAAAGCTTCCCTGTCCTTCACCATCTCCTGGAGCTTTCTCAAACTCATGTCCATTGAGTTGGTGATGCCATCCAACCACTCATCCTCTGTCATCCCCTTCTCCTCTTGTCTTCAATCTATCCCAGTATCAGAGTCTTTTCTAATGAGTTGGCTCTTCCCATTAGGTGGCCAAAGTATTGGAGCTTCCGCTTTAGCATCAGTCCTTCCTATGAATATTGATTTCCTTTAGAAT
Organism: Aepyceros melampus; assembly: GCA_006408695.1. Lineage (NCBI taxonomy): Eukaryota > Metazoa > Chordata > Mammalia > Artiodactyla > Bovidae > Aepyceros > Aepyceros melampus. Next base: position 427,754 of record SJXQ01001274.1, read on the forward strand.
TGACTGGTTTGATCTCCTTGGAATCCAAGGGACTCTCAAGAGTCTTCTCCCTTTTTCTTATTGCTTTTTTCCCTTATAAGGGTGAAAATACAATGGAATTAATGATAATCCATGAGAATGTGGCAATTCATAAGCATTGCCATGGCTAAAAGTACCACAGCTTGTCAGTGATGGGCCGATGCACTGGACACGTCCATCCCAGGCTGGATGCCTGACAGAGATGAATCAGGAAGTGCTAGGGGCTGTTGAATCATTGCTGGGTGTGGGAGCCGTCTTGTGCATAGTAGAAGGTTGTACAGCATCGCTGGCCCCACAACCTGTGAGATGTCAGTAGCAACCCTCTTAGTTTTGACAACCAAAAACATCTCCAGCTGTTGCCCAGTGTCCCCTGGCTGGAGGGGGCTCCAGAGCATCAGGTGTGGGCAGCAGGATCCAGGGTGTGTAGGGGTGGGAGAATCCCGAGGGTCCTGCAGGCTGAAGCTGCGAAGCTGCACAGACTGTGCACAGGGAAGTCAGTGACTTTGGTGGAAGGTAGAGGTGGTTCAAGTGTGGACAGGAGCCCAGGCACTGCAGGTTTGGAGCTCTCATGTTGGGAGTTGGTATGCAGATCCAGAGGTCAGCAGCAGTCCATTCTGGGTCCAGACCTCTCCTTCCCATCCAGAGCCTCAGGGTGGGCTTGCTGCAGGAAACCTGTGGCCTTCACCACCATAAGTACTTGATTAAGACCAGCTAAAGTGCCACCATCCTTGGAGACCCAGCCCCAGGCAGGCTTCAGGCTCTGGGGATTCAGCACCAGCTGTGTGGTCCACACTGTCTCCCTCTCAGGAGAGCATGTGAATGCACAACTGGAGAGGCACCTTACTGAACCATCCCCGGTTCAGTACAGGGCCCATGAAGGACTTCCGGACTCACAAGTGAGCCACATGCCCAGGTACTGGGACTTTCCCCTGAGGAGCCTTCCCAGACGGCTGAGTGTGTCTTACAGAAACTCAAGGATGCTCAGGGCATCACAGAGGTGACATGCAGGAAATGAGCACCAACAGACTGAGGTGCTGTCCCACCCCACTACTCGTGAGCAGCCCGGATAATAAAATGCAGAGCTTCCATTTTCAAAAATAGGCTGAGCAGACTCCAGAGAAGAGATACAGACCCCAAATGAGCACATGAAAAGATGCTCAACATTGTCTGTCATCAGGGAAATGAACAGTAACATGATCATGAGATACCACTAAGTAGCTACTGTTGTATCTTTAAGTTGTGTCCGACTCTTTTTCAATCCCATGGGCTGTAGCCCACCAGGCTCCTCCGTCCATGAGATTTCCCAGGCAAGAATACTGGATGGCTTGCCATTTCCTTCTACAGGGGATCTTCCCGGCTCAGGGACTGAGCACACATCTGCATTGCAGGTGGATTCTTTACCACTGAGCCACTTAGGAATCCCAGCAGGTATCCATTCTCCCCCCAAACTCCCCTCCCATCGAAGCTGCCAATAATATTGAGCAAAGTCCCCTGTGCTGTACAGTAGGTCCTGTTGGTTAATAACAGTGTGTATATGTCCATCTCAAACTCCCTAACTGTCCCTTCCTCCCATCTTTCCCCTCTACCTCGGGCAGACGTAAGTCTGTGAGTTAGTTTCAGGTGCGCAACACAACTATTTCTGTATATATTGTGAAATGAGTAAATTTTATTGACTATACATTTTATCTCAATAAATCCATCTTAGAGAGGAAAACATAAAAAATGCAAAGCAAGCTCTTCTTTAGAAGATGTGAGGACTCAAGGTCACAGGATCCTGAAATCTTCTAAAACCTTGGGACTTCCCTGGTGGTTCAGTGGCTGGGACTCTGCACTCTCAATGCAGGGGACCTAGGTTTGATCCCTGGGTGGGGAATTAGATTCCACATGATGGAACTGAGAGTTCCCATGCTGCAAGTAATGATCCCACTTGTCACGACTAAGACCTGGTACAGCCAAAAAATAAATACTTAGAAAGTCCTCTGAAATCTCACCATGGAAGGGGAGCAGGTTTCGCCATCCCCATATATGCCACTTGCAAATGATTATTTTGAGCTAAATGCAATCAGCCCCCAGCAGATTCAGGAAAGGCTCTGTACCTCCCCCTCTGTCTGCTTACATTGGAGAGGGAGCTTATACCAGAAAGAGAGCACTCACCAAAGAAACTTTTTTACCTATTAAGCTCACCTGCCTAATAGAGCAGCTCCTGTTTTCCAAGCATCTCCTCTGCCTTCATGTGAAGGGTCCCTCTCCCCTTACCTGGTTGCCTTTTGAGTCTTTGTGTCTTTCTGGGGCTTCTGTACGTAGGTCATTTTGTTTGCCCCTTTTCCTGTGCATTAATGGATTTAATGATCGAACCAGCCAAAGAACCTGAATGAACAGTAGGAAAAAATTTCTTCCCCTGTACTACATGCCCTGGAGAAATGCAGAGGAGGACAGAGTTTCAGAACGAAAACCTCAGGAATCTTCTCATTTCTGGGTTTTAGGTTTTTTGTTGTTTGTTTAAATGTTTATTTGTTTATTTGGCTATGCTGAGTCTTAGTTGTGTCATGGGGGACCTAGTTCCCTGACTGGGGATGGAATCCTGGCACCCTGCATTAGAAGCATGGAGTCTGAGCCACTGAACCACCAGGGAAGTCCTTAGATTTTAGGTCTGGGGCATGAGCTGCCTTATCTATTTAAACATAAGACGTAGGGAGGCTTTCTTGCACTGTTCTAGCCTCCAGGATGCAAGGATCCTTCTTCCGACACCTTGCTAAACCTTTAGTATAGACACTTAATTTTTCCATAAGCAAGGGTATTAGGAAATGATATTTTTGGCAAGCACTGCTTTATGAAGTCTTGTTCTCTTTGGATATTTCTATACGAGGATATGTGGATGGTGAGATCACTCGTTTCGGTGAATATTTTTGAAGTGAAGCATCAAAACCAATGCTATGATGTTTGTACACCTTGAAATTAGTGGGAAAACTGTATCTGTTGGGAGCCCATATTGGACCCTGAACCTCAGAAAAGGGAAAAGCGAGATGGTTGTGATTGTGCTGGGCAGGGCTCGGCCTCCCGACTCCCCACTCCTGGGTTTGCCCCCTACTTCTCCCCAACCCCTCTGCACACTTCCACCTGCCCCAGGCCCACCACATGCGGGAAGAACTGCCATCCCACGGGTCCCTGGCACTTCTTGTGGGAGGGCAGGGCAGAGGGCCCTGAAAATCAGCCTGGGAGCCTTGGGCCTGTTCTGAGAGGAGCTCAGGTTGTGCGTCTGCCTCCTCATCCTGGCCCAGACACTATTCCTGCCACATTCTGGATCTTTCTTTGGGAGGTACAGTCAGGTCAGGAGATGCTGTGCTGGGGCTAGTCGGCCTCTTCTCCCTGCAGCTAGGCTTGAGCAAACTGAATCCGGGGTGTGGATCTGGGCAGAAGCCGGTGTCAGTCCCGCCTCCAGACCTCGGTTGTGGCCTCTGGACCAGCTTTCTCCAGACACCTGCCTCTGGGGACTGGAGCCAGCAGCGCCTTTCCTGATGTGAAAGTGGTGACGTGGCAGCATCTGGCCTTTGTTCTCATATAGCTCCCACTCACACGGGCATTTCCAAGTTCCCATCCACACAGCACCTCCCCAGACCACAGCCTCGTCCCATGGGCCCCGTGCTAGGGGAGGCCTGAGATGGAGGGCTTGTAGGGGATTCCTGAGCTGGGAAAGATTGGGGACAGGAGGAGAAGGGGACGACAGAGGATGAGATGGTTGGATGGCATCACTGACTCAGTGGACTTGAGTTTGAGCAAGCTCAGGAGATGGTGAAGGACAGGGAAGCCTTGTGTGTCTGTGGGGTCGAAAAGAGTGACATTTGAGAAGTTCCCTGGTGGTCTAGTGGTTAGGACTCTTCACTTTCATTGCTGAGGGCCCAGGTTCAATTCCTGGCTGGTTGGGGAACTAAGGTCCTATAAGCCGTGCAGCATGGACAACTAAAATAAAAATTAAAAATAAAAGAAGACGATTTTCTGGAATAGGTTTAAGTTCACAGCAATAGTGAGAGATTTCCCGTAAACCCCCTTTCTCTACTCAGGCACACCTTCCTCCACTATTGACACCGCCCCCAGATGGTATATTTGTCACCACCGATGAGCCTGCATTGACACATCGTTATCATCCAAGGTCCGTAGTTTACATTAGGGGCCACGCTGGAAAGGAAACTTTAAAACTGTTATAAACATTTTTTTAACAAAAAGTTGCATTGAGCAACGAGGTCATCATTGTGACCTTGAGATTTACTTGGGGGCAGTAGTGGAGGTGACAGGCTGATTAAAGTTGGTTCAAGAATGCAAGGCAAGGCATTAGGACACACTTGCATTAGGACAGCAAGTGTGTGTGAGTGTGTGTTTGAGTGTGTGTTGTGTGTGTCATGTGTGTGCATGTATGTGTGTGTGTGACTGTGTTGTGTGTGTGTATGAGTATGTGTGTATCAGTCTGTGTGTGTGAATGTGTGTGAGTGCGTGTCATGTGTGTTTGTGTATGAGTCTCTGTGTGTGTGTGTCATGTGTGAATTGTGTGAGAGTGTGTGTCATGTGTGTTGTGTTATGAGTATGTGTGTGTGTGACTGTGTGTATTGTGTGTGTGACTGTGTGTATGAGTCTGTGTGTATGTGTGTGTCATGTGTGAATGTTGTGTGTGAGTGTGTATGTGTGAGTGTATGTGTGTGTCACGGAGTTGGGGAACAGAGAAGGCAGGATGGTGTCCAGACCGTATGTGAAGGTCAAGGGTTCTGTGGGTTTTCTTATAGGAAAGAGTCTAACTGCTGGGTGATTATTTTTAGATGAAAGTACACGTGAAAAACACTTCGGACTGTGCTTAACACATGTAAAGGCTCCATCCACGTGAGCTCTGGTCGCTGTCACCACACTGCCAGGAATGTTTGCCTCTTCCTCCCTGCTCACGGGCCATGGGGAGCTCAGAGCCCTGTGTCTCCCTCCTTCCCGCTCATCTCTGCTCCCCAACATCGGGGCGGGCGTCCCCTCCCCGCCCACAGACACGACTGTGGCTTTTAGCCTTAAAGAGAGAAATCTTTGTGCTTCCCGGGCTGGTCTAGGTATGAACTGAGGGACACAGTGGTCTTAGACCCAGGGCAAGGTGGGCAGCCTGAGCACTCGGGCTGTCCGGACTGAGATGCAAAATGGGGGGCGGTGATGTCTAGTCCTGATTCAAGGCCAGAACAAAGTCTCCTGGCAAGACAAGGAGATGACGGCGTCCCCCACTGATGCGCGCAGGCTTCAGTTGAGTCTAAATATTTTGAGAGAGGGCTCGTAGTCCTAGCTTATCAACTTCTTTGTTTCCACACCCACCCTCACCTTCTCTGTTCCTGGGTGTACGGGGCGACCTTAAACTCTGGACACACGGTGACACCATCTCACACTCACTGAGGTTGAAGGTGTCCCTGATGACATTCTCCATCCTCCGCCTCTTTTTCCAGACACGATGAATGCACTCGGTACCAGGGCGTGCAGCACACGAATACAGGAATTATTTTTGTCTTTTTTTCACCATGAACCATCTTTTTACCATTTTAACTGGCAGGCTTAAAAAAATTCTTTTTTCATATTATAATTGTCTGAGCTCAGAAGAGCCAACAGTGTTACTCATTGTCACCAAAACCCAGATGGTATTTTTATTCTATGCTCAAATTGGCTTCCGCACTTCTTTCCAGGCCCTGTAAGTGCCTTAAAATTTCCATTTATCGGGTCAAGCTGTTCTTTAATCACCAGGAAGTGCAGGACATGCGTACGACTTAGTCTCTTTCAAACTGAGATAAAAGGAAGGTTTGTTTTTTTTTTAAAATCATCTATGAATGTTTATCTGTTTTAAGAAGAGGAAAGAAATGAGTTTGTTTCTAATACAGGGGGCTTCCCAGATGGCTCAGTGGTTAAAAAAATATCCACCTGCCTGTGCAGGAGACACAGGAGATTTGGGTTCAGTCCTTGGGTTGGGAAGATACCCTGGAGAAGGGAATGGCAACCCACAGCAGTATTCTTGCCTGGAAAAAAAATTCCATGGACAGAGGAGACCGGCAGGCTACAGTCCATGGAGTCACAAAGGGACATGGCTGAGCAGGCACACACACACTCTAATACAGGCGTCCCTGGGTAACCTCCAGGATTCATCTCAGGACCTTCCTCGGATGCCCAAATCCAACTCGAGTCTCACAGTTGCCCCTCAGAATCCGTGGGTTCTGCCTCCTCGGAGGCAGAAAGCTGGCCTCATAGGTCATACTCGATAAAGAGTGGTTTGCAGGTGGCCCTGGGAGACGGAAGGTGATCTGAGTCCAGCTGAGCCTTGGCAGAGTGCATGCCTCCACTTTCCCTGTGGGCAAGGTGGGGGACAGGGCCTCAGAGAACACGGCAGGTTTGGACTCTTAGATAAGCAGGGCACAGTTGCACCCCACAAGGCTGGTTCACAAATCAGTTCCTCTTGGTTCCCGAGAAAAAGTTGAAAGACTTTGGAGATGGATGGGAACCTGGAGATCTCTAGTTCCACTGGCTCACCTTTTTGAATGGGGAGCTAAGCAGTCCAGCCTGGGGGCAGTGTCAAGACCAGACTCAGACCTTGACTCCAGGGCTCTTTCTCCAAGGGCAAGAAGGCTGCAGGGAGCCTCTCTCCAGCCTGCGAGAGGAGGCTTTGCTTTTCTATGATGAAGCCTCGGTGTCAGGGTAAAGCCAGGCCTCCCAGGGGAGGGTGAACTTGCTGGAAGAGGCCATGGCGCCTGGTGTCCGGGACTGGACTGGCCTGGTCCTGCCCTTGGCTTATCCTTCCCCAGCTCTGAATGTCTTTGCAGATCCTGGTGTTGGTGCCCTCAGCCCCAGAGTTGTGGGGTATGGGACATTCTCCCTTAACTCTGCAGTATGGCGGCCATCCACTCCCTCCCCAGCATTTGTGATGCATAGAACAGTAGCGTGACTCTGCGGCTCACCTTTGATTTCAGGCCTCCTGGGCCTGCACAGTTGAGCCATGTCCCGATTCCAGTAAACCTGGCGTCCACCGAGGGGGGGGCTTGCTTAAAAAAAGCAGTCATGATGCAGTCACACTGAAGCAGACCTATGGCTGGGACTGATCTGAGAGGCTTAAGAGGGCTCAAGAAACTCAAGATTAGTGGTGAACTTATTTTAGGTTAAATGGTCCAAAATGAGGGTTCCTGCACTTAACTAGAAAAATGACAGTGTTCCTAAAATTAGTTTACTTCCCCCCCCCCCAGAAACACCAAAAACTTGGCCCTTTGAGCCACTGAAGCTCTGTTTATTATAGCTTCCAGGAACCAGTCATCTGAACCAGATATTAATGTCCCTCTGCTCTGGCGAAATACAGAGGAGTGGGAGAAACATTCCCAGAAATATTAGCAGGGTCTTAAATAGAGAATGGTGACAAGAGTCCTGCTTCAAGAGGTGTTACGGGCTGAATTGTGTCCCCAGATAATTTATATATTGAAAATCTTCACCCCTAGTATCTCAGAACATGACCTTGTTGGAAGTAAAGTCTTTGAAGAGATGATTAAGCTGAAATTAGGTTCAATCTGATTGGTGTCCTTCTAAGAAGAGGAGGTCAGCACACAGTGGCACATGAAGGTCACCATGTAAGGACCCTGGGAGAGGATGACCATACACGTTGATGAGAGAGGCCTCCTCTGAGGCCTGGTACCTCAATCTGGGATTTCCAGCCTCCAGAGCTGTGAGAGAATGACATCCTCTTGTCGAAGCCACCAGTTCTGCGGTATTAGTCAGCAGCCACAGCTGACTAACAGGCTGGGGATAGACACTCAGAAGCAGTGTCTGACATAAACTAAGGGTCCCATGGATGCTGCAAGCTCCAGGACCAGGGTTGGGGCAAGACTGAACGACTACCACCTTTGTTTCCATACACCTTAATAGGAAGACTGTGCCATCATAACGTTAGTGCAACTTTGATCCTCGTCACGTGTTAACTGTGGACGGAAGGAGAAGACTGGTAGTGAGCATCACCTTCATATCTTTTGGACATCTGTGAGAGGTTGCTGGTACCCACTCCTGCATCCACCTTCCCCTTCCTTTGGAGCAATAGAATACCAGTTGCATTTGAGGTGTGGGTATGCTCGGCTTTTTCCAGCCTCTTGGCCCTCGTATGATGTTCTGCCAAAGGAATGTCCATGAAAATGTGGGAATTCTTTTCAGTCTCCTCCAAAGGGAGGAGGCACTTCTCTCACATCCCCCTGCTTCTTTCTTTCCACTGCCTGGAATGTGGATGCCATGACTGGAGGTCCAGCAGCCATCTGTTCCATGAGTTGACTCTGAGAAACCACATGTGGCAGAACAGAAAAACAGAAGCAACATGGGGGTCCATTGACTTCATGAAACTGTTTTATCTGCCCTGTAGTGTTTGCTTTAGACTTCTTTTACGTCAGAGAATTGAACCTTTGTGCCTTTAAGACATTGTCGCCAGATCTTTGCTATACTCAGCTGAACTGAATCCTATTTTCCATGAACTGAGATCAAATGAAGAATCTTTGGTACAAAGAGGTTTAAAAAAGAACATGAGCACACATTTGGTGGCTAGAAATCCACCTTCTTTTCTGCTGCCCCATGTGACCTGAAAATCACTGAGTTAAGTGGGGCGGTGAACTGAAGAGTGGGGTGTCCTTCTGGTTCTGATATTTACCACGTTCAGTTCATGATGGAAATGAAAGCCCCCAGAAACTCATGCATCAGCAGCCCTGAAGCCCCACTTGCCCCACAGAGGAAGCCCTTTGGGAACCAGGCAGCTGTGCCACGCAGCAGTGAGTATGGGGAGCTGCTGATGGAGAAACTGTGAACAACTTTTTCCTTTCCTTGTTTTCTTGGCTTTTGCATGATCTTAATCCATGTTAGCATTTCCATGTGTTTTTCTCTGTAAAATGAGTGACTTTGGAAGTCAGTTGGAGCTTCACAGTTTGGAAAAAGAAGTAGGGTGAAGGAAGGGTAAGACCTGGGTGGGATCAGCCCTGGGAGTGGCCCAGGCCCTCAGCGCCCACTGTCTGTCTCCAGGCAGTTGCCAGTCAGGATGATGGGGTGTGTATGAAAGAGACCCCCAAAGTCATCCCAGAAGGTCAGCACAGGGGGCCAAGTTTCCCATGGCCATGGTGCAGGGACTCACTCCAGGCAACAGCGGGACTCTGGTCCAGCTGCAAGTAGAGCGGCTACTAATAAGGGCAGGGCCAGAGCCATGAGCCCAGAGGACACTCAGTAATTGCTGCTGATTGACGGAAGGTATCTGTGGTCAAACCAGATGACTTATTTCAAAACAGCAGCCAGACCAGGCACAGCCGGGATCTTCACACTCAGAGACTCTCTTTCCCCATCTCTAAGGGGTTAGACTTCTTACAGATGCTGTGAGCGCCTGGTGTGTGTGTGTGTGTGTGTGTGTGCGTGTGTGCTCAGTTGTGTCCTACTCTTTGCAACCCTGTGGACTGTAGCCCAGAACGCTCTTCTGTCCATGGGATTTCCTGGGCAAGAATACTGGAGTGGCTTGCCATTTCCTTCTCCAGGGGGTCTTCCTGACCCAGGGACTGAATCTGCATCTCCTACGTCTTCTGCGTTGGCAGGTAGATTCTTTACTACAAGCATCACCTGGAAAGACCAGGAGACCCGATTACATCCAGGGCTGCTGTGGCCTAGTCACGTCCCGGGATAAGGATTTAAAAGGTGAGGGCCTAGAAGATAGTCCTTGGTGTCAGGCTTTCCTCTGGGGGTCCTGACAGTTGAGGCTCAGCCCTGGGGGGACTGGCTTCCATCCAGCCTAAGCTGGATCCAGGTGAGATGCTCTCTGGCCGCCGGGTGTTCCCAGGACTGGCCTAGCCTGACAGGCAGGTACTGTGCCCTCATGGGAGTGGTTCACCTTGAACCTGCCCCTCCAGGAGGGTGGCTGGTGGGGAACCACCCTCACCCAGCCCTATTCTCACTCCTGGGTGCTCATCCATCCTGCTGGAACTTTGGTTTGAAGCTCATTTTAAAACAGTGTCTCACGAATGACCAGATATCATGGTTTGCAGACTTTAGACGTTTTTACATTGTGCCTAACTGGTGACTGGCCTGCTGGGCAGCCTCTAGAATGAGGATGGAACCTCCCTTGCCTGATGGAAGTGGCCCCGGCAGCAGCATCCAGCCTTATCTTGGCAGTGATCAGACTTGGCTGGGGAGTTTTCCAAACACCTAATGCCTAGGTTGCACCCCAGCCCAATCTTCACTGAGGAGGGGGGCCCTGGCTAGATGGTAATACAGGTGGGTGCTGCTGCTGTCGGCTCACCGAGCCCTCCCCTCGAGGATGCTGTCTATGGCCCAGGGCCTGCCAGCAGGAGATCTGAGCTGATCTGAGGTCTTGTGGGCAAGCTCGGGCAAGCTTGGGTCCCAACCTCCACCTGGGGATGGCAGGACCTCCTCTGCAGGTGTACTGTGAAAGCCAGGTGTGAGGTCAGCTGGGCGGCCCTGCGGAATGCAGCAGACACCCTTCCATCAACACCTTAACCTCACTTCTGGGTAGAAATCAGGCAGCCCCGGAGGGTGAAACTCCCAGGCTGCTCCCCTTCCCCTGGTCTCAGTGTTTTCACGTGTTCGCCCTGCTCCTTACAGCACTGATTTTTTTCTTCTAAGCATTCTGTCTCTTTTCTCTCTCCCAGTCCCTGTTATTTCATGTCAATTTTCCCACCTGCAGCTCCTCTCTGGAGATACCATAGCAGATGTCTTTTGCTTTCTTTTTCCTTGGCCTTTTCCTCCACAAACATCTCAAATCTCCTGAACTTTCAGCCCCTGCCTCCAAGTCCGTGCCCTTGTCCAGGTGAAGTTGCCCATTCCTTTCTATCATTTCCAGCTTTTTTGCTCTTTCCTTTCATGGGGTTCTAAGGTCACCAGAGCCTTTTCCCCAGGTCCAGACCTCTGGAAAGTTGGATTTTGGTGTTCTTCCCACATGGCTCCTTTTGTAGGGCTAAAACACCTTCCATGTGACCACACCTTGGTTGGATGAGTTTGCTGAATGGTCCTCTGGCCCTTTGGCTCATTGTACCTCCCTTTCTTCATAAGCTAGAGGGACCCTTAGGGGTCCAGATGGACAAGTCAAGACCACATGTGTGTGCATGTGTGTACATATTTGCACAGCTGTGTCATGTGGACATGTGTGGATGTGTGTGCATGTTCATGGGGGATGGGTGTGTAGGAGTCTGTAATCTGCACACAGTGAGCCGTTTCTCTCTTTCCATCTGCCAGTGTTTCATTCCCAGTGGGCGGAGTATGATACAGTTTTCTGTGAGATTCCCATCAATCTTCCAGCAAGAACAGAAGTGAAACGTTGATTTCAGTGGGATTTGATCCAAGTGAGGAAAGCACAGTGAGTTTACATTACTCTACTGGGAAAGGTTTCGCCCTGAGGATGTTATAAGGATAGTGTTAGGGCGTGAGGAACAACATACATCGAGGTGTTTTGATCAGGGTTATGAAAACTGACTCCTGAGTTTATAGTTGCTAGCACTCATGAATGATTGAATTCCAGGGCACCAGGCTCCCAGAGCCTAAAGTCTGCAGTTTAGATGAGACGTCATGGCCCTGTGGAGGCTGTTGGCCTCGCCAAGCCTCCTGTGGGCCCCTGGGCTGGGGCTGGCCATGAGAGGGGCGGACGGACTCACCCTGGAATCCTCAGGGCTCATGGTTGGGTCCCCAGGATGAGGGAACCCGCTGAAAATCTGTACACCTGGCTTGACCTGATGCACAGACTCTTGGAGGCAGGAAGTGGTGTGTGTGTGCACACCTAGTCGCTCAGTCCTGTCTAACTCTTTGCTACCCCATGGACTATAGACCTCCACACTCCTCTGTCAGTGGGATATTCCAGGCAAGAATACTGGAGTGGGTTGCCATTTCCTCCTCCAGGAGATCTTCCAAACTCAGAGATCAAACCCAAGTCTCCTTCATTGGCAGGTGGATTCTTTACCATTGCACCACCTGGAAGCCCACCAGGAAGTAGGCCATACACTGAGCAAGGCAATGCTGGCCATAAATTCTAAGTGATGAAAGACTTGGGATAGTTCCGAGGGAACTGGGTACTCCCTGCATCTCCTGCCTAGGGAGGCAGAGAAGGGGTCACCAAAGGCCCCAGCCTAGAGCTGCAAACACAATTCTTTTGTGAGAAACGGGGGCTACGGCATTCTTCATAACTGCCAAGAGGTAGAGACAGCTCACATACCCGTCAGCAGATGACTCTGTCCAGGAAGGTGTGCTCTGTCCATGCAGCGGTGTCTTGTTCAGCTATAAATAAGAACAAAGAGCCAATTCCTATCACAACATGGCTGAAACTTGGAAACATTCTGTTATACCTGAGGCTGCATTTTGTATTATCCTATTTATAAGAACCCAGGGGGCTCAGTGGTAAAGAAGTTGCCTGCCAATTCAGGAAACACAGATTTGATCCCTGGATCAGGAAGATCCCGTGAAGAAGGAAATGGCAACCCACTCCAGTATTCTTCCTGGGAAATCCCATGGACAGAATGAGCCTGGTGGGCTACAGTTCGTGGGGTCACAAAATGTCAGACACAACTTAGAGACTGAGCATGCCTGCATAGGAAATGTCCAGAACAGGCAACTCCACAGACCCAGAAAATAGTAAGTGGTTGCCCAGGGCTGGGCGGGGGCAGGAGAGGCTGGGAGGACTGGGGAGGTGATCACTAGAGGGTGTCTTCCGGAGAGATGAAAGTATTCTAAAGAGGATTGTGGTTATGGTTGCACAGTTCTGTGCTTATACTAAAAATGATTGAACTTTGCATTCTAAATGGGTGAATTGTATGGCATATGAATTGTATCCCACATAAAGCTGTTGTGACAAAAAGAGAAAAGAAACTGAAGTGGGCCAGCAGCTATGGACTGTTCAGCTGTCACCAAGGCTGACCTGGAGCCCTCCTACTTCTTGGATCTGCCACCGCATTCTTATTCTATTTGGCCACCTGGACCCTACCAGCTAAATTCTCTTTCTGTCTCTCCAGAGAGTCAATCACGATGCCCAACTGCCAGGGCACTTCCTAGTGGTGGTAAGGGAGGCCCGAGTCACCAGAAGCAGATCAAAGTCTGAGCAGAGTTGCTGCCAGGGACTCAGGTGTTGCACAACTATATAAATGAGTGATGGGAGTATTTCAGCATTCAGGTTGGCTAGGAATACAGATTTACACGTCAGCATGTCTCATCTTGAATTGGCATGAAGTTTTGTCAGTTGCTGCCATTCTTGGCATGAGTCTCATTCATTCCATTTGGAGCCATGTGGTCTGGATCTCAGAGAATGGAAATGGCTGTGATGGCTTTCCAAGATTGTTGTTTTTGTTCAGACACTAAGCCGTTTCTGAGTCTTTGCAACCCCATGGACTGGAGTACACCAGGCTCTTCTGTCCTCTACCAAACCTGGAGTTTGCTCAAACTCATGTCTATTAAGTCAGTGATGCCATCCAACCATCTGTCCTCTCTCGCCCCCTTCTCCTGCCGTCAATCTTTCCTAGCATCAAAGTCCTTTCCAATGAGGCAGCTCTTTGAATCAGGTGGCCGAAATATTGGAGCTTCAGTTTTAGCATCCATCCTTCCAACGAATGGATGATTGAAATCAATCCCTTAAGAACTGATTTCCTTAAGGATTGACTGGTTTAAGTCCAAGGGACTCTCAAGAGTGTTCTCCAGCACCACAGTTCGAAAGCATCAGTTTTTGCACTCAGCCTTCTTTATGGTCAACTCTCACATCCATACACGACTACTGGAAAAACCATAGCTTTGACTAACCAGATCTTTTTCAGCAAAGTAATGTCTCTGCTTTTTAATAAACTCTCTAGTGTTGTCATAGCTTTTCTTTCAAGGAGCAAGCGTCTTTGAATTTCGTGGCTGCAGGCATTGTCCACAGTGATTTTGGAGCCCAAGAAAATAAAATCTGTCACTGCTTCCACTTTTCTCCCATCTATTTGCCATGAAGTGATGAGACCAGATGCCATGATCTTCATTTTTTGAATGTTAGACTTTAAGCCAGCTTTTTCGCTCTCTTCTTTCACTTTCAAAAAGAGGCTCTTTAGTTCTTCTTTGCTTTCTGCCATTAGAGTGCCTTTCAGAAGATAGTTCCCAGGATCACCACCAAAACCAACTATTTGCACGCTGATCCTCACCTTGGAGTTTGTTATGAGGAAAGTGAAATTCAGGCTTTGATGCAAATTCTCCTTACATCAGTCAGTCAGTTCAGTCAGTTCAGTTGCTCAGTCGTGTCTGATTCTCTGCAACCCCATGAACTGCAGCACACCAGGCCTCCCTGTCCATCACCAACTCCCAGAGTCCACCCAAACCCATGTCCATCGAGTTGATGATGCCATCCAACCATCTCATCCTCTGTCGTCCCTTTCTCCTCCTGCCCTCAATCCTTCTCAGCATCAGGGTCTTTTCCAATGAGTCAGTTCTTCACATCAGGTGGAATACTATGGTCAATTACATTCATTTATTTGGAAAAAAAAAATAGGGTGTGTTACATATTGACTATGCCAAAGCCTTTCACTGTGTGGATCACAAAAAACTGTGGAAAATTCTGAAAGAGATGGGAATACCAGACCACCTGACCTGCCTCTTGAGAAATCTGTATGCAGATCAGGAAGCAACAGTTAGAACTGGACATGGAACAACAGACTGGTTCCAAATAAGAAAAGGAGTACATCAAGGCTGTATATTGTCACCCTGCTTATTTAACTTTTATGCAGAGTACATCATGAGAAACACGGGCTGGAAGAAGCACAAGCTGGAATCAAGATTGCCAGGAGAAATATTAATAACCTCAGATATGCAGATGACACCACCCTTATGGCAGAAAGTGAAGAGGAGCTAAAAAGCCTCTTGTTGAAAGTGAAAGAGGAGAGTGAAAAAGTTGGCTTAAAGCTCAACATTCAGAAAACGAAGATCATGGCATCTGGTCCCATCACTTCATGGGGAATAGATGGGGAAACAGTGGAAACAGTGTCAGACTTTATTTTTTTGGGCTCCAAAATCACTACAGATGGTGATTGCAGCCATGAAATGAAAAGACACTTAACTCCTTGGAAGGAAAGTTATGACCAACCTAGATAGCATATTGAAAAGCAGAGACACTACCTTGCCAACAAAGGTCCGTCTAGTCAAGGCTATGTTTTTTCCTGTGGTCATGTATGGATGTGAGAGTTGGACTGTGAAGAAGGCTGAGCGCTGAAGAATTGATGCTTTTGAACTGTGATGTTGGAGAAGACTCTTGAGAGTCCCTTAGACTGCAAGGAGATCCAACCAGTTCATCCTAAAGGAGACCAGTCCTGGGTGTTCATTGGAAGGACTGATGCTAAAGCTGAAGCTCCAATACTTTGGCCACCTCATGCGAAGAGTTGACTCACTGGAAAAGACCCTGATGCTGGGAGGGATTGGGGGCAGGAGGAGAAGGGGACAACAGAAGATGAGATGACTGGCTGGCATCACTGACTCGATGGACATGAGTCTGAGTGAACTCCGCGAGTTGGTGATGGACAGAGAGGCCTGGCGTGCTGTGATTCATGGGGTTGCAAAGAGTCGGACACAACTGAGCGACTGAACAGAACTGATGTCCATTTAATTGAAAATGGATAAGGGCGCATCATGTTTTGGAAAGAGAAAATATTATTCTAGGAGTAATGCTCTGTGATCCATTTCATTCCATCACAACGAGTCCAAATTATCCATCATGATCTTTAGGTAACAATAAAACATCTGGAACTAGGATTTTCTGACATTTAGAAACTTGCTCTAAATTAATTTGTCCTACAAAATTGACGCGTAGCTGCCAACTGCCATCCTACTCTGATTAAGCGTGAAGGGGAGGAGGGAATTCAGCCCAGTGGTGTGTATCTGGGGCGAGGTGACTGTCCTAATGAGCCTGGAATCGCACTGCAGAGGAACCATCTGTTCAGCTGGACCTGAAGGGGACATCAGTCCTGATCTTCCCGCCATGAATTTCACCTAGCTGGTGTCTCCTGCAGAGTGAGATCTGAAACAGATGAAAACACAGTGGGAGCTTTGGGTGTCGGGGAACAGGTGGCTGCCAGCGTATTGAATCCATATGTGATGGGCCTCAGAGATTTTAATTGACAGCAGTGGTGAATCACGAAGGTAGATGCTTTGGTATGACTAGAACCAGAGCCAAGGGTGGGCAGAGACTGCAGTCCTCATCGACCTTCCTTCTGGCACTGCTGGCTGTAGGGTAGTTGCAGCCAAAGGCAGAAGGAAGCTCGGCTTCTGGCAGTGCCCTCCTTCATTATGTGTCTCCTGCTGCAGCAGTTCAGGGTGCAGGCTTGCCTGGCTAGCCCTGGTGGTGGCAGGTGGGTCCTGCTGGCCCCTCGAAGCTGTCTATGATGCCTGAGGCTGAGGAGGGGATCCCTCCAGGAGGGGTCCTAGGTGGGCTGCGTGAGGTGGTGGTGGGGCTGGGGACACAGGTTCTAAAACGTGATATCCTATTTCAGAGCATCTGTTTACCCCTTTGTTAGGGCACTTGTGCCCCGTCCCCCTCCAGGACAGAGTCCCTCCTTCAGGGGCTCCTTACGTCTCCATCTAAGGAGTCAGGAGACCAGGGCAAAGACTGCCACATGCCTGAGGCCTCAAACCTCACCGTCTCTTGGGGGGAATGAGAGAGCCATCAGACACCTGTTGTGCTGAGCACGGGGTACACAGGGCCAAAGGTTTTTCCCCTTGGCGGCTAGTTTAATACCATCACCCATATTTATGACAGCATTAACATGACAACTCAAATCACTTTACAGTTTTACAAAGGTTCTGCCGCCATGGTTTCATTTGATGCTGACGAGGACTTGAGGGCCAGGTATGAACCTCCTCCTCATTTTACCCACAAGGAAGCAGAGACTCAGGGAAGCAAGCTGCTGCCAAGTAGGTGGTAACTGATGAAACTGGACCCTGTTGGAACTTGGAGCCTCAAGACCTGGCTCTGGTTCTGTTTGGGGACAATGACTCTTCTTGGGACAACTGTGCACTTGCAGGAGGGTAGGTGCCCTGGCCAGGCCCAGAGTTCCATCCATGAGCTCTTGTCCTGCCCTTAAGAACCAAGAACATCATTTGTCAGATGGCCAACAAGGGCCATGTGTTGCCTTGGGATCCATTTGGTTAAGGCTCAAACATATAAGTCCCATATAATTAATTCCTTTTGTTAAGGACTCCCAGTCCACCTTTTGTATCCTGTTCCATTCCCCACCCTACCCATTCTGCCTCAGTCTGAGGGTTTTTCTGGGCATCTGGTTCCAGTCTCGGCTCACCCCACATGCCCCTGGGCTGTGGTTTTGATTCCCGAAATAGACTTCTTCAAGATCTTGCAGTCCCCTGCATGGGAGGTATCCATGAAGAAATGGACAAAATTCCATCATCACACAGATTCTGTGTACCTGCTGTGGCTTGAACGTTTGAGTCCCCCACCCCTTAAGTTCACATGTTGAAATCTTAATGCCTAATGTAATGATGGTCTTGGAAGGTGGGGACTTGGATAATTGATTAGGTCATGAGAGTGCAGTCCTCATAAGGAGGATCAGGGCCCTTATAAAAGAGACTGCAGAGAGCTCCCTGCCCCTTCTTCCATGTGAGGAGCCAGCAAGAAGGCACTGTTTGTGAACCAGGAAGAGACTCTCAGCAGACACTGAACCTCCCACAGCCTTGATCTTGGACTTCCAGCCTCCAGAAGCATGAGAAACGAATGTTTGTTGTATCTTAGCTGCCTGGTCTCTGACGTTTTCACTTGCCTGAACTAAGAAGTTATCTATTTATATTGTATATAATTTCAGCCTGGACACTTCTTGGTGGGAGGGAGAAGAAATTAATTTCACAGGTTGACAGTCTACTGCATAAAGCAGTGCTATTTTCTTATTTCCCTCTTTCTGATGGTGCAGAGCTCCTCTTGGGTACGGGGCTTGGGATTTGTATAAACACATCTGAGCCCAGCCTTTCTCCGGCTCAGCCACCAGCTTTCACTGCCATCAAGAGCTGTCGTCCCCAGCATCGGCCCCCACCCAGCTCCTCTGGTTCTGTTTGGTTCTGGTCTCATCTAGTCAGCCAGGTGACCACGGGGCAGGAGGGAGCAGACCCCTCTTCTGTCTACTTTGGGTAGTCACCAGGCTTTCCTGGGGCTTCTGAGGTCTTGGCCTTGCTTGATTTAGCATTTGTGAGTGCACAGGCCCCCTTTGGAGCTGGGTGGACAGGGACAGTGAGAGGGGGCTGTGGACAGAGGGAAGAAAATGCCCTGGAAGCAGATGCCTTGACCTTGACTCCTCAATCCTCGAGGTCCTGGGACTGGCCAGTCAGTCACTTGCCAAATGCACTTAGACCCTTAGCTAAATCTCATGCGGGAGATTCCATCTAAATGATATAGGTATGTGTTTATGTCTCTGTGTGCAGTATTACTATGAATTTTCCACCTTAAGACTTTCAAAGGGCTTTCCTGGTAGTCCAGTGGTTAAGAATCCACCTGCCAGTGTAGGGGATTCAGGTTCAATCCCTGGTGGAAGAACTAAGAGCCCATGTACCCCAGGGTGACTAAGGTCTCACCCTGCAACTGCTGAGCCCTCGCAGCAAAATTAAAAAAAAAAAAAAAGATTTTCAAGACCCAGGGATCTGAAACATCCTTGTTTTCACTACCCTTCCCCTCCCCAAGACTCACTCACCTTCCCCCAACCTCCTCACCCCCCACCCCACCCTCTCCACCTTCCTTGGTCAATTCCCCTTCCCTTCCTGCTTGTTTCAGGGCAACTAGGTCCCTGTGGTCCCTGGAATCTGTCAATGAGGGCTGGCATCTGTCAGGGTGCAGGATGTGCCTTTAGGAGCACAGACCTGAACAGGTAGAAGAATGGAGAATTCAAATCTGCTCTTTTGGTGCTGAACATGAAATTCAAATGCAGGCAGGTCTTCTCATCACTGGAATCCATGGCAGAGAGGGGAGCACAAGTGAAATAATGATTTGTTGGAAGGCAGTCTTTCCTCCAGTGGTTCTGCATTTCTGTGTGTGACTGGGGCTGAAATGAGCTCCTATCTATCCTCAAACATCCCTGAAAGGAGGCATGAAAATGTAGGGAGGCAAAGGCGGGGCAGGATGTGGCCTTGGAGATGCAGAGAAGAGCGAGCTGATGGGGGAGAGTCCCTCCCCTAGATGTGAGTGAGTGAATGTAGGAACCGCTGGTTTTCATGCAAATCAGAGTGGCCCTATTGACAAGGCAGGCAGGGAAATTAATGCATAAATAAGCTAGAAGACACCAAATAGAATCAGAAGTATGTGCTTTCTATGTACAACTTAACTGCGTTTAGGGAATGTTGCCCTCCTCTGCCCTAGCTTCCCAGAGGGTTCCGAGGTGGCTCCATTATTACCGTCACCTGTTAGGTGACTTCAGGGTGTGGGGACCTTTCATTCCTCCTTGACTGCAGTCTCCACCACCACCTTTGCCTAAACAGCTGAAAGGCCAGCTGCCTAGCATGTCTGGAAGCCTTAGCAGGTTCCTGCTGGCTCCCCTGGACCGAGGCTGACTCCTGCCCAGCATCCACCCCACCCCCTAGCAGGTATAAGAAGGGGGTCTCCAGGAGAAGACTCTACCTCCTCGATTCAGCATGATTTTAGGACAAGGGTCATCGTCCATGACTCATCCTCTCCCTGTGTCCCAAAATGCAGAAGAAAAAGTTGGGCCATTTCGGCAGACTCCAGCACAAGAAAAGAGGGTCAGGGCATCATGGCTTTTACATTTTGTTTTTAAAACAATAAGGCAGGATTTTGACATTGGCAACTGACTATTCTATGTTTGGTTGAAACAGGATGGAATTTGTGACAGCACCATTTACTCAAAACCTGGCTAGTGGGAAAAAAGATTTTGGCTCGTCGGAGGCTGTGCTGGGGGAGGGGAGGGGGGAATTCCAGGAAACCAAAATTGGGTTTCAGCATCTCCAGTCCAAACATTTGGGGAGCCGTTGGTTTCCATGTCTGTTGGGGAAGAGGGTGACCTCATCCTGATGCATGTGGCCTGACCTTGCTGCTGCAAAAGGGGCTGTGTGTTGGGGAGAAGTGATCGCTGTTTCTTATCTATAGGGAAAGGTACCCACTGTGCCTATCAGAAGTTGGAAGGTGTAAGTAAAGCAATAGCAAGCTGTCACTCCAGGCCTTCAGAACTTCAGTGTGGCCAAATGGAATTTATTTTAAGATTCTGATGTCATAACCTCAGCAGTTTATTTTCTGAGCAATGCGCCTTGTCTTGGAGACACGGACACCTCACTACAGCGTTAGGTCATTACCACAGCCCCCAGATGAAAGCCAGGTATGAGGTCACTGGCTGGCTGCTACTGAGTCCAGATTTACAACTGAGCTGTGGACCACTTAGTGGGGCAGCTGCCATCTCCAATGCTTTATTGCTCTTACTGATTCTAGCTGATAATTTTTGGCACACGAGGTGCTGGGCGGTGAGGAGGTGAGGTCCAGGGGAACAGAGCTGTACAAACACAGGGAGGTAGTAGATGCTTCTGTCCTGTGGGAGCACAGGAAAATATCCACCACAGTAACAAGGTCTTTATACTTAGAATTGTCTCTTAATAGCAGTCATCCCTGTTGGCTCAGATGGTAAGGAATCTGCCTCAATGCAGGAGACCTGTGTTCCATCCTGGGGTTGGGAAGATCCCCTGGAGAAGGAAACCCACTCTAGTATTCTTGCCTGGAGAATCCCATGGACAGAGGAGCCTGGGAGGCTACAGTCCATGGGGTTGCAAAGAATGGACATGACTGAGTGACTATCACTCATCCAACTGACCTCTCTTGTAACTGTCTGTTCATTGCTTGTCTGATGTCAGGGACAGGTCAGCCGGAAGCGGTGGGAATTTGTGCTGCAATTTGGCATTTACATCGGTATCTGAATTCATTGCTCGTGGGTGGACGTCCTTGATTAAAACTCCATCACCTTTCTTTTTTCTTTTTTCCCCATAGCAAGCATCCTCTAAATGAACTGCTACTCAAACATTGATGTGCCCATGAGTCATCTGGAGGGTTTATGAAATGGCAGCTTCTGATGTAGTGGGTGTGAGGCCAGCCTGGGTCAGTGTGGACTGACTGTGATGCTGCTGCCAATGGTCCAGGGACCACACTTTGAGTAGCCAAACCTGAAACCTCCTTGGGCCCCAGGAGACTTCTAGACTGCTTCTGATATGGTTCCCTCCATAGCACCTGAGGCCCACGGTCCTGACAGGTGAGTGAACAGACGGAGTCTCCATGGCCCAGCTGATGGCACAAATGTGGACGAACAGTGAGCTCCTGTTGGTGAGAAGCAAGGGAAAGACAGACTTACCTGTCTCTGGGAAGGCGTGGATGGGAGACCCTGAGGTTGGGAGGAGAGAAAGCCATGGGCCTGAGACTCAGAAGGCAGAGGGTCTCTTGCATAGAGAGCAGAGGTCAGCAGAGTCCATCTCAGAAAGGAGGAGAGAGGATAGATGGTGTAGGGAAATCGAGCAGGACCTGGACACCCTCGAAGAGACCACAGGGGACCCCGGAAGTGGGCAGCCAGGGGCTCACCTGTCAGAACACCACGTGCAGCCAGTGATGGCTTCAGCCCAGAACCCAAGAGGGAACTTGCACTGGCCCCACTGTCCAGGGATCCTCTGCTCCCAAGGTGCGTGGTCTGCATGTCCCCACTCATCATGGTCACAAAGCCCAGCAGACAGCAGCCCATGAGACCTTATTGCAGGCTTTTGACTCTGTTGTTTCTGCTGTTGTTCAGTTGCTAACTTGTGTCTGACTCTTTGCGACCTCGTGGACTGCAGCTCACCAGGCTTTCCTGTCCTTTTCCATCTCCCAGAGTTCGCTCAAACTCACGTCCATTGAGTTGGTGATGCCATCCAACCATCTCATCCTCTTTCACCCCTTCTCCTCCTGCCTTCAATTTTTCCCAGCATCAGAGTCTTTTCCAATGAGTTGGCTCTTCATATCAGATGGCCAGAGTATTGGAGCTTCAGATTCAGCATAACTGCTCTTTAAACCCTTCATGCCTATAAACGCCAAGCAGGTGTCTCGACTTGTAGGAGTCTTCAGGGGAGATGGCCTGGACAAGTACTGCCCAATGAGAGACCACCTTTCTATGTTCCCAGGTCAGCCCGAGGGGTCAAGGTAGTGTGCTGCCATTTTGATGATTTAAAAACTTCTCATTGTGATGTATAATTTCAGCTTTAGGAAAAAAGTTGCAAGAATAGGACAAAAAATTCCTGTACTTTCAACTGATTCATGAGCTGGTGGAGTTTTGTTCCACTCTCTCTCTCTAGTTTAATCTCTATGTATATTATCTTTTTAAAATATTTATATAACATAATCTCTCCCATCACTTCATGGGAAATAGATGGGGAAACAGTGGAAACAGAGTCAGACTTTATTTTTAGGGGCTCCAAAATCACTGCAGATGGTGATTGCAGCCATGAAATGAAAAGATGCTTACTCCTTGGAAGAAAAGTTATGACCATCCTAGGTAGCATATTGAAAAGCAGAGACATTACTTTGCTGACAAAGGTCCATCTAGCCAAGGCTATGGTTTTTCCAGTGGTCATGTATGGATGTGAGAGTTGGACTGTGAAGAAAGCTGAGCACCGAAGAATTGATGCTTTTGAACTGTGGTGTTAGAGAAGTCTCTTGAGAGTCCCTTGGACTGCAAGGAGATCCAACCAGTCCATCCTAAAGGAGACCAGTCCTGGGTGTTCATTGGAAGGACTGATGCTAAAGCTGAAACTCCAATACTTTGGCCACCTCATGGGAAGAGCTGACTCATTGGAAAAGACCCTGATGCTGGGAGGGGTTGAGGGCAGGAGGAGAAGGGGATGACAGAGGATGGCTGGATGGCATCACCGACTCGATGGACCTGAGTTTGAGTGAGCTCTCGGAGTTGGTGATGGACAGGAGGCCTGGCGTGCTGTGATTCATGGGGTCGCAAAGAATCGGACATGACTGCGTGACTGAACTGAACTGAGCATAATCTCTCTATGTCTGTATCTTTT
The DNA here is from genome assembly GCA_006408695.1 of Aepyceros melampus. Classification (NCBI taxonomy): domain Eukaryota; kingdom Metazoa; phylum Chordata; class Mammalia; order Artiodactyla; family Bovidae; genus Aepyceros; species Aepyceros melampus. The sequence continues at coordinate 450,803 of SJXQ01001274.1, forward strand.
CATGTATATAGTATAATCTCCATCTGCACATGGATATCTTTTCTTTGATATTTATAGTATAATCTGTCTCTATATTTCCTTATATATATACATATAGAATAGTCTATGTATATACTTTTCATATATATATAGTATAATCTATATATAGGAAGGAAAGCTGTGACAAACCTAGACAGCATACTAAAAAGTAAAGATATAACTTTGCTGACAAAGGTCTGTGTAGTCAAAGCTATGGTTTTTCCAGTAGTAATGTACTGACGTGAGAGTTGAACCATAAAGAAGGCAGAGAGGTGAAGAACTGATGCTTTTGAACTGTGCTGGAGAAGACTCTTGAGAGTCCCTTGAACTGCAAGGAAGTCAAACCAGTCAATCCTAAAGGAAATCAGTCCTGAATATTCATTGGAAGGATGGATGCTGAAGCTGAAGCTCCAATACTTTGGCCACCTGATGTGAAGACAGAAGTCATTGGAAAAGACCCTGATGCTGGGAAAAAATAAAGGCAAAAGGAGAAGAGGTGGCAGAGGATGAGACAGTTGGATGGCATCACCGACTCAATGGACATGAGTCTGAGCAAACTTTGGAAGATAGTGAAGCCTGGTGTGCTGCAGTCCATGGGATCACTAAGATTTGGACATGACTTAGCAACTGAATAAACAAAAAATGTATAGTATAACCTTTATGCTATGCTATATATGTATATGAGTATATATAGTATAAACTCTGTGCTATGGTCTGAATGTTTTTTTGTCCTCCCCAAATTCCTATGTTGAAATTTAATTGCCAATGTGATGGTCTTAGGAGGTGAGGCCTTTGGGAGGTAATGAGGTCATGAGGGTGGAGCCCTCATGAATGGGATCAGTGCCTTATAGGAAGAAGTCCCACAGAGGTTCCTCACTCTCTACCATGTGAGAATACAATGAGAAATGCCCCCTATAAACCAGAAAGTTGGTCTTCATCAGACACTGAATCTGCTAGAGTCTTGATCTGGACTTTACAAGCCTACAGAACTGTGAGATATAAATTTCTATGGCTTATAAGTCACCCATCTAGTCTCTGGTGGCTCAGACATCTGCCTGGGATGAAGAAGACTCAGGCTTGCATCAGGAAGATCCCCTGGAGAAGGAAATGGCAACCCACTCCAGTATTCTTGCCTGGAGAATCCCATGGACAGAGGAGCCTGGCAGGCTACAGTCCATAGCGTCTCAAAAGAACGGGACACCACTGAGCAACTAACACTTTCACTTTTTCAACTAGTCTAGGTATTCTGTTTTAGCAGCCTGGATGGACTAAGACATTTTGTCTAAACATGTATCTTTTAATATATATATTGTAATCTTCATGTATATGTCTTTTCATATGTACATATAACATGTCTGTTTCATCCGTGCTTTCATCTGTGTGTTTGTACCAAAGACATCCTCTTGTATCACCATAGTACATTTGTTAAAATCAGGAGACAATATTGCTATGTTCTAGTCTCTCATCTGTTATCCATATTCAAAGGTAATGTCTTTTTTTATGTTAAAAAATGTAAATCTGGTTAATAGCATGACTATCTGATACTGATCAGTTACCACTTCCACCATCAATGCATTCAGTTCAGTTCAGTTCAGTCGCTCAGTCGTGTCCAACTCTTTGCGACCCCATGAATCGCAGCACACCAGGCCTCCCTGTCCATCACCATCTCCCGGAGTTCACTCAGACTCACATCCATCCAGTCAGTGATGCCATCCAGCCATCTTATCCTCTGTCACCCCCTTCTCCTCCTGCCCCCAATCCCTCCCAGCATCAGAGTCTTTTCCAATGAGTCAACTCTTCGCATGAGGGGGCCAAAGTACTGGAGTTTCAGCTTTAGCATCATCCCTTCCAAAGAAATCCCAGGGCTGATCTCCTTCAGAATGGATTGGTTGGATCTCCTTGCAGTCCAAGGGAGAGCAAATTAAAATATGGTGGCTTGTTCCTGTGAACAGGATGACTTTAAGTGAAACAACTTTGCTGTGACCCCTTCCTGGTGGGTCAAAGCAGCTGGTTGGCTGGTCCCTTATCATCCTCACAAGCTCCCTCACCAGGATGAGTAAGGGAGGTACTCTTGCCTGATTCTATTCCTTTGAAAAGGTTTAGAGAGTGTGACAAACATTCAGATAATTAAGTGTCCCGAGATTACTTCCTTTGGAAAATAGAGGGATCCTTTCTGCGGGAAAGATATTGTCACTGGGAATGAGTGGAAGTAAAGAAGTCTTACAAATGAGTTAAACATTTTTGTAGCTTATAAAATACAAAATTACAAAACAGAATAGAGTCGCAGATGTAGAAAGCAGAATTCTGGTTTCTAAGGGGGAAGGTGGGGAGGAATAAATTGGGAGATTGGGATGAACACATACACAGTTCAGTTCAGTCGCTCAGTCGTGTCCAACTCTTTGCGACCCCATGAATTGCAGCACGCCAGGCCTCCCTGTCCATCACCAACTCTCAGAGTTCACTCAGACTCATGTTCATTGAGTCCGTGATGCCATCCAGCCATCTCATCCTCTGTCGTCCCCTTCTCTTCCTGCCCGCAATCCCTCCCAGCACCAGGGTCTTTTCCAATGAGTCAACTCTTTGCATCAGGTGGCCAAAGTACTGGAGCTTCAGCTTTAGCATCATTCCTTCCAAAGAAATCCCAGGGTTGATCTCCTTCAGAATGGACTGGTTGGATCTCCTTGCAGTCCAAGGGACTCTCAAGAGTCTTCTCCAACACCACAGTTCAAAAGCATCAATTCTTCGGCCCTCAGCCTTCTTCCCAGTCCAACTCTCACATCCATACATGACCACAGGAAAAACCATAGCCTTGACTAGATGGACCTTAGTCGGCAAAGTAATGTCTCTGCTTTTGAATATACTATCTAGGTTGGTCATAACTTTTCTTCCAAGGAGTAAGCGTCTTTTCATTTCATGGCTGCAGTCACCATCTGCAGTGATTTTGGAGCCCCCCAAAATCAAGTCTGACACTGTTTCTACTGTTTCCCCATCTATTTCCCATGAAGTGATGGGGCCAGATGCCATGATCTTCGTTTTCTGAATGTTGAGCTTTAAGCCAACTTTTTCACTCTCCTCTTTCACTTTCATCAAGAGGCTTTTTAGCTCCTCCTCACTTTCTGCCATAAGGGTGGTGTCATCTGCATATCTGAGATTATTGATATTTCTCCCAGCAATCTTGATAACTGTTTCTACTGTTTCCCCATCTATTTCCCATGAAGTGATGGGACCAGATGCCATGATCTTCGTTTTCTGAATGTTGAGCTTTAAGCCAACTTTTTCACTCTCCTCTTTCACTTTCATCAAGAGGCTTTTTAGCTTCTCTTCACTTTCTGCCATAAGGGTGGTGTCATCTGCATATCTGAGGTTATTGATATTTCTCCCGCAATCTTGATTCCAGCTTGTGTTTCTTCCAGTCCAGCGTTCCTCATGATGTACTCTGCATAAAAGTTAAATAAGCAGGGTGACAATATACAGCCTTGACGTACTCCTTTTCCTTTTGGAACCAGTCTGTTGTAGTATTACATATGAAATAGATAACTTATAAGGACCTACTGGGGCTTCCCTGGTAGCTCAGGTAGTTAAGAATCTTCCTGCAATGTAGGAGACCAAGGTTCAATCTCTGGGTTGGGAAGATGCCTGGGAGAAGGGAATGACAACCCACTCCAGTATTCTTGCCTGGGAAATCCCATGGGCAGAGTAGCCTGGCAGGCTATAGTCCATGGGGGTCACAGAGAGTCGAACATGACTTAGTGACTAAACCTCCACCAAGGACCTACTGTAGCACAGGGAAACCTACTCAGTCCTCCTCTGCAATCACCTATATGGGATAAGAATCTGAAAGAGTGGATACATGTAAATGTATGGCTGGTTCACCTTGCTGTGCACCTGAAACCAATACATTTTTTATTGACTATACTTCAGTAGAAACTATTTAAAATATTGCTGTTGCATAGTCACTAAGTCACGTCTGACTCTTCTGTGACCTCATAGATTGGAGCCCACCAGGCTCCTCTGTCCGTGACAAGAATACTGGAGTGGGTTGCCATATTCTTCTTCAGGGGATCTTTCCAACCCAGGGATTGAATCCACATCTCCTGCACTGGCAGCAGATTCTTTAACAATGAGCCACCAGGGAAGCCCAATTAAAAAATAAATATGCTCTTTACAACTACTTTTTGGGGGTCTAGAATCCTTTTCAGAATCACATGTTACTTTTAGTTTTATGATCAGAACGATATTGAGGAAAAATATCTTCACTTTCTTTAGTAAAGGAAAATGCAAAACTAGAGTCAATGGCATAAATATTGCTTTATTTAAAGACTTGGAATCCACAGATTCTTTCTATAGATCAGCAAAAATCTAAAACAATCAGCCTGGGCAAACCTCCAGTGACTGACAATGGGGAGCAGGGGTATAAGGCCCTATTTCAGGTGTGTTTACGGTGCATGCCATCCTGACCCCAGCCTGGCCTGGGTCTGGGAGGTAGTGCCTAGTTCTCTGCCCTTGAACCTGGTTTGGACTCTGTTTTTGTGTAAAAAGGAAGATTTCTGACCCCATTCTTCCATCATGAGGTTGATTACAAAGTTCTCCCTAGCCATGAAGGAATAAAAGCTCCCCAGCTAAGTTTAAGCCACAAGTCACTGGGTTTCAATGAGATCAGCCATCTTCCCATAAAGTGAAAGTGAAAGTTGCTCAGTCGTGTCTGATTCTTTGCGACCTCATTAACTATATCGTCCATGGAATTCTCCAGGCCAGATTATTGGAGTGGGTAGCCTATCCCTTCTCCAGCGGATATTCCTGACCCAGGAATTGAACCGGGGTCTCCTTCATCACAGGTGGACTCTTTACCAGCTGAGCCATCAGGGAAACCCATAAATGAATAATAATTCTTTGTCCAGAGTAATGTCAGTCACCCCAGCCTCAAAGTTCTGTCCCTCTGTGGGACAGGGGTGGCGTTATCACCGAGGTCCTGAGTGGTTTAAGGGAAAGAGAGGCGACAGTGAGATGGTTCTTGGCCACGCTCTTTCAGCCCTAAGCCAGGGCAGGACGAGACCGGAGTCTCTGAGCACCCCAGGGCTGGGACCTCTTGTATTCCAGCCTGCAGCAGGAGAGACTATGAAGTACCACTTGGAAAATTAAGATGATAAAAGGTTTTTAGCCTTTTATCTTAAAAAAAAAAAAAAACCCAAACCTTTGTAATGTTTATGAAATGTTTTACCTAACAGTAAAATGTCCAAGATGCTTCATGGGTCAACAGGGGATACTTACAAAGTAACTAAACCTGGCTCAAGTCATACACTGGATTTCTCCATGTAAGGTTTTGAGGTGGTCTCACCTTCCTAAATGTGCTTTGGTAGTGGTAGCAAAAAAAATTCCCATGACACCTGTCCTCCTTTGCAGGCGAGGAAGCAGGGCCTCACGGCGTGCAGGAAGTTTGTCCAAGGTGACCCAGTTAGTGCAGGGCAGAGCCAGGCTGTTTCAGGGGCTAACATTTTCAGAGGTCACCAGTACCTCAGAGGTCATCACCTGTGGTATCATCTTTTTGAGGCCACCAGTTCAGAGGTCATCATCCCAGAGGTGGCCAGGGTATGGCCTGGTGCCGGAGGTTGTGGGGATGCTGTGTGAGCCAGAAGCCAGTCATCTGGCAGCTGCTCCTGGGCACGGCCTCTCCACCTGGCCGGCCGTGCCTCCACCCTGATCTGCCAGGCGTGTTCTGCTGTGCTCCCTTTGATGATCAACAGCCAAGAGATCCCCAAACGCCGCTCCCATGCATCTGCTCTTCTGCCCAAAGCACCCAGGTCCCTGTTGAGGCAGGATGGGGGTGGAATCAGACGGTCTGAGTCCGAATCCTTGTTTTCTGTCTGGAAAAGAGTACACAAGCACGTTTCCTGTCTACTCTCTCAGCTGTTTTAAGGAATCCACACACACGAAAGGGACAAGCCCGTGGCCTGCATCTTAACAGCATGATCAGATACACAGAAGGGACCTGGCCAGGCTTTTGCAATTGCTGTTTATACACCTTTTGAAGGATTAGGGCTTTTGGGAACCAGCATTTTTTTTTTTCCAAATTTTTAAAAAATTTTATTTTTAATTGGAAGATAATTGCTTTACAATATTGTGGTGGCTTCTGCCATACAACAACACGAATCAGCTGTAAGTATACATGTATCCTTTCCCCGGAAGCCAGCTTTTTTATCCTAAGCATTTTATTATGAAAATGTTCGTTACATACAGAAAGGTTGGCACACATTGTGACAGTGAGTACTGTAGATTCTACAATTAACACGTACTACACTCACCTTCTCACATCTCTAGTATCTATTTCCCTCCATCCTTCAGACTGTGCTGTCTTGTTTTTGATACAAAGTGACTTGCAGATATGAAAGCGCTGCACCCTGAATACTTCACTGTGGGTAACATTAGAGTCCAACATGTGTTTACAGCTTTTCATTTTTTAAAAATAAAATTTAGATACATTGATATGGACAAATGTTACATATACAGTCACTGAATCTTGGTGAATTGTCAACATTAGCGACTCCCGAGGATGTTTCTGGTCTCGAATGTCCTTAGGTGATCCAAGTTCACACTGTTGTTCTGCTGCTATGCCCTCTTCCCAAAGCTCCCTCCCACTCACTGGACAAACCCACTTTCCCCTTTAGGGACTTTCCTGTGAATCAGTGTCTAAGACTGTTGCCCTGGGCAAGGGCTCAGCCTGTCCCGGCAGCATGGGGCCAGCCTGCAATCCTCCAGCTCTTAGGACCGTGCATGGTCTTCAGTCTTCTTGAATACTCCCAGTGTCGGGGAGCTCATTACCACCCTTGGCAGCCATCATCCTGATCTAAACATGAGAACGAGAATTCCATGGACAGATGAGCCTGCTGGGCTATAGTCCATGGGGTTGCAAAGAGTTGGACAGAACTGATCGACTAACATTTTTACTTTGGGTCTTCCTAGGTAGCACTCGGAGAAGGCAATGGCACCCGACTCCAGTACTCTTGCCTAGGAAATCCCATGGATGGAGGAGCCTGGTGGGCTGCAGTCCATGGGGTCACGAAGAGTTGGACACGACTGAGCGACTTCATTTTCACTTTTCACTTTTCACTTTCATGCATTGGAGAAGGAAATGGCAACCCACTCCAGTGTTCTTGCCTGGAGAAGCCCAGGGATGAGGGAGCCTGGTGGGCTGCCATCTATGGGATTGCACAGAGTCGGACACGACTGAAGCGACTTGGTAGTAGAAGTAGTAGTAGTAGGTAGCACTATTGGTAAAGAGCCCGCCTGCCAATGCAGTATACATGAGAAACGTGGGTTCAATCCTTGGGTTGGGAAGATCCCCTAAAAGGAGGGAATGGCAACCCACTCCAGTATTCTTGCCTGGGAAATCCCATGGACAGAGAAGCCTGGAGGGCTACAGTCCTTGGGGTTGAAGCAATTTAGCACACATACAAACATGAGAAACCTCTTCCTGAGCTAAGCGGAAACCCACCTGGGGATAACCTCCAGCCATCATTTCTTGTCTTACTTTTTGGTTTTCTACCAAATATATATGTGCTGCTTCTCCATGACAGATGTCTAAATATTGACATCGGCCACTAGGCCTGCTTTTGATCTTTTCTGAGAGAGCTATTTGCATACGTGGGCACCATACCTGTTCTACCTGCTCGTAACCCCCTTCTAGCGAACCCAGATTCCATCAATCTTTTCTCCTCTGGCATAGATGTCAATTAACTAGTAGTTGGCCCTGTGCTTCCAGGAAGATCTGGATTCCAGCTGGTGTTGGCAGAGAGGGGTACAGACCAGGACTGGGTGTCCAGAGTGAAGTGGGGTCAGTGTGGCAGGCTGTGGAAGGTCGCCTAGCCTGGCCGTGCCCTTGCCCCACACCATGTGACTGGAGTGGAATGAGTTGGGGGGGCAGGTGTTGTGAGCCTGGGCCAGCAGGAAGGTGCTGAGACTCAGGAGTGGGGGGAAGACCCCCAAGAAAGGGTAAAGTGACACGTAGAACCTGCCTCCCAGCCCTGCCCTGGGCATTGTGGAGTCAGCCTGGCACAGATGAATGACTCGGAACTCAGCTGGGTAGGACATCTCCTTACTTGGGACCTTCTGTGTGGGGAACACAGGGCACAGGGCCAAGGGGCTGACCCCACAGGGAAGGGGCCTCTCCTGCTGTCCCCCCACCCTTCGCCTCTGGGGTGTTGGGTCCCTGGGTGGTAGGTGGGTCTCATCTTCCCCACAGAGATGAGGCCCAAAGGCAAAGTCACAGGCGTCTCTCCTAGAACTCCAAGCTCACGATGGCAAGTCCAAGGCCAGGGCTGGACTCACCAGCCCAGGGCAGTGGGGGTGGCACCTCGGGGAGCAGAGTGACTGTGCAGGAAGGGGGCCCCGAGCCCCAGGGAACAGCCGTCTCTCTGGGAGCTTTTCCCTCCTCCCTGCCTCCTTCCCTCCCATCCAGTCTTCCTTCTTTCCTTCCATTCTTCTAAGAAAGTATCTCCAGGAGAATAAATTGGATGATCACGAGGCCTTTTTATTTCTATTTTATAAAAATTGAGAATATAATTCAAAATTATTGCGCATCCCTGGGTTTCAGCTCTGCAGGGCCCAAGGCAGGTGTGGTGGAATCCCTCGCTTGACAGGTGCTTATGTCTCTGGTTTAAGCCCCTTTGGCCATGCAAGGCCAGAGCTAGCCCAGTTGGTCCTGCCTCTGTCGCCCCCGCCCCGACCCCACAACATTCCTCCCTTGGCTCACTGGCTGGGGGAGAGGAGATTCCTCAGCCTGGAAGCGGAGTCCGAGCTCAGTTTCAGAATTCCTCGCTCTATCCTCTGCTCGCACCACTGCCTGCTCAACAGTTTCCTTGTCTAATTTTCTCAAAATAGTTTGGGAAATCCTGAGGGCAAACCACTTAAAAACTTTGCACTAGTTCTGTGTCCAGAGGCCTTAGTAACTGTGTGCAAACATATCTCAGCAGGAGAGCCAGCCCCTTCCTGTGGTTTTCCTCTGAGCGAGCATTAACACAGGCTTCTACCTTAAGACGTCTGTGGATGCCCCGGCAAAGACTCAGGGGTGGGACCTGCCTGAGACCTGTGGGTTGCTCTAATCCCTTTCCATTGTAATAATGTCCTGGGGCTGTTGCAACAAATTACCACAATGTCTGTGGCTTAAAACAACAGAAATTTATCGTCCGGAATTGTGGAGGCTGTCCACAGGGCCGTGCTCCCTCAGCGGGCTCCCGGGATGAACCGCTGCCTCTTCCAGCTCTTGCAGTGTCCCCGTCCGTGGTGTCTGTCCTTCTGTCCTGGGCCTGGAGACGGATCACTGCACTCTCTGCTCCTCTGGATGTCCTCTTAGAAGGACAGGCTCATTCCATTCAGGGCCCACCCAGATCCAGGGTGATCTCACTCTCTGTCTTTACCTTAATTATATCTGCAAAGGCCCTACTTCTAAAAGTCACATTCTGAGGTTCTGAGTGGACACCATTTTTGGGGGTGTGTGAAGGGCTGGATAGCATCACCAACTCAATGGACATGAATTTGAGCAAACCCTGTGAGACTGTAGAGGACAGAGGAGCCTGGTGTGCTGCAGTCCTAGGGTCACAGAATCAACACAACTGGAGACTGCACAACAACAATGGCACTGTTCAGCCCACGACATTTAACACCCTTGTCATCTTTTCCTTCTCAGATGCACTTTCTTTCTTCTTCTAATCAAAATTCTTCTTATTTTTTAAATTTAATTTTTTGGGAGTATAGCTGCTTTACAATGTTGTGTTAGTTTCTGTACAGCAAAGTGAATCAGCTGCATATACACACATATCCCCTCTTTTTTTGGATTTCCTTCCTGTTTGGGTCACCACAGGGCACTGAGTAGGGTCAGGGGCCCTTTCTTTTTCCTTCCAGCGCTGCTGAGATCTGTAAGACGGTTGCCCCCAAACAGTGCGTGTATCATTTCTCCCAAACTCTTCAGCAAATTCTCTGGGTGTTGTTCTGGAAATGCTGCATGCCCTGTTTCCTTCTGGAATGGAAAACTGTTCTCCACGGCCCCGCCAGTCAGTGAGACATTCCAGTCCAGTCTTTCCATTTGGGCTTTCTCATCTGTCTGCCTTTTATTTACATAAGTCCCAAACCACCAAACGCTGAGTGGTAAACACTCATTCATTCACTCTGCAAATGTTGGGCTTGGAATCCCAGGCCCTCCCTCCCCTGGGGAAGCCTCAGCAAAGTGATGGGACGCCAGGGGACTTTCTTCACATACTTTGAGGTTTTCTGAAAGGGTATGTTTTTCCTAACATCACTTCCAATGTATTTCTTAACCAAAAAAAAAAAAAAAAAACCCAAAAACCCAACCTCCTAAGCTTCGGAAAATGGAAAAGAGTTTACTCATCTCATCTGGAAGGAAGCTCACAGTTTTAAGAACCCATTACCAAACCCTCAGGTGATTGTGATGGCCTGGCTGTCCGGCGCCCCCCTGAAGGCATTGTTCAGCAGAGACTTCTGTTTTATACTGGGCATCTCTTCCAGGTTCAAATACTGGCCAAGATTTCCCAGACTGTCTTCCTTGTCCTATGGTGTGATACTCTTTTTGAGTCTTTTCTTGGTTAATGATTTGTAATGCGGTCCTGTTTAGAAGTACCTGGATTGTCACCCTACTTATTAACTTCTATGCAGAGAACATCATGCAAAATGCAGGGGTGGATGAATCCCAAGCTGAGATCAAGATTGCCGGGAGAAATAGCAACAACCTCAGATGTGCAGATGGTACCACTCTGGTGGTAGAAAGCAAAGAGGAACTAAAGAGTCTCTTGATGAGGGTGAAAGGAGAGCGAAAAAGCTGGTTTGAAATTCAACATTCAAAAAACTAAGATCGTGGCATCCAGTCCTATCACTTCATGGGAAATAGAAGAGGGAAAAAGTGGAAGCAGTGACAGATTTTTTTTTTTTCTTGGGCTCTAAAATCACTACAGATTGTGATTACAATGATGAAATTAAAAGATGCTTGCTCCTTGGAAGAAAAGCTATGACAAATCTAGATAGAATATTGAAAAGCAGAGACATTACTTTGCCGACAATGGTCCATAAAGTCAAAGCTATGGTTTTTCCAGTAGTCATGTATGGATGTGAGAGTTGGACCATAAAGAAGGTTGAGAATCAAAGAATTGACACCTTGGAATTGTGGTACTGGAGAAGACTCCTGGGAGTCCCTTGGACTACAAAGAGATCAAACCAATCAACCCTAAAGGAAATCGACCCTGAATGTTCATTGGAGGGACTGATGCTGAAGCTAAAGCTCCAACAGTTTGGCCACCTGGTGCAAAGAGCCTACTCATTGGAAAAGACCCTGATGCTGGGAAAGACTGAAGGCAAAAGTAGAAGCGGGTGATAGAGGATGAGTTAGTTAGATAGCATCACTGACTCAATGGACATGAGTTTGAGCAAACTCCAAGAGATAGTGGAGGACCAAGAAGCCTCACATACTACTGTCCATAGGGGTCACAAGGAGTTGGGCATAAGTTAGTGACTGCATATTAAATTTCAATTAATATAAAATTTAGATGTATTTCCAAGACCACATGCACTATTGGGCATCAGTGTCTCTCCTGGGAATGTCTTCATCTCACTCTTGGATAACTTCTTCAGGAAGTAGATGAAGAAAGCTGCTGAAAATTACGTTTCCCCATTTCAGTCTCCAAGGGGAAAGGAGGCCCAATCGGTCTGAGCCCTGATCACAAGAAGGAAGCATTTTCCGGAAGGTCTGAACACCAGCGTGGTCTTGGTTACTTGGGGATGCAAGTCTGTGGTTCTGTTAGGGTATGTTTACCCCAAAACAAGGTGCCCTCAGGGCAGAGGGTGGGGGAGCCAGCCAGGGGGACCTCTCTTCCATGTGCTTGCCTTGGTGATCCTCTACTGTGCATGTGGCCCAACCCAAAGCCATTCATGTAATTAGCACTTATTGAGCACCTCATGTATGCCAGGCACTGGGCTAGGTACCAGGAGGAGGTGGTCTTAGCCATGATTCCTCCTGTTGGGTTGCCCATCATCCATCAGGAGAAGACACATTTATTGCCATAGCTACAAGTGGCCAAGGGGTCAAAAACATCAGAAGAAAAATAGATGGGAGCAGGAAAGGACAGGAGGTTGAAAGGAGGAATTAGTATTTGAGCAGGTGCTGATCAGACCCATATTTGTTTCCTTGTTGGGCCATCCCTGATCTGATGGGCCTGGGGTCCTTCCTGAGCATCAGACCCTTAGGCCGAGCTCTAACTGTGATGCCTGACCTTGGCCTCCGATCCCAGGCTGACTTGGACCTTGGACCATTTCCTCCTGCTCAGGTTTACCTCTGTCTGTGCCCTGGTCCTGTGGTTTGTTCAGGGGCCCTCCTGGTCTTGAGATGACCCTGAGCACTGTCCTTCTGGGGTCAGGAGTTTCTGGCCCATGGCCAGCTCTGCCACTCCAGTGAATCTCCCTGAAGCTGGTTGGCTCACCCCTGCCCTGGTTCACTGTCTGTGGTACCTATGTATCCGTGATCCACGCTGTGGGTCAGCCCACAACTGACATGGCCTCAGCTGAGTGCCTCTCAACCCCACCCCACGAGTGAGAGCAGCTCCCCCAGCACCGCCAGCTTCCATGGGGTCTCTTGCTGCCTGCCTATCTGTCCCTGACCACCAGTAGCTAGCAGTCTACGTGTCCAGTGGGTCCCACCATGGACACGACATTGCACAGCCTTTTCCTGCACAAGGTCATTTCATGGTCTCTCTTGTTCTCTGTCTTCACGAGGGGGGAGCCAGGATGCCAGCCTTGATGAAACAATGGTCACATGTAAGGGTCTCCAGCTCATCGGACCACCCGTGAGGAGGTGCACTGTCCCTGTCTACAGACAAGGCTGTGCCCAGGTGCCTTCCAAGGCTTCTCAGAAAGTCATGAGGACCGGGAGATGGAGCCGGATCCTTGAGGCCCAAGGCCCAGGGCAGGCTCCTCATCCTCTTCTGCCCAGGGGCCCACAGGCCCCTCTCACTCTGTATCCTGCTCCCTGGAGCTGAGCTCCTATTCACCCCCAGCTGAAGTTGCCCCCTTGGGAAGTGAGCCTTGCTCTGTGCTGTAATCTCAAATGTGGAGGCTGGAGGCATGGAGGTGGGGCTCCTGGATGTGACCTGGTGGGGTGGATGGGGTGGGGAAGGGGAGCCCCAGCGGCCTCGGCAGGTTCAATAGCACCAGCTTTGCCTCGTCACAGCGGTCTGGACACTGCATTCCAGGGCTTAACAGCCCTCATTATCTGACCCACATACTTCCTGCTGAAACTAACCTCGACCTCCTGTGACTTGGCCCTGAGTGACCTGGAGGCCGCGTCACACACCTTGTGGAGGCTGGCACCTCGCTCCCGGGTGGAGGTGACCCAGCGATGCGTTCCCTGGCTCTCTGCCTCGGTGCCCACTTCAGGAGAGGCTCGGCTCTCAGGTGCCATGTTGTTCTCAACTGTTGCTGGAAGGATGCCATTTGGTGAGGGCTGGGGCCGTGTCTGGCCTCTCTGAGCCTCGGGGCCCTCCCCTTCATCAGTTCCTTGGAGGAGCTGAGCTCCTGGCCCAAGGCCTTTGCAGCCAGGGTCTCCCCATCCAGGTCCAGCTTTCACCCTAGGTCAGAAATAGCTGTGAAATGTTCACTTCAGTTTTAGGCTTCTCCAGCTTCTTGGAGAGTCTTCTCTGCAGAGTCTTCTCTGTGCTTCTTGGGCAGTGGTAAAGAACCCACCTGCCAATGCAGGAGACATGAGATGTGGGTTTGATCCCTGGGTTGGGAAGATCCCTTGGAGAAGGAAATGGCAACCCACTCCAGTGTTCTTGTCTGGAGAATCCCATGGACAGAGGAGCCTGGTGGGCTGCAGTCCATGGGGTCGCGAAGAGTCGGACACGACTTGGGGACTAAGCAACAGCAGAGTCCACTCTATAGTAGGTTTCCAGGGCCACCGTGACAAGCACCACAAACTGGGGCTCTTAAAACTACAGAAACGTGTTCTTTCATAGCCCAGAGCTGGAAGTCCAAACCTGAGGTGCTGGCAGGGCTGTGCCCCCTTGGCGGTGGCGGGCAGTCCCCAGCACCCTTTGATTGGCAGCTGATCCCACCTCTGGCTCTGTCATCTCCCGGCTTCTGTAAGTCTGTATCTAAACTTCCCTCTTGGGAGGAAAACAAGCTCATTGGATTTAGGGTCCACCCTAAGCCAAGACAATGGCACCCCACTCCAGTACTCTTGCCTGGAAAATCCCATGGATGGAGGAGCCTGGTGGGCTGCAGTCCATGGGGTCACTAAGAGTCAGATACGACTGAGAGACTTCACTTTCACTTTCACGCATTGGAGAAGGAAATGGCACCCCACTCCAGTGTTCTTGCCTGGAGAATCCCAGGGATGGGGGAGCCTGGTGGGCTGCCATCTATGGGGTCGCACAGAGTCGGACACGACTGAAGTGACTTAGCAGAAGTAGCTAAGCCAAGACAACCTCACTGTAACTAAATTACAGCTGCAGAGATCTTATTTCCCATGTACTGGGAGTATGGCTTGAATATATCTTTTCAGGAGGGGGACATGATTTAACCCACAGCAGCCCAGACTGTTGAATCCCCAGGTGGCCCCAGAATGCATTCAGCGATGTCTATGGGATGAATAGACAGACAGACAGGGAGCTGACTGCAAACACATCAGGGATGAAAAGGTTGGACGTCTCGGCGGAGTCTGATGCATGCTGGTGAGCCCTCTGTCTCTCCTTTCTTGTAACTTTGATTTTTTCTGACTTGAATCCTCTGTGTCAAGGTTTCCCTTCTCCTTCCTCCTCTCTCACTTCCCAGTTCCTGCCCCTCTTTAGAGCTGTTTCAGAATGAAGCCATCAGAGCTGGGTGTGCCCACAGAGGAGGAACAGAGAAGGCGCTTTCTCCTGGGCTCTGGCCCACATCCGTCTGTCCCTAGCAGCTTCTCCTGTCACCTTGGAAACGAGAGCACGCTAGGCTGTGATGTGCACCCCCTTGCTCCCTTGGAGGCCGGGCAGCACTTTCTGTGTCTCCTGTTTCCGCTTGTCTGCCGGCGAAATCCCACCCAGGGTGACTCAAGAGCCCAGCTCGGGCTGTGATCTTGGGAACTTGCTCCACCACCAGGAGGCACGGGCCTTATCTCTGACCCAATCTCAGAAAACCAGCAAGATCCACAGTGCTGAGTGGTCACTGTCATTAACACTGCTGCTAGCACTCAGCCGGCGGGGGCCACAGACTGTGTGACTCCAACAATACACACTAACTTTCTCACGGTTCTGGAGGCTGGTGTCCACCATCAGCGGCCAGCAGGGTAGGTGGGCCTTGCTGGTGAGGACTCCTCTTAGCTTGCAGACAGGTGCCTTCTCACTGGGTCCTCACGTGGCTGAGAGAGAAAGAGAGAGGGGGCAGGTTCTGGAGGTTCCTCTGATAAGGGCACGAATCCTATCAGATCAGGCCCTACTCTTTGGACCTCATTTGTGGAAGAAAAGCTATGACAAACCTCAGTTCAGTTCAGTTCAGTTCAGTCACTCAGTCATGTCCAACTCTTTGTGACCCCATGAACCACAGCACACCAGGTCTCCCTGTCCATCACCAACATCCAGAGTCTACCCAAACCCATGTCCATCGAGTTGTCGATGCCATCCAACCATTTAATCCTCTGTCATCCCCTTCTCCTCCTGCCCTCAGTCTCCCCCAGCATCAGGGTCTTTAGCAATGAGTCAGCTTTTTGCATGAGGTGGCCAAAGTGTTGGAGTTCAGCTTCAAAATCAGTCCCTCCAATGAACACCCAGGACTAACCTCCTTTAGAATGGACTGGTTGGACCTCCTTGCAGTCCAAGGGACTCTCAAGAGTCTTCTCCAACACCACAGTTCAAAACCATCAATTCTTCAGTGCTCAGCTTTCTTTATAGTCAAACTCTCACATCCATACATGACTACTGGGAAAACCATAGCCTTGACTAGACAGACCTTTGTTGGCAAAGTAATGTCTCTGCTTTCTAATATGCTGTCTAGGTTGGTCATAACTTTTCTTCCAAGGAGTAAGCACAGAGAAGGCAATGGCACCCCACTCCAGTACTCTTGCCTGGAAAATCCCATGGGCGGAGGAGCCTGCTAGGCTGCAGTCCATGGGGTCGCTAAGAGTCAGACACGACTGAGCGACTTCACTTTTACTTCTCACTTTCATGCATTGGAGAAGGAAATGGCAACCCACTCCAGTGTTCTTGCCTGGAGAATCCCAGGGATGGGGGAGCCTGGTGGGCTACCGTCTATGGGGTCGCACAGAGTCGGACACGACTGAAGCGACTTAGCAGCAGCAGCAAGGAGTAAGCATCTTTTTATTTCATGGCCGAAGTCACAATCTTCAGTGATTTTGGACCGCCCCCCCAAAATAAAGTCTGCCACTGTTTCTCCATCTATTTGCCATGAAGTGATGGGACCAGATGTCATGATCTTTGCTTTCTGAATGTTGAGCTTTAAGCCAACTTTTTCACTCTCCTCTTTCACTTGCATCAAGAGGCTCTTTAGTTCTTCTTCACTTTCTGCCATAAGGGTGGTGTCATCTGTGTATATGAGGTTACTGATATTTCTCCCAGCAATCTTGATTCCAGCTTGTGCTTCATCCAGCCCAGCATTTCTCATGATGTACTCTGCATAGAAGTTAAATAAGCAGGGTGACAATCTACAGCCTTGACATACTCTTTTTCCTATATGGAACCAGTCTGTTGTTCCATGTCCAGTTCTAACTGTTGCTTCCTGACCTGCATACAGATTTCTTAGAGGCAGGTCAGGGGGCCTGGTATTCCCATCTCTTTCAGAATTTTCCATGGTTATTTGTGATCCACGCAGTTGAAGGCTTTGGCATAGTCAATAAAGCAAAAATAGATGTTTTTCTGGAACTCTCTTGCTTTTTTGATGATCCAACAGCTGTTGGCAATTTGATCTCTGGTTCCTCTGCCTTTTCTAAAACCAGCTTAAGTTCACGGTTTATGTATTGTTGAAACCTGGCTTGGAGAATTTTGAGCATTACTTTACTAGCGTGTGAGATGAGTGCAATTGTGTGGTAGTTTGAGCATTCTTTGGCATTGCTTTTCTTAGGGGTTGGAATGAAAATTGACGTTTTCCAGTCCTGTGGCCACTGCTGACTTTTCACAGCATATTAAAAAGCAGAGACATCACTTTGCTGACAAAGGTCATTATAGTCAAAGCTATGGACCATACAGTTAGAATAATGAGCAGATGTGAGTGTTGGACCATAAAGAAGGCTGAGTGCTAAGGAATTGGTGCTTTTGAACTGCAATCCTGGAGAAGACTCTTGACAGTCCCTTGTACTGCAAAGAGATCAAACCAGTC
The DNA here is from genome assembly GCA_006408695.1 of Aepyceros melampus. Lineage (NCBI taxonomy): Eukaryota > Metazoa > Chordata > Mammalia > Artiodactyla > Bovidae > Aepyceros > Aepyceros melampus. Next base: position 468,176 of record SJXQ01001274.1, read on the forward strand.
AATCCTAAAGGAAATCAACCCTGAATATTCACTGGAAGGACTGATGCTGAAGTTGAAGTTCCAATACTTTGGCCACCTGATGTGAAGAGCTGACTAACTGGAAAAGATCCCGATGCTGGGAAAGATTGAGGGCAGGAGGAGAAGGGGATGACAGAGGATGAGATGGTTGGATGGCATCACGGACTCAATGTACATGAGTTTGAGTAACCTCTGGGAGATAGTGAAGGACAGGGAAGCCTGGTGTGCTGAAGTCCATGGGGTTGCAAAGATTTGGACACGACTTAGTGACTGAACAACCACAGACCTTAATTAACCCCTTACTCCAAATACAGCCACAATGGAATAAAAGATTCCATCTATGAATTTTGAGTAGACAAACATTCAGTCCACAATGTACTTGCCAATTTTTTCAACACAAATCTATTTTCTTGTGAAGCACCCAAGGAATCTGCCTGGTACTACTGGTTGAAGCCATGACGGGCACAGAGACAGAGCTGGGGTCTGGGCTGGGGCCCTGGCACCCAGTGCTGGGTGCTGGGTGTCCTGGCACCACTGCTGGCTCTGCTAAGGCCCCAGTGTTGACCCTCAGGACTATACAGAGGGATAAAGGCTCAGGACAAAACAGCACTCACTGTAAACCGCCTACTGTGGGCAGTATGAGAAGCAGTGTGAGAGAATCTCTAAGTGAGAGTGAGTGAAGGTTTGCAGAGAAGCCAGGCAGGGCCAACGCCAAGCATGAGCAGCCGAGGGTGGGTCACTGGTGAGTCGCCTCTGCAGGGGAATCACCCAGACGTTTGAGACAACACAGCCAAACCCCAAGCACACCTCCCTCCACCAGAGGATGGAAAAGGTGCTTTCCTAGTGGGACGAAGGTGTTATAGACCCATTCGGTCAAAGGGAGGGACCTTCCTGGGCATGGCTGGCAGTGCAGGGCCGTGGGCTGGGTGGTGAACGGGAAATGCCCCAGGCGGTGACTTCTCAGTCATCTCTGGAGACACCTCCCGAAGGCCTTCTCCCGGCTCTGCAGGCTGCAAAAAGCCCCCCACACCTGGAAGCCATGGAAACTGGCCGGGTTATTTTAGGTTGATGCCTACACTTCCTGAAAGGATGAATGTACAAGTCGCCTCCAGACCCCACGATCTTCAAATGTTTCTCGCTATTCACCACAATAAACTCTGCTGGAAGTGGGGCTGACGTGTGGAGTGAAGAGGGGAGGTGGGCAGAGGGCGGGGGTGATGGGAAGAGCACCACCACCAGTTGGGGACCCGACAAAAGATGGCTGAGACTACACCTCTGGCCAGTGTGGTGCGTGACTGTCCTGGGGGTGACTGTAATGCAGCCTGGCAGGCAGGGCCCCCTGAAACAACGGAACTTCAGTCTCTGACAATCCTGGAGGCCGGAAGTCTGAAACCAAGGTGTCAGCAGTGTGGTTCCTTCTCAAAGCTCCTTCCTCACCTCTTCCAGTTTCTGTATCCCTCAGCTGTGGACACATTACTCCTATCTCTGTCTTGGTTACATATGCAAGACTCTATTTCCAGATAAAGGCACGTTCACAGAGACCAGGAGTTGGGACCTGGACATATCTTTTGGGAGGGTTGCTGTTCAGCGGGGACATGGGGGCACCTTGTCCCAGGGCATCTCACTTCTGTCTCTTCGTTGGCAAACTGCCCTGGGTCTGGATTGGACAAGGGGTTGTCCACCTTGCTGTCTCCCTGAAACCACCCCTCAAAATGCCTTAAAGGAAGAGGATCCTTAATCAATGAGGTCCCACTGCACAGCACAGGGAAGTCTGCTCAGTGTTATGTGGGAGCCAGGATGGGAGGGGAGTCTGGGGGAGAATGGACACACGTGTACGTATGGCTGAGTCCCTTCACTGTCCACAACATCATTAACTGGCTACACTCCAGTATAAAATAAAATGTTTTAAAAAAGGGAAAGAAGTAACTGCTCCTCTCCGAGAGGTTCTAAGCCATTTCCTGGGCTGGGGATGGGGAGAGGGAAGTGGTGTTTCTTAACAAGATTCCCAGTAGTTGACAAACTCATCCTGGTTTTCATGGGACTTTCCTGGGGTTTGTAGTGAAAGTCTCACACCCTGAGAAATGCCTCAGCCTTGGCAAACCAGGAAGGTTTGTCACCCCATCCTTAGGGCAGGCAAGAGTGAAAACCTCCAGTTTGAAACCCTGGGGTGGGCCTCTGGCCAGGAGGACAGGCAGTGAGGCAGCCACCAGGCATGTCACCCCACCTACCACTGGCTTGCCCCTTCCCTCTGTCCCAGAGATGGCTTCGCCCAGAGCAGGTGGCGTAGACTCCAGGCACCACAGGTAGAGTCGGATGTCCATCCAGAGGCAGCACAGCCAGAGTAGAGCTTGCCTTGGGCATGGGCCTCTGTTCCCAGGCCACCCTTCTCCTGCACCTCACTTCCTTGTATCTGGGCCCCTTTTGTGCATCTGTCTCTGTGTGTGTGTCTCTCTGTGTCTGAGTGTTTGTGTGTCGTGTGTGTGTCTCTGTGTGTGCCTGTGTGTTTCTGTGTGTGTGTCTCTTTGTGTGTCTGTGTGTCTCTCTGTGTGTGTCTCTGTGTGTCTTTCTGTGTATCTGTATGTCTCTCTGTGTGTGCCTGTATGTTTGTGTGTGTCTGTGTGTGTCTGTGTGTGTGACTGTGTGTTTGTGTGTCTGTGTGTGTGTCTCTGTGTGTGCCTGTATATTTGTGTGTGTGTCTGTGTGTGTCTCTGTGTCTGTGTGTCTCTCTGTGTGTCTGTATGTGTCTGCGGTGGAGGAGAGATGAGTGTGTGGGGAGGGACCATAGAGCAACCACATTAAAAATGAGGATGCTCTGAGAAACCTCCAGAAGAGATGTCAGCCACCATGGGGCAGGCTGACGTGGAGAACCCCTGTGAGTGATGGCTCCAGAGTGGAGGTCAATTTTGATGCCCGTTGAGAGGAATTTTCTAGCAAAACCACTCCCCATGGGAGAGGCTGCTCCACACAGGGCTGTGTCCTCAGGGATTTAGAAGGGTTGGTGGGTGTGCTAAGCTTCTGTGTGCTCTTGTGGGACTTCAGCCCCTGGGGCCCCTGTACAGCCTGAGAAGTTTGGCGTGAGGCTTGGGGCTCCTGCACTTCCAGCAAGCCCATCCACATGATTCTGATGTGGAGGTCCTCACTGTGCCCCGGGAAACATGGCTCTAAGGGACCAGGGTGGCAGAGAATGGTCTGGAGTGGGTCAGATGCTGAGCTACGATCCCAGGAGGTCTTTGAAATCCGACGTTTTCCCATCTTGATGAAGCTCCTCTTCAGCTCTTCGTCCATCATGGCTGGTGTCCAGTGGACTTTGTCCATTCAGGACTTTGTCCATCATGGCTGGTGTCCCTGGAAATGACCCTTTAGAGATGGGGGCGCCTCCCCATCTCCAGCACCATCCTCACCAATGGACAACAAGCAGAGCTGTCTCCAGACCCCACTCCGTCCCCAGGTCCCACGTGCAGCTCTCACCCTCGGTCCCCACCTCTCCACCCACGCCCTTCTGTGCATCCTGCCCCTACCTGGGTCAGATAGGGCAGGAGGGCACCTGGTACCCCACGGCTCCACCCGCCCGCCCTTCCTGGTGGACAGTGGTCACTTGGGCTGCGTGTGGAGCAGGATTCTGGGAAGGAGGCTGTGAGTAAAGCTGCCCATGTCCTCCCCACCCCAGATGACATCTGGAGCCCATAATGGCCTTGCACACTCATGCATACATGATGCCACATCCCAGGTTGACACCTGGCACATATGCATTCTGGCCTGCAGGGTAATGGCAGGTGTGATTCTGTAGTGGAGTCAGCGGAACCTCCCTCTTAGGACCACAGAACTCAGAACCGGAGACGAGAAAGGCCCTCTGGAGTTCACCTAACTCAACCCCTCCTCCTCCAGAAGGCTCAACCCAGGCTCTGTCACCAATGGCAGCAGGCACCGCTCCGTCCTTGAAGATGTGTGTTGCAGGGTCAGGGAACTCACCCTCATCCTGTATATTTGTATGTGTCTGAGAGAGTGCAAGGGTGTGTGTCTGCACATACGGGCACACATATGAGCTTGTGAGTGTGCAAGCATGTTTGTGCAGTGTGCCTGCAAGCATTGTGAGACTGCACACATACACACGTGTGGCAGCATGCATGTGTGCTCACAGACACACATGTGGGTGTGAATGTGGACATGTGTGGGTGAGCCTGCATGTGTGAGAGCGAGTGTGTGTGAGTGTGTCACAGGTGACTGTGTAAATGTGCCTACATGTGTGGATACCTGTGATGTGAGTGTGAACGAGCGTGTGCAGGTCCTTGGATCGAGCCTGCACCCTGCTGGCTTCCCCCAGTCCCCTAGTTCTTGGACTCGGCATCGGCAGGATGCTGGACTTTGTACACCAGGAGGGACACCTGGGGGCCCTTTGCTCATTAAATTGGTGGTCAGAGGCACCCAGATGTGACATCCCGGAGGGCCATCCCTCGCGCTGCTGATTACAGGGCATGGTTCTTTCTCCTCAACGTGTTTACAGGGGAAAGTCAAATGTGGAAATCCCTGTGGCATCAGGCAGAAAAGCACACAGGAGGGAAACACCTTGCTGTGGATGAACCAGAAACACACAGCCTACATGCTTACCCTGCCTGTGCCTGGAGGATGCAAACGCAGGGTGAAAGAGAACAGAGCTGGACCAGGCTGCTGAGATTGAGGGATTTTTTAAGCTCATGGTTTTCATATGAAGAGAAAGCATACTATGACAATATTTCATGGACACTTTCTAGTTAGCAGGAAGTGCTCAGCAGACAAAATGTCTTGATTTTGCTCCCCTCTCTTGAGTCTGAGGCTGGGTTCTCTCCTGGTTGAACTGTGTCCAGACAAGGGTGGAGTGTGAAGAACGTGGGCTTCAGAACTGAATCCCACTTGCCGAGGGCCTCTTGGACCCTCAGTCTCTTTATCTGTACAAGGAAGATAAGGGACCTACTTCATAGGGTGTTTCTGAAGATGAGAAAAAGTGAAGTTTCAAAACACAATATTATCTTTGATTCCACCTCATCTTTTAGAGAAGTGCTCATTTCTTATAGCATTTAAAATTCTAAGTGGTGATAGAATACTGGTATATAGATTTAACTCATATTTTAAATGTTCATATTTAGCTTCATTATAATACTTTTCCTCGGAGAAGGCAATGGCACCCCACTCCAGTACTCTTGCCTGGAAAATCCCATGGATGCAGGAGCCTGGAAGGCTGCAGTCCATGGGGTCACTGAGAGTCAGACACAACTGAGTGACTTCACTTTCACTCTTCACTTTCATGCATTGGAGAAGGAAATGGCAACCCACTCAAGTATTCTTGCTTGGAGAATTCCATGGAGAGAGGACTCTGGCAGTCCAAGGGGTTGCAAAGAGTCGGGCATGACTGAGACACTGACACACATACACACATTTATTCTCTCAGTGTTAATTGAACTTTATTCTCTTGAATGTTCTATTACAACTTTAGCGTGCATCCTTTTATTGACACTTTTTTTTAAACTTCTGTTAGAGCAGCAGGATTTGTGAGTCAGTCCTGGAGTCTGTTTTTCTATAAAGGGTACTGGCTCCCAGGAGACTCGCTCTGAGCCCTTTAACTGCACAATTATTTCCAGTTTTTTTCTCTCGTCCTGGCATCTGTGATCTAGTCATTAACCATGCAAACAAGCAGTTAATCATCTCAGGGGTTAATCTCTGGAGAATTAAAGATGTAGTCATGTTTTTTGGGAGTTAGGCCAGAAGGGCCCTCCTGGCACAACTGTTTTGTATGAAGAGCACAAGGGAATTATACATCTGAACCATGGATCCGAGCTGGATCTTTATTATCCTATTTGAAAGTTTTCTCAGTAGAACCAATGAGATCTTTATATAATGTTCACAATTGTGCCTAGTTTAATATTAAAAGTTGTACCATGCAACGAAAGATGACCCAATAGAGGAATAAGAAGATGGCATTGGCTAGGAAGTATTCAATATGAAATTTACAAATTCAGTTCACACAGCACATGATGGCTACTGAAATAAAACACAAATCAGCCATCATTCTCTCATCGTTCGTTGTTGCTCAGTCTCTCAGTCATGTCTGCCTCTTTGCGACCCCACGAATGGCAGCACACCAGACTTCTCTGTCCTTCACTATCTCCCAGAGTTTGCTCAAACTCATGTCCATTAAGTTGATGATGCCATTCAACCATTTCATTCTCTGTTGCCCCCTTTTCCTCCCACCCTCATTCTTTCCCAGCACCAGCATATTTTCCAGTGAGTTGTCTCTTTGCATCGGGTGGCCAAAGTATTGGAGCTTCAGCTTCAGCATCAGTCCTTCCAATGACTATTCGGGGTGGATTTCTTTTAGGATGGACTAGCTTGATCTCCTTACAGTCCGAGGGACTCTCAAGAGTCTCCTCCAGCACCCCAGCCTTGAAAGCATTGGTTCATCCTCACCATGTTGTATTCTGGCCTTTCCTGGGTCGGGGCCACTTTTATAGAACCATGGAGTTATTTTTTTTGGAGACAGAACTCTTTGAGGTTCTGCTTTGATGTCACAAGATGAGACGCTGTTTCCACGTGCTAATTGTCCTCTCAAGGTGCATGTCTGGGCAATGTTACATCCACATGCTCTGTACTAACTTACCAACCCCCTTCCTCCCTAAGGCTCACTTCCACACCCTGCGGCTTTAAATTCTGGCAAGTGATGAGCAGCTCTGAGAATGCAGCTTCATGGCCCTCAGACTCAGCTTCAGGCAGGGATCACTGGGTCACAGGGGTAGGTTTATGGCTTTTGATCTATTTGTCCAATTGTGCGAAGGATGCTCTCTGAATCTGATGTACCACTTTGATTTGCTGCTGTTTTCTCCTGCCAGTTCTCTACGATAAGGTAAGAGAATACTTTGGACTTGATGGAGGGAGTCAGATTCGGGTCTGAAATGTGTTTTCTGCGTAACAACGAGATGGGACCCTGTGATGTAGTCTGGCAGGTGGGTACTTACCTTTCCTGAGAGATGCCATCTGCCTGGATGGAGAATGGGCATGACACAAAGGTGTCCCGGGGGACACGGCCACAGTGGTGGCTGGTGTTTACGAGCAGGCATAAGGGACTGCTTCCAGCACGCACACGGTCTGAAGCCACTGCCACAGTCAGGGGTGCAGGGGAGAGACGGGCCCTCTCTCTGGGTCCAGGCAGCCCAGGGCCCCTCGTGCTGCCACTCAGGAGAAACCCAGAGTCACCACCACTGCCCAGCCATGCTCAGGACCCTTGGGCTGGCCCTGCTGGCCCTGGTCATCATTGTGAACCCGAGCCAGGCCAGCAGCTTCACAGGTGAGGGGTCTGGGCTCCATGTGGGTGATGCTGGAGGGGCAAGGGCTCCCGGGAGAGGGTCTCCTGAGGACAACAGCCCTGCCAAGAGTGGGGCAGCAAAGATGCACCTGCTGGGAGAGTCAGGGACTGCTCCTTTTCGGGCAAACTTTCTGTAACCACAAAAGAGGTGATGGGAATGCTTCAGAATCAGCTAGGGCTCAGCGGGGTTCAAGGGCCGGTTCTAAGTCATCGGGTGGGGTGAGGCCCAGAATTCTGCATTTCTGCCGGTGGTAAGATGCTCTAGGCCTGCCAAGAGTAGCACATGCCTGGAGACGGAGAATCGAAGTCTCTGGAGCCTTGGCCCATTAGTCTTCAATTTATAGATAAGGGGAGGGAGACCCAGAGTGTCCAGGGACTCACACAGGGCCACACAGCTGGCCACGGGCAAGATTTCCACCTGGACGGCCCTGCCTTAGATCCTGACTCTGACCTCCTTTCCCCCACCAGGGAGGGGGGTTCAGGATGTGGGTCTCCGCGCTCACCTGGGGCTTTGCCAACCCCATTTCCTCAACATTAGATGAGGGTGCTTGTGGCCCAGGGGGATGAGAAGGGCCGGGAACACATCCAGGGTCTTTGAGAGACACGTGTCAGCAGCCAAACAACACGGAGATTCTCGAGCCCCAGCTTTCAGAGCGCTGAGATTGCAAAGCTTTTCGGTCGTTTTCTCCTGCACATCCATCTTATTCTGTTGGGAATTCAAGCAGAGCCCTTCTGTTCCCACTCTCAGTTTCAGTTTTGAACTGGTTTAAAAGTTCTTCACAAATAGGCAGACTTTTGTTATTTCTTTTTCTATGAACTGTGATTTTGTAAGAAAACTTGGTATTTCCTCTGGAATGAGTAATGTGCACATCGTTCAGGTCAGTGGCAGGACGACGGGAATGTCGGGAAGCCAGAGATCTCAGAGGGCATTTCATGCACGTGGGGACTTGCGCGGTGGCAGCTCAATGGTCCATCAGGGCTGCAGGCCTGTCTGCTCCCAGGTTCCACACACTGAGGCGATGGCCGTGATGTCATTTAATCCTCCTCCAATCCCAGGCACAGCCATGATTTTACAAAAGGCAAGACCAGGGCACCGAGAGGACATGAGATGAGGTCAGAACCACATGGCTGGTATTTGTGGAGCTGGTGTGAGTGCTGGCCTCAACACCCACCAGAGCACTGAGATTTTCTGGCCTCAACACCCACCAGAGCACTGAGATTTTCTCCCTTTGGGATTAGAACCTGGGAACCCTGCTTTCTGTGCTGCTGAAAGGATTGTTGAACAGCAGAATATGCCCAGTGGTTTCCGTGGTGGGCTCTAGCAAGAAGCCAGGCCTGGGAGGACTTGGTGGCCTCCAGCACAATGTAAAAGACAAAACAAGGAGAAACAAGTGGAGTTTGGAAGATCTGTGTGTGTGTGTCTGTGTTTGTTTGTGTCTGTTTGTGTGCCTGTGTCTGTGTGTACGTGTGTGTCTGCTGTGTGTGTTTGTGTCTGTGTGCATGTCTGTGTGTGTGTCTGGGTGTGTGTCTCTGTGTGCACGTTTATGTGTGTGTGTGTTTGTGTCTTGTCTCTGTGTGTGTTTGTGTCTGTGTGTTTCTATGTATTTGTGTGTGTGTCTTTGTATGTGTGTCTCTGTGTCTTTGTGTGTTTGTGTGTGTCTGTATCTGTGTGTGTCTGTGTGCATGTGTGTGTGTGTCTGTGTGCATGTGTGTGTGTGCACATGCCTGTGTGCAGGAGGGCTCTGCCGAAGATCAGCTGGGACCTTGTCATGATCAGGCCCAGAGGCTTTCTGGAGGCAGAGGAGTAATCTTCGTCAGCAGTTGCATCTTGTCTTCAATTCAGATGAAAAACAAGGTCTAGGTCGGCCTCACCAACTTCTCGACGCAGGAAGCTTTGTCCTGTTCAGCCTATTGCTCCGCGGTGACCCTGTTTACTGCACATCTTTTCCAGCCCCCGTCCCAGTCACCTCTAAGCTCTGGCCTTGGAAGCCGCCTACTCCTGCCTCATCCCACCCAGCCAGGGGCCTCCTGGTCCCTCCCAAGGCTTCCTGGGACCTGCTCTTTGGTGGGTGCAGGTTGTGTCCACCCCCAGAGGTCTGGCCATCCCCAGGGAGGCCACCATGTGGCTTGGGAGTAGACTCGCTCTTGGGTGGTGAGATTCAGCACCTGACTCTGTCTGGAGGAAGGCTGCAGGCTCTCCCACCAGCCTGAGCATGAGGGCTGGCTTGGCCTCATTTTTTCTGGGGGTCACCAACCCCAAACCTCGCTTTCTGCATGATTGTGGGCACCCAGGGGCTTCCAGGTGGCACTACTGGTAATGAGCCTGCCTGACAATGCAGGAGATGTAAGACATGTGGCTTCAGTCCCTGGATCAGGAAGATCCTCTGTAAGAAGGCATAGCAACCCACTCCAGTATTCTTGCCTGGAGAATCCCATGGACAGAGGAGCTGGCGGGCTACAGTCCATGGGGTCGCAAAGAGTCAGACACGACTGAAGCAATTTAGCACATGTGCACTTGAGCACGTGGAGGACAAAGGTGGGAGTCTCCAGGGGTGTCGTCCTGGCGTGGGGATGAAGGTGATTTCTGATGTCCCCTGTGAGCTCTGCCCCAGAAATCCAGCTTCTCCCTGAAGGTTTACACTATAGCATAGAGCCCCTATCCAGTGGATGTAGAGTCTCATAGAGCTTAGAGCTCTGTATGAGGTTGAGTATATGAAGACCTAAGATATATTCAAGTCATTCATTCGTCCTTCACTGACAGTCCATGAATGCAGCGAGTCTCACACTAGCCTCAAATGGGGAGGGCACCCCATGGTCCCCATGTCAGTCCTGGGGTCTATCTTGGCAAAGCACCATAGACTGGGGGACTTGGTGGTGGTAGTTTGGTCGCTGAGTTGTGTCTAACTCTTTGCAACCCCAAGGGCTGCAGCCCGCCAAATTCCTCCGTCCATGTGGCTTTCCAGGCAAGAATACTGGAGTGGGTTGCCATTTCCTTCTCCAGGGAATCTTCCTGACCCAGGGGTCGAACCTGGGCCTCCTGCATTGCAGGCGGATTCTTTACCACTGAGCCACCAGGAATTCCTGAGGGACTTAACATTTGAGATTTATTTCCCTTCAATCCAGAGGCCAGAAGTTCAAGATCAAGGTGTGGACACGGTGGATTCCTCCTGAGTCTGGGAGGGAGGGTCTGTCCCAGACACATGTCTCCTTAGCTTCCGAGGGCTTGAGTCTGCTTTGGATTTGAGTGACCTTGGCCTGTAGGAGCAACACTCTGATCTCTGCCTCATCTCCCATCTTATCTCCCTGGATGCATTCCTGTCCTGTGTCCATTTCCCCTCTCATAACGACGCTGGTCATGTTGCATTAGAGGCCACTCTGCTCCAGTATAAACTCATCTCAACCAGTTATGTCTGCAGAAGCCCTACTCCCAAGAAAGGTCACATTCTGAGGTCCTGGGCCTTAGAACTTCAGTGTGTGAATTTGGGGTCGGACACACTTCAGCCTGGATACAAAGAGCTGATTCACTGGAAAAGACCCTGATGCTGGGACAGATTGAGGGCAGGAGAAGGGGACGACAAAGGACAAGATGGTTAAATAGCTTCACTGAATCAACGGACATGAATCTGAGCAAACTCTGGGAGATAGTGAAGGGCAGGGAAGTCTGCGTGCTGCAGTCCATGGGGTCACAAAGAGTTGGATATGACTGAGCTACTGAACAACAGCCTCCATCCTTCAGCCCATAATATTGGTCCCTGCTCCACGAGGCAGGAGAGGCTCCCTGGGCAGATAGAACACCCCAGGACCCCAAGCGAGCTGGTCCATGACATCGAGGCACGGGGCTGGTGAGAGCAGGTGCCACAGGGTCTCGAGAAACAGGTAATGATGCTGACGAAGACCATGGGTATCTGTGCCCAGGAGCCAAGCTCCAGGTGAAAAGACACTCAGGGATGGATAAGGCTACTTGGATGTTTCACTGCAGGCACCATGCCTGCATCTCCTGCTGATGATAGCAACAGTCAGACTGCACTTTACCATCTATGCATGTCTCACATGAGCTTGACATGTGTGTTTATATTTCATCTCATTCCGGTGTCACTGCCAGGGTGCCCAGCACGTGCTGGGCTGGTGTACTCATTGAGGGAACTGCTGTGTATTCATGTTGCTTGTGACAACAGCCTTTACTGCGGAGATGAGAGGTGTGCATAGTCTCTCTGGTCCAGAGAGTCTGCGGACGCGCAGCAGAGCCCAGGACGTGAGCCCCAGATGCTTGGTTCCTCTGTATCCCTCCCTTCAATGCAGAGTCAGCACCGTGGGGAGGAGGAGCAAGGGTCAGGCTGGGAGGGTCTCCGTCTCGCAGAGGAGCATTGCTAAGCACAGGTGTCATGCTTTATCCCTTGAGTCTCCATGTCTGCGTTGCCTTCTCAGATACAGGCCAGTGGGCAGATCCTCTGGGGTCTGCCCTGTGCAGGGGTTTTGTTTCACCTGCTCTTGCAGAAGCAGGGGACTTGCAGCGGACCTCTCATATTGTTTGATCCTAGCATTTTCTTCTCTTGTTTCTCCATCCTCTTCCCTCCCTCGTAGAAAAAGGCCTCTCTCTGCTGGGCTTCCGGCTATGCAACTACAGCGTGACCCGGAGTGTGCAGAGCGTGAAGGCTATGCAGATGTCCCGCCTGACCCGCGTTCCCTGTGGGGGCTGGATCCCTTGGCGGCGCTGCCCGAAGACTGTCTACCAGACCCGGTACCTGGCGGTGGAGGTTCCGGAGCCCAGGAATGTGACCGACTGCTGCGAGGGCTACGAGCAGCTGGGCCTCTACTGTGTCCTGCGTGAGTCCTGTCCAGTCTTGGGATAGCCACTGTTCACTCCCTGAGCCTCAAACTGACTAGATTCTTCCAGAACGCTGCTTCTTGGCCTTCTGTGTGCAGCTGGGTCATTCAGAGGGCTGGCCCAAGCGCAAGGCACTGGCCTCAGCCCCAGGTTTCATATCCAGTGGGCCAGGCATGGAGTACGCGTTCTCACGGGTGCTGATGCTGCTGGCATGAGGCCCCACTTTGAGAACCTGTCGTGGGTGTCGACTCTCAGACATGGGTGCACATTAAAGTCCCCAGAGCTTTAAAAATGCCAATGGCTGGCTCTCTTCTCAGAGACTGTGATGGATTCCATCTGGGGCAGAGCTTGGTACTGAGATCTTTTTTTAAGGCTCCTCCAGCAATTCTTGGGCTTCCTCAGTGGCACTAATGGTAAACAACCCACCTGCCAATGCAGGAGACACAATAGAGCACGGTTTGATCCCTGGGTCGGGAAGATCCCTTGGAGGAGGAAACGGCAACCCACTCCAGTATTCTTGCCTGGAGAGTCCTGAGGAGGAAGAGCCTGGTAGGCTACAGTCGGTGGAGTCACAGAGTCAGACGACTTAGCGCTTAACAGGCACAAACATGCACCAGGAATTCTAACCGGCGGCTAAGTTTGAGAACCAGCATTTGTATCTCCTCTATGTTGGCAGTCAGGTTTTTCATTCAACAGACTGTGAAATCCTTATCTGAACTCCAATCTGTAAGAGATGGAAAGGGGGCCCCTAGGGGCCCCTAACTGTCCAGAGGCCTCCAGGCCCTCTTGTCCTTTCTGTGTATTTAAAGATGTTTGGGGTGGTGACCAGCACTGGTGGGGGTGGTGACCAGCACTGGTGTGGCTGGTCCAGGCCATGTCTGAGATTGAGGGGACCAGGCTGTGTGGGGGTTTGGGGCTCAGCATCTCGGCCCAAAGGGAACTTCCCAGAAGACTTCTTCCGGGGCGAGGGTGCAGGTGGGTGCGTGTGTGAATGTGGAGGAGGTGAGATCGTTCCTTTGAGTCAGTTCCAGAGCCAAGCTGGGTTTCTGAGCAGTCAGGAGGTCGCCCTGTCCCCACACCCGTTATGGAGGAGAAGCGAGAAGGTGGGGCTCCGTGGGTGGCCATGAGGCACCCTGAGACGTGAGGGCCACCATCTCCAAAAGCAGAAAGTGCCAGCTTGGGAGGGTGCAGGGAGGTCCCACGTGTGCCATCGCCAGGGCCGGAGGCCAGGACAGGCAGCAGGCTAGGTGTGGACACCGCACCCCCAACCCCAGGGGCTATAAGATGTAGAGTCGGGAATCAGCCAGACCCTGCAGATGGCTGTGTGGGTGGAACACAGAGTCCTTCCGAGCTTGCCCTCCCTCAGGCCCCTGGAGCCCACGGAGGTCGGGAGAGCTGACATCTGCACTAACCCCGCTCAGAGGCCAGACTCAGAGATGACCGGACAGCTCAGAGTGAGCAGGTCCGAGGAGCGTACCTCTCCCTGGAATTTTGAAATGACACCACTGCCAGCACCAGTAAAGCTGGGAAGGGCCAGGGGCGTCAGATCTGGAGCTGGGCGCTGTTGTGCGTTCCTGCTGCTTCCCTAAAGGGAAATTGGTGGGCGTTGCAGAGGGGGCTGTCCCTGGGTGCTGGGCCCGAGGAGTGTCTTCCTGCGCTGACTGTGGGGCCCCCTCCACTCACCCTGTCTCTAAGGGCCACAAGTACAAAGGGTGGTGCCCCTGGCCTGGGAGCACCCTATTCCTGGGGGGGTGTGCCATGTTGGGGAGGCCTTGAATGGGGCTCATGGCACTTGGCTTGGAGCATTAGATTCTGGCTGATGGAGGGGCCACTCTGCCCCGCCCACCTTCACCTGTGGAGGCCACCCTTCCCACCTGCTGGCTGTCATGGGGCTGGTGAGGTCACAAGTCCAGAAGGCCAGAGGCATCCTTGGCCCCACCCCGCCCCAGCGGTCACCTTTTTCTTCACTCTGCTGCCCCGCAGCCCTGACAAGCGAATTCGCCCAGATAGAAGGCAGGGAGGCACCTGCCGCACATGTTAATTCCCAGCAGAGCAGCCTCTTGGGGACTCAGCCCCACTTTGAAAGTGTGAGCGCCTTTAAACAGAAACTCAGCGGGCAGGAGAGGCCCAGAACATTCTAACTAGAGTTCTGTGGGCAGATCTGCTCTGGGAACTGCAGATCGTGGGGTGACTGATATTTGAGGGTGAGGAACAGGTGGAGGCGCTGGGAGTGACGGAAGGAGCACTCACCCAGAAGGCCCCTCAAGCCCTACAAGCGGGGCTGAGATGGAGTGGAGGGGCCACAATCCTCCCGGACCTTAGAAGGGTCACTCCAGAAGAAACATGGAAAGAAGCCAGTCAGGAGCCCCAAAGGATGGAGAAGAGAGAGCAAAAGGGGGCTTGACTGAGGGCATCCTATAATGTTCAGTGGAGATTCCTGGTCACTGCTGGACAGGAGCTGACCAGGAGGCAGACCAGGGAAGCCGAGTGCCTTAACCAAGATGAGGCAGACTCAGGCCTGAGTCTCCCTGACCCTGTCGGGCTCAGTGTGTGGTGTTCGGCCCAGAGCCCATTGGGAAAGTCTGGTTTGGTGTCTGGGCACCGCAGCTGCTGAGGGGGCTGGTGTGTGAGCACAGAGCTGGGGTGGGGACCTGCAGTGCTCATTCGCTATGGCTTGTGAGGCCCCCAGTGAGCATTTGATTCCCCCACCTCCAAGCTCAGGGGCACCACATGGGCAGCTGGGAAGTATCCGGTTGGAAGAGTTTACACCATGGGTACCGGCAGCTCAATTCTCTCTACGCCTGCCTGGCTTTTCTGATCAAAGCCTGAATGTTGGACCAAAGTTGGTTCTGTGATGCCTCCTGACAGCCTGGCTCTTTGGAACTGGAAGTGAGATGTCTCTGGAAGTGATACACTGAGCCCTGTGCTGGGGCTGACTGTCAGGGAACCAGGCAGAGGCCAGACCCTGAACGTGGTGGCCACAGGAGGAGTCAGGGTGTCTGGGAAAGGAGGAGGGCAGAAACCTGCTTGTGGGGCTTCTCATGTCTCAGCAGCCTCAGCTCAGAGGTCTCATCCTCGGCAGCACCAAAACCTCAGCCTTGCTCTCTTCTTTCTCCTCCCACTCAACAGCCAAGGACCTAAAAAATGGAAGAGCATTATGAGAACACGTGGTATGTTTTTCAGTCTAGATGACCTTTTCAATTTTTTTAAGTCCCACATTTTGAAAGCAATGATAAGCCATATGTGGTTTTATTTAAATATCTTCTTAAAATACAAAAAAGAATACATAAGCCATGGAGAAAATTTGGAAACAAAGGAGAGAGAGAGAAAAAAAAGAGAAATTGCCCATAATCACCCCTGTCCTTGCCCCACAAGAATAACCACTGTTAACATTTTCTTCTAGTTTCCTTCAGGGCAGACATTTTACAAAAGCACGGACACCCTGTTGAAGACATTTGGTAGCACGCTTTCACCCCTTGGCAATTTATCTGGAACGTCTTCTGTGTCAATGGATCGCATTCTCCAGCATGATTTAATGCCCACAAGGCATTACCTCATAGGGATGGATCAGCACTAAGCAATCTCCTACCGCTTAACATCTCGTACTTCCAATTTATTTTTCGTTATAAATAATGCTGCAATGAGTAATGTATGGTGCAAACACGGCTGCACACACGTTGGAATATTGACCCAGGATGGATTCCTCAGAGAAGGACCGAGCATCACAGTGGACGCTCACAGTTCCTGCATGGCCGGTCTCCTTCACACGACACGCCTAGGACCCCGCTGGACTGGGAGCCGACCCCAAACTTCCCATCTCCTGGGCTGATGGCCAGGGCCCCTTTGAGGAAAGAGGATTCTGAGGAGGATTATAATCTGATTATTCCAGAGTGGATCAGATTCCCCAGCCCTGGAGAGTCCTCAGGGCTGTGGCTCAGATAGAAACCTCTGCCTTATCTCATTGAACCGTGACTAACGGGATGGCCAGGTGCTGGGCAGTCCGGAGGCATTGCTTATGTTGAGTTAGGGAAGGAGAAGCCAATTTTTAACTTTCTACCAAGTTGGAACTGTTGACTGTTCTCTTGGGCTCTCCGTAGGCTGGCCAGCCCTGAGGGACAGAGAGAGACTACCAGCAGCCTTCAAATTAAGACAAACTGTAACTCGAAAGCACTTCTATTGTGAGCAAGCAACCATTTTGGGAAGTCAATTTTTCTTCGTGTCTTGTATTTTCCTTTCATTCAGATAAACCTCTTGTTGCTCAGCCCCTCAGTCGGGTCCAGCTCTTTGTGACCCCACGGACTGCAGCACACCAGGCCTCCCTGTCCATCACCAACTCCCGGACTTTGCTCAAACTCATGTCCATTGAGTCGACGATGCCATTCAACCATCTCATCCTATGTTACCCCCTTCTCTTCCTGCCCTCAATCTTTCCCAGCATCAGGGTCTTTTCCAATGAGTCTGCTCTTCGCCTCAGGTGACCAAAGTGTTGGAGTTTCAGCTTCAGCATCAGACCTTCCAATGAATATTCAGGGTTGATTTCCTTTAGTATTGACTGGTTTGATCACCTTGCTGTCCAAGGGAATATCAAGAGTCTTCTTCAGCACCACCGTTCAAAAGCTTCAATTCTTGGTGCTCATCCTTCTTGGTTTAGAATAGTTTTAGAGTTCCAGACAAAAATGTGTAAAGACAGTAAAGAAAGTCCCCCGCATCCTCTCCTAGAGTCCCTAATGTTAGCTCTGATATTTCCAGGGTGTATGTACCAGCAAGTACCAACCCTGGTGCCTTACTGTTAGCTCTAATCCATGCTTTATTTGGATTTCTGATCCCCTCGTAACATCACTTTTCTGTCCCAGGAGCCCAGGTTATTAATACATTTAGATTTATGTATCAAATATCTTCAGTGTTGAGGTGGTTGGTTTTTTATGATGGGTGAGAAAGCACAGAGCTCCGGATCCTTGGTTGGTGGCCCTCCAGGGATTCCCACATTTCCATCCCAGCCCCGCCTCTCAGGCTGCCCTGCACGTCTGTTCTTCACACCCCCAAAACCTTTCCTGTGTGGCCACTTCTCCAGGACTTCAGACAGCAGACTAGCCACCAAGACAACTGGGAAGTGAGGAAGGCACCAAGGGCAGCGTGGAGAGGAGAACACTCCTGAGAGTGACTGCCAAGCCTGGACTCAGCTTCCACAAGGAGAGAGCTGATGGGGACCCTTTCTGCATGTGTTTCAGCAGCTAAATCTTCTCCTTGGCCGATGCAGCCGCCCTGGTGATGTGTTCCCACCAGGAGGGGCCACCCCCCTTTTTTCTGTCTGTGGAGCATCCTCAGAGAGCTCAGGGGACCACAAAGACCACCGTCAGTACTCAGCACTTTCCTTCCACCGGGCGAGCCCACAAGTCCCTCCAGAGGCGGGTCCTCCCCAGCTCTGTAGGCGTCCTTCCAGAGCATGGTTGTCACGCCTCCTGTGACTTTCCAGGGGTTTGAGGGGCCTGGAGCTGTGCTTCTGAATGTCATGTGGGACACAGAGCCTTATGTAGATCTGGGCGGGAGCCGGATGGGTTTGAGTGACATTCATGCTGGCATGGAGCACTTATCCCAGGGTGGGTAGCCAGACCTCATGCAGGCCCTTTCTCAGATGCTGCCGCTGGGGTCCACCTTCCTTGTACTTTTCTCCCTGCTGTTCTTAGCCCCCTGGAGCTCAGGGCCGTGAAGCCTTTGGTGTCCTGTGCTGCCCTCAGCTCCATCCCCTGCTGGGCTTGCACAGACCCACAGATTCTCCTGGGGGTCAGTCCTGTTGCCCCCAATGCCTAGATACTGGGTGTCTCGTAGCATTGGCTCATACCTGGGCACCTGCCTCCAGCCAGCTTCTATCCATCCTCTGTGCTTTTCTATCCCTGAATATCGGCACCCTGGCTCCTGGCTAGATCCCCTAGGAGCCTGCAGATTCTTAGATAGTTCTTGCCTTTCTTAGATCTCTAAAAGCCCTTTTTCTTTAAAAGCCCACTCATGACTCCCCCAGACCCCTGGCTAAGGGTCAGGGCACCGGTTCCCCCGAGTCTCACACGGTGGCTCCAATCACATCTGGCCGCATGCCCCACCCCACCTCCCATCATTTCACTTCCTGTGGGCTCTTGCCTGCACACCTGCGTCGTCTGCCTGGAGCTGTATCACTCCAGGCAGAGCACGTTGTGAGTGGTGGCCCTGGAGACATGCAGCCCGCACCCCTGCCGCCTGACCTTGGTGGACTTCCTGGGAACTGGCCAGGGGAGGGGACAGCCCACGCTGCCCACATTTCCATGGGTAGGTTCCAAAGGCGTGCCAAGCTTCCCATCTACACAGCCAAACACTGGCTGGGCCTGAGCCCGTTCTTGCTGCAGCCTCTCCCAAGAATGGGATCAAGTGGGTGACCAGGCCTGAAGCCTTCTTGAAGCTTCTCCTTCTTTCACATCCTGCCCTGTCTGTGCATCCTGCAGACAGCTGCAGCTGCATATTCCCAGGATCAGAGGCTTTCTGCTCCCTCCACCCGTCACCCTGGTCCAGCCTGCACCATCTCTCACTTGGACCATCACAATGGGCTCTCAGACAGGCCCCTGCCTCCCCGGCAGCTGGGACACAGCTCAGACAAGCAAGTCAGCCCTCATGGAGGTTAGCGAAGCAGGATAAGGGAGGGAAGGGCACAGGATATGGATGATTTCATGGCATTGGCTGAGGGGTGGAAAGGTGGTTTGTCAAACTGCAGGTACTGGGGGCTCTACATCTGGTGTGCGGCAGCTCCAGGCCCTGAGAGCCACCTCGGGGTCCTGGAAGATGGGGACACAGAATAACGTGAGATGGGGTCAGAATAACGTGAGAATCTGGGCAAGGCAGCCACAGTGTCCCCTTCACCGCAGGACTGCCCTGACCCTCCAGGCCCCCCGTCACAACACCAGGGGGTTTTCCGTGACCCAGCCCACCTGCTCGCCCACTATGCCATCACCAGGCCCACTCCTCATTCTTGCCTTTACCCCTCACTCTGCACACTGCTGCCCCTGCCCAGGCATAAATGCTGATGGTTTGCAGGCTCCCCCACCTCCCTGGCCCTACAGATGCTCGTCTCCAGTGTGGTCTTCTCTGCCGGCCTGCTCCCGGGCCCTGCCTTCCTCCCTGTAGTGTTCGCTGCTCTAACTCCCATAGTTCTGTTTATACACTGGCCCCCATCCACTGGACTCTAAGTATCCTGCAGGCAGAGAGAGACTTTGCCTCTGGCCTTCTGCTGGGTCCTGGGCACCTTGTGCTGAGCCTGGCATATAGTAGGTGCTCAGTAAATACTGGATGAGTGAGTGGACTGTTAAGATGCAAAGCAGCAAGAGGGCCTCTCAGGGGGTGGTGGGGGCCCCCTGTACACAGACTCCTAAGGCCAGGAGAGAGGACACTCAGGCCCCTAGCCAAAGTTGCCCCCCTCCCAGAAAAGTTGGCCAGGCTACATTAGAGTCAGAGCAAACGGTCTTAATGGCTGCTCTGCAGGGCGTGACGAGGCCCTTGAGCGGGTTTCTCTGCATGGCTAGGAGCCGCAGACGGATCCCTCTGCCCAGAGGCATCCGGATACAGCACCACATGGCCCACTGGGATTCTAGAGCCAACACTACTCATCACTCATCACCTCATCTCCTGTCCCCCCAGCCTTGAACCAGTCTCAGGAGTTTGCATCCAGACCTGGAGCTGCCCAGTGGTGGGGCTGGAAGCGTCCGCCTTGCCATGCACCCTGGATGCTGACTGTCCTGGTCTTCAGAAGTGCTGCCCCTCATCAGGGGGCCACCGCTGCTCAGCCCCCACAGCTCCAGGTAGGGCAGGGGCCTGATCTGGGAGGAGGGGGGAGTGGGTTTCCAGAAGCAGCAGCCTGGGTTTTATGGGGAGCCTACAGCCTGTGTCTGGCCTGTTTCACTCATCAATATCTGGCCACTCACCTCTGGAGGGAACGTGTGCTTACAGATGCCCCAAGTGGGGAAGACGTTCCTGGAAGAGCAGGGGCCTCAGTTTCCCCACATTGCCAAGGGAAGCCCTTGGGGTGCCGTGAGTTTGCTGGGAGCTGAGCTGTGTCAGAGCCGGGCGGTGTCGGGCTGTTAGCTGGTGCAGCCCCGTGGGGACCCCCCTGTCTGGCAGGTCCATGGCCTGGTTCTCAGTGCAGGTCCCTAGGAGAAGGCATTCGTCAGGGTTCAGAGCTAGGGAAACACATATGATTGTATACGTTTTATATAGGCTTCCCAAGTGGCACTAGGAGGTAAAGAATCTGCCAGCCAATGCAGGAGCCTCAGGAGACGCGGGTTCAATCCCTGATTTGGGAAGATCCACTGGAGAAGGAAATGGGAACCCACGCTAGTATTCTTGTTTGGGAAATCCCATGAACAGAGGAACCAGGTGGGCTATGGTCCATGGAAACAGTCAGAATAACTGAGCATGCATGCATCATATTATATATGGTGCAATATATATTGTAATTCATTATTTATTGGTATGGCACTTAACTTAGCATCAGTTCAGTTCAGTCACTCAGTCGTGTCCGACTCTTTGTGACCCCATGAATCACAGCATGCCAGGCCTCCCTGTCCATCACCAACTCCCAGAGTTCACTCAGACTCATGTTCATTGAGTCCGTGATGCCATCCAGCCATCTCATCCTCTGTCGTCCCCTTCTCCTCCTGCCCCCAATCCCTCCCAGCATCAGAGTCTTTTCCAATGAGTAACTCTCACATGAGATAGCCAAAATACTGGAGTTTCAGCTTTAGCATCATTCCTTCCAAAGAAATCCCAGGGCTGATCTCCTTCAGAATGGACTGGTTGGATCTCCTTGCAGTCCCAGGGACTCTCAAGAGTCTTCTCCAACACCACAATTCAAAAGCATCAATTCTTCAGCGCTCAGCTTTCTTCACAGTCCAACTCTTGCATCCATACATGACCATTGGAAAAACCATAGCCTTGACTAGATGGACCTTTGTTGGCAAAGTAATGTCTCTGCTTTTCAATATGTATAGTATAAAATAATAGTATATACAATTTACTGTATTATATTACAGGGCTTCCCTGGTAGCTCAGCTGGTAAAAAAAAATCTTGCTGCAATGCAAGAGACACCAGTTCGATTCCTGGGTTGGGAAGATCCTTTGGAGAAGGGATAGGCTACCCATTCCAGTATTCTTGGGCTTCCCTGTGGCCCAGCTGGTAAAAAATCTGCCTGCAGTGTGAGAGACCTGGGTTCAGTCCCTGGGTTGGGAAGATCCCCTGGAGATGGGAATGGCTACTGACACCAGTATTTTGACCTGGAGAATTCCATGGACTGTATAGTCCATGGGGTATTATATTACATACATATATACTATAAATAATATATAAAGCATTTTCTAGTATCAAAGTGAAGTTAAAGTGTTAGTCTCTCAGTTGTGTCTGACTCTTTGTGATCTCATGGTCTGTTATCTGCTGGGCTCCCTTATCAATGGGATTGTCCAGGCAAGTACAGGAGGGGTTGCCATTTCCTGCTCCGAGGATCTTCCTGACCCAGGATTGAACTTGGGTCTCTTGCATTGCAGGCAGATACTTTACCACCTGAGCTACCAGGGAAACCCATCTAGTATACATTGTATGTAATATTATATTATATAGTATACATAGGATTATCTGTAATATGAGAGGAGTGGGGACGGGAGGTGGGGGACTGTGCCATACCGCCCCAGTGACCTCTGGCAGCCCCACCCTGTCCTGGGCCTGTGGCCACCCATGTTCCTTCCTGCAGCTCCAGAGAGCAACCGGGAGGGTTGCTGGTACAACGTGACAGTTGTGGTGAAGATGGACTTCAAGGAGCTCCAGCAGGTGGACCCGCGGCTTCTGGATCACATGAGGCTTTTGCACTCCATGGTAGGTGGGGAGGGAGGAAGGGGCTCCATGAGTGACCCCAAGTGACTGCCTCTGAACCAAACATGAAATCTTCCTTAAAAATGGCTTGAAAGAGGTATGATTTTCATGCAACAAAATGCACTCTTGCAAGCGTGCAGTTTGGCGTGTTTTGAGGTACCCATTATATAAGCCCTGCACCTTCATGGCGTGTAACAGGGAACCCCTCCTCTCTCCAGGGTCTGTTGCTTAAACACAAGGGTGCTGGGTGCAGCCGGCCCAGGCCCCAGAGCTGTGCCCTTGAGTACCTCCCTTAGTGATCCCGAGTTCTGGCTCCCAATTGAGGGGGTATCTCAGAAGTTTGGAAGGTGCTGGATGGGGCTTCTAGGTAGAACTCCACCCCATCAGCACCATCCATGATTGGGGCTGGACGGGTCTTTGCTGTGGGGCTGCCTATCCCATAGGATTTTGCAGCAGGCCTGGCTCTAAGCACAAAATGTGCCCAGCTGTGACAACCAAAACTGTCTCCAGGCGTAGCCACAGGTCCCCTGAGGGATGACACTGGCTCCCTGGGAGCCCCAGCCTAGACACAGCTCCAACTTTCTGGCGCCTCAGCAATGCCTCCAACCAGCAAGATATCTTCACCTGCTGGGTGTCCCTCAGGTCCCCCACTCAGGTCCTAGGAACCCAGCCAGCAGGGGCAGGCACTGCTCGTCACTCATTGTGAGGTGCCTGCCCTATATGGTGGTCTGACCTCAGGCGAATGACCCACACAATCCCCCACATGCTGCGAAGGGCCCTGCGCCTGGTGGATGCTCGGCCATTGCCTCTTGAAATGCTTGATGATTCCTCAACAAGGGGCTGCGCGTTTTCCTTGTGCACTGGGCTCCACGCGGTGTGGCTGTCCCGCCCGACCATCAGGCCCCGCAGACGTGTCTCGTGCTATGATATCAGACCCAGAGTTGGCCGGGGTGAGCCCAGTTTAACAGAGAGCACACTCCCTCCCCTTGCTCTGGGCTGTGCGGTAACTGGTTTGAGATGTATTCTCAGTCATCACCTTGACCCAGAAGTGTCCTTAACTGCCCCCACTGGAAGAAATTTCTGTCTCTCCTTAGCTTGTTGCAGAGTTTGGGGGGCACAGTAGGCCAGTAAGAACATGGCCAGTCTTCAGCCACATTGCCTGGATTAAAATCCCAGCACTGTCACCCATCAGCTGTGTGACCTTGGGCAAGTTACTCAACCTCTCTGTGCCTTAGAGTCTGTTAAACAGAAATAATCATAATCCTACCTGAGACAGTGGCTGTGAGGCTGAGACAGTCCATGTAAAGAGCTTACGATGATGCTGATCTGGGTGGGTTCTGAGCTGCTGCGGGTGCTGGTTTTTGTATGTCACTCCCTCCTGTCACCCTTTATCTCTTTGTGTGTGCAGGCTTTGTTCCTCCCTGCTGGAGGAGCCTGTCCACACGGGCTGCTGACTGTAGCAAATGTTAGGCACTTTGACTAAGGGGTTTGCAAGAGGCCAGTGTTGGCTTTCTGCTCTGCCGACCCCCGTGAAGGGTTTCAAGCCTGCTGAAGAGGGTACAGGCTTTGGTGCCCCTGCCCCAAACACCTTCTGGTTCCCTGGGGAGACTCGGGAGCTTTTTGGCAAAGCCCACCCAGTGAGGCTCTCCTGGTGGTCATGCTGCTTTGCCCGGCTTCCCAAGGCAAATAATACCTTGAGATGTCAAGATACTAGACTGGAGCAAAAGGAAGTCAAGTGGAATAAGAAAAGGGATCATTAAACTTCAGAAAATATCAGACGTGACTTGACACCTAATTCTAGACCTGATTCTCTGCTGTCAGCTGCAAGGGCTGGGGGTCCCGCACTGCCCCGGGTCTCTTTTTGGGGCTGCCGTGGCAGAGCGCACAGGCAGGGGAGTGTGTCAACCTCTCCTTGCTTCTCCCTGTGTCTTCACACCATTCCCTCCTGCCAGGGTCTGTTTGTGTCCAGATTCCTTGGTGGAAGGACGCTAGTCACATTGGAGCAAGGCCCACCCTAAGGAGCTCATCTGAATAATTACATCTGCAGCAGCCTTATCTCCAAATGAGGCCAGATTCTGAGGTGCTAGGACTCCAATGTGGGGATTGTTTTTTGGTGGGGGGGGACACAATTCTGCCCCCAAAGTATTTATAGTCTGGTTTGCAGGATTTTTATTGGAATGAAGGCAGAAGTAAAAATATTGTAGAGATTTCTCTTTTTTGCACAGGAGAATGGTGCGTGTGTGTGCGTGTACTCTCTCTGTGTGTGTGTGTATAGCTTATAACCTCTCTGGACCTCCATCCTCTCCCAGTCTACCTGATGGGGTGCCCTTCCACCACCTGATGCTCTGACCCTGGTTTCACAGGTCACCAGTGCTCTGCAGCCACTGGACACCACCGTCCACCACCTGCACTCGGCCGGGGGGGATACCTCGACCACAGTGTCCTGGCTGCTGCTGGGCCTGCCAAGGCCGATGCCCGTGGCCCGCGTCTCCGCAGTGCTGGACGGCATGGTGAGGCGCATCTATGAAGTGATCGATGTCCAAGTGCAAGGTGGGGCTCCCCTCAGTGATCCCCTTGGGTCGGCTGCTGCTGGGAGAATCATCCAGTTGGGGGGTAGGGCGGACTCATCGCTGGCTCATCCCAGCTCAAAGTTTAAACTCTAGATGCCGAAGCCAAGGTTTTGAGAACTGGTTCTGTACCAGCATCGCCTTTCTCTCCCCTCGCCCCACCTTGTCCACCTCTCATGACGGGTTTCTCCTTCCATCCAGGTGGGACTGGAGGCTGAGTGCCAGAATATCCCACAAGTAACCCGCGTCCTCTGTTCTTGGGGTCCCAAATTGCCCTCTAGTCTCTTTCCCACCCTTGCCAAGGACATCCTCGTATCTAGAAGGCTCTTTTTAAAGACTTCTTTTGGCCACGCCACATGCATGTGGGGTCTTAGTTCCGTGACCAGGAATTGAACCTGAGTCCCCTGCATTGGAAAGCAGATTCGTAACCACTGGGCCATCAGGCAAGTCCCCAAAGAGTCTTGAACCAGAATTTACACAGAGCTGAATTTGGTGAAGCACACCAATGTGTTTCTGGAAGAAATTACCTGGTATGTGTGTGTGTGTGTGTGTGTGTGTGTCTATGTCAGAGGTCAGCAAACTTTCTGAAAGAGGTCAGATAGTAAATTTTTTTTTGGCTGTGGGTCTCATGGGCTGTTTCAGCTGCTTAGATTTGCCACATGGCATGAAAGTAACTGTGGCCAGTTCATGAGCAGATGGGTGGACTTCAGTAGAAGGTTCTTTTGAGCGACAGGAGGCAGCTGAAGGTTGCTGTGCCCCTAGGAGGGTGGCTGCTCTTGTGAGACAGCTCATTCCAGGATGCTGAAGGTCACACACCAAGGTGCCCGAGTCTGCAGCCTGGGGAAAGCTCTTTTGCTCCTGTTGTTGTTTAGACACTAAGTCGTGTCTGACTCTTTGAGGGCCCGTGGACTATAGCCCACCAGACTCCTCTGTCCATGGGATTTCCCAGGCAAGAATCCTGGACTGGCTTGTCATTTTCATCTCCAGGGGGTCTTTCTGACCCAGGGGTGGAACCCACATCTCTTGCATTGGCAGGCGAATTCTTTCCCACTGAGCCACCTGGGACGCCTGGGGAAAGCTCTAATGATGGCATTTAATTATCTTCAAATTCCACAAATGTTCTTGAAAACCAGACTGAGCAGTGCCCATAAGACAAGCACTTGTCTTGTCTGTTCTGACAGGTTTCCACTGGGGGCACCCTGAGAACTCCCCTGTAGGTGAACAAGGAGGGATTGTGTCTCGATCACTTGCATCTCATGGGGGAGGGCGTCGGAGAGCATCCATTATGGGTGCAGCTTGAATTGGGTGGTTTGGGAGAAGAAGGGGTGAGGCTGTGGGGCTTGTTCTGGCTTGGATGCTATCCCAAAGCAGAGGCAATTCTTGATTGGGATCTCAACAAATCTTACCCACAGGAAGGGGCAGCCAGCATGAAGATGTGCTAGGGTTGGTAAAGAATGAATAGCCCATCACTGTGGCCAAGAGAGGGGGTTGGTACTTGGTGGGTGATGCTGGTCTTTTTCTGTATGGCTTAGATAAATGGGGGGCTTCCCTGGTGGCTCAGAGTTTAAAGTGTCTGCCTCCAATGCGGGAGACCTGGGTTCGATCCCTGGGTCGGGAAGATCCCCTGGAGAAGGAAATGGCAACCCACTCCAGTATTCTTGCCTGGAGAATCCCATGGACTGAGGAGCCTGGTGGGCTGCAGTCCATGGGGTCACAAAGAGTCAGACACAACTGAGTGACTTTACTTACTTACTAGATAAATGGTCTTGCCTTGTGTCACTTTGTCCTGGTCATGGAGAAGCCTGGTTGCCTGTTCTGAGCTGTGCTCCCACCAGATAGGGGAGGACCAGGCCCCTTCTGCACAGCAGGGGCTGCTCTGTCCTCTTTCCCCATCCACACACTGCTGTCCACAGGGCCGATGCTTGGGGAGGATGTCCGGACCCCATGAAATCAGACTCAACACAGCCCCAGAGTGATTTGCTCAGGCCACAACCATGCACGGATCTGTGGGCTGGCTGCTCCAGTGGAGGAGGCTGTGGCCAATGAGGCCTCTGGGGCAGGGCGTCAAGAGGGCCCCCGAGACCGAAGCCTCACCTACTTCCTCAGCTCGCGTGACACACATCTCGAGGTTGATGGGGATGGCTCCGATGAGCGTCCTCACCTGTTCTCCTTCTCCTTCTCTAGATGTGAATGAATGTTCCTATGGTGAACTCAACACCTGCTCAGGGAGGGAGCTGTGCCTGAACGTGGAGGGCTCACACCAGTGTGTGGGTCACCTGAAGTCCCCCGGCGCGTCTCCCCCGGGGCTGGACAGCACGTGTGCAGGTGAGCGACTGGGCTTTCTGGGTGGGGAGGAAGGGCCTTAAGGATTGAATCTTCCAGGCCGGACGGTCCTCTGACCGCAGACCCTCTCTTCCACAAAGAGGGAAAGACTGGCTTAAAGAAGAGAAGGCTCACTTAGTTCTTTTGAGTGTTGTCGACCTCATAGCTGGATATTCTTTTCTTTTTTTTAATTGTAGTGGTTTACCACGTTGTGTTAGTTTCAGGTGTATAGCAAAGTGATTCAGTTATATATACGTGTGTGTGTGTGTGTGTGTATTTAAGTGATTTTTCAGATTTTTTGCCTTATAGGTATTACAAAGTATTGAGTAGAGTTCCCTGTGAAAAGAGTAAGCTATTCTTATCCTCTTTGAGTTAACAAATGTTTGTTTATGTGCCATTCACCATGCTGCTGCTGCTGCTAAGTCGCTTCACTCATGTCTGACTCTGTGCGACCCCATAGATGGCAGCCCACCAGGCTCCCCTGTCCCTGGGATTCTCCAGGCGAGAACACTGGAGTGGGTTGCCTTTTTCTTCTCCATTGTGTGAAAGTGAAAAGTGAAAGTGAAGTTGCTCAGTCGTGTCTGACTCTTCATGACTCCACGGACTGCAGCCTACCAGGCTCCTCTGTCCATGGGATTCCCCAGGCAAGAGTACTGGAGTGGGGTGCCATTGCCTGCTGGTAAACATTTATGAATATGGTGGGACAGATACATGAACAGGTCATAATCTTTGCTCTCGGGGAACTCAGTAGAGAACATGCTAGATACCCTCCTGGCTGGTATGTAAACAGGATGCCTATATAATTTATTGTTTAAACTGGGACTCTTTAAGAGTGAAGGTGGCATGATTACTACTTACACTGGGTCCCCAGGAGTAACCTGGACTATCCATGGGTTGGTGTGGTCAACTCCACACCAGTTTAAACTGGTTAAAAAAAGTAGTTGAAAGCAACCAACTGGACGGCAAACGAAAGTGCTGAGAGCTGGTGGATACACCTGAAAGGAAGTCCTACTGTGTGCGAGTCTGGCCAGGGAGCCATCTCCTGCGGAAGCCAGGTGTGAACAAGCTGCTGGTGTAGCTGACTGGCCCCTGTAAGAAATCACGTATTTCACAAAGAGTTGAGTCTAGGTGGTGAAAGGCAGCAAGGAGAGATGGAGTCAAGGAACATTTTAGAGACTGAAGCTTTGGGACTTACTGATTAATGAAATGCATAAGAGGAAGAGAGGAACAAGGCAGCGTGTCCTGGTGTAACCATGAATAGACAGCGAATGAACTAGGAAGGCTGGGGTTATTGTAATCATGTTTGACAATAACAGTTTAGACTGAGATGGAGATGAAAGCAGGTGGAGACGCCAGGTGCTGACTGCTGGATCACAGGGGCTGGAGCTCAGAGCAGGGCCTGGGATGCAGTTAACCTGGGTCATCCAGGTGCAAGTGGCATTTGAACTCCGGGCTGGTTGGGAGAAGGGAAGGAAACCTGTATTTAAACATCATCCCAGGTGGCTCAGTGGTAAAGAACCTGCCGGCTAATACAGGAGGCATAGGTTTGATTGCTGGGTTGGGAAGATCCCCTGGAGGAGGAAATGGCAACCCACTCCAGTATTCTTGCCTGGAGAATCCCAGGGACAGAGGAGCCTGGTGGGCTCCAGTCCATGGGGTCACAAACAGTCAGATGCAACTGAGTGACTAAATGACACCAGGAGAAGGGGTTTGCAGAAGTGAAGCGAGGTGGAAAGAAAAGCAGGAAAGATGATGCCCAGAAGTCAAGAATGGATGATGCTTTACAGACATTTACCAAGAAGGGGCTCAGAGAGATCAAGCAGAATTTGGAGAAGATATGGGCTTCCAGTTCAGTTCAGTCACTCAGTTGTGTCCGACTCTTTGCGCTTGCAGGAGGGTCTTATTTAAAGATGATGATGCCAAAACATATGTGTGAGCAGTGGAAGAGACATGCTGAATCTCACAGCTTCAAATGGTGGGTTGGAGATGAACAGGTAGAGGGTTCAGCTGGCACTGACAGGGCGCTGAGGGTCAGGGGCACATCCATTCACTTACCGGATACATTTTAAAGAGCACCTGTTGAATGCCAGTCACTAACTGCTCTAGCTGGGGATCTTCAGAGTCCAGATTCCCTTGCTCCCTTGGAACTCATATTTCAGTGGGGAAGATGAAAAAGAAGTGAACAAATATGATACAAGTTATGGTGCAACAGTTCTGCTATGGAGGAAAATGACGCAGGCAAGAGATGGGGCAGGTGCACTGTCTCAGGTGGAGGGGCTGGGGCTGCCCCTGGGGTGGGGTGAGCTTTGAGTGTGAGGGCGTCCTGAGACCGACAAGGGACAAGGAGGAGGTGGGCTGAGCCATGATCCCCAAATGACCGCTCCCTAGCCCAGTACCTGTGAGTAAGTCATCTCACACCATCGGGTGGTGGGGGGGGGGGGGCGCTCTGCAGGTGGGATGAGGCTGAGAACCTTGACATGGAGGTGACCTGGATAATCTGGGTGGTTCCAATGTCGTCACAGACTCCTCAGGACAGACAGGCTGAGGGTCAGAGCCACAGAGAGCAGACATGACGAGGGAGGCAGAGAGGGGAGAGGAGCCGCCTCGCTGGCCTTGGAGGTGGGATGGGACCACCAGCCTCAGTATGTGTGCCCCTCCAGGGACTAAAGCAGAAAGAGATCGTTCTCCCTGGAGCTTCCGGAAGGATTGCAGCCACACCTCGATGTTAGACTTCTGGCCTCCAGGGCTGTAAGAGCACATTCCTCTTGTCTTCACCCTCTGAAGTGAGAGTTCTTTACAGCAAGGGCTTTATTTCACCACCAGACACATCCACAACTTGGCATCATTTCCACTTTGGTGCACCCCTTCTCTCTTTTTGGGGCCATTTCTCCGTTCTTCCCCAGTGGCATATTGGACACCTACCAGCCTGGGGGCTCATCTTCTGATGTCACAGCTTTTCGCCTCTACATACTGTTTATGGGGTTCTCAAGGCAAGAATGCTGGAGTGGCTTGCCATTCCCTTCTCCACGTTTTGTCAAACTCTCCACCATGACCCGTCCGTCTTGGGTGGCCCTACACAGCTTGGCTCGTAGTTTCATTGAGCTACACAAGGCTGTGATCCATGTGGTCATTTTGGTTAGTTTTCTGATTGTGGTTTTGATTCTGGAGACTGTGGGATTGTCGTTCTTGTTTGTTCTATCTGCCCTCTGACGGATGAGGATAAGAGACTTGTGCAAGCTTCCTAATGGGAGAGACTGGCTGTGAGGGGAAAACTGGGTCCTGCTCTGGTGGGCAAAGCCATTCTCAGTAAACCTTTGATTTTCTGCTAATGGGTGGAGCTGCGCTCCCTCCCTGTTAGTTTGGTCGCCCTGAGGCAACTCAGTCCTGAGGTCTACAAACTCTATGGTTGGGCTAATGGTGACCTCCTCGAGGACCTGTGTGAACACACATCTCCCTGGGCCGCTGGTGCCAGGGCCCCGTCAGCAGATCACTGCTGACTCACGCATCCGCAGGAGGCCCTCAAAGAGCCAGACAAGACTTCGCAACTGGACAACAACAAAGTGGAAGTGTTAGTCGCTCAGTCGTGTCTGGCTCTGCACCCCCATGGACTGCAGCCCGCCAGGCTCCTCCATCCGTGGGATTCTCCAGGCAAGAATACTGGAGTGGGTTGCCATTTCCTTCTCCGGGTGATCTTCCCAACCCAGGGATCAAACCTGGGTTTCCTGCATTGCAGGCAGATTCTTTACTGTCTGAGTCACGAGGGAAACCCAAAGTGTGTGGTAATTCTTCCCAGCAGCCACAGGAAACTAATGCAAGAAATCAGGGCCCAGCAGCGTGGAATTCAAGAACAAGGAGACCGGTGGGGGTGGAGCCAGGCAGGAGGGCTGGGGACAGGAGGCAGAGCCAGGCAGGGCCCGCATGGTGTAGACACGGCAAGACCACGGGGAACTGCAACATTTTACTCTAGAAAATTGTAGACAAGTATACACACAGAGAGGAGTATAGCAGATAATCTGATGATGCTCGGAGGACCCGTGTTTCATATCCCCTCGTCCATCCACCCCCTCCTCCCCCATCCCCATGATGCTGAAGTCTCCTTCCTCAAACCGCTTCATCTGTTACTACATCAGAATGAATTCCTAAGAGAGAATGAGATTTTAAAACACTTGAAAAACAAAGCAATAATTCCTTAATATCATTGAACAGTGTGTTGAAATTTCTAGTGGTCTCACCTAGTGATCTCATTTTCGTACTTTTTCAGTTTGAGTTACAATTTAAATCAGGTCTACCCATTAGTAGGCTTCAAGTTTGATCCCTGATCGAGGAGATTCTCCTAGAGGAGGAAATGGCAACCCACTCCTATATTCTTGCCTAAAGAATTCCACAACAGAGGAGCTTGGTGAGCTAGAGTCCATCCCCACAAAACAGCTGGACCCGACTGCGTGCACAAGCATGCATGCTCACCCATTAGTAACGGGATCTCTTACATCATTTTTTAAACTAGAAGTTCCCCCTCCATCTCTGCTTCCTTGTAGTTGCTGGGGGATCCTGCGCTCTTAGTCCGGCAGTTTCCTGCCGACCGGGGTCTGCCAGTTTGCATCCCTGGGGCTCCTCATCACCATGACCCCTGCTGGAATTTCTGTAAATTGCAGCTGGCTCTGGGGCAGGCCTTTTCGGTGGTGCCCAGGCCTGCTTTGTATCAGGTGAAGTTAATGAGTGCTTGCAAGTGCGTTGAATATATCGGGTGGCAGAGCAAACGGGCTCTACCGAGACACAACTGTCAAAATCTTACAACCCCGACCGGGTGACAGAGCTGTCCCTTCCCACCTGTTGCATCCAGAACGGGCTGCGCTCAGCAGCTTGTGTGCCCTGCCCCCTCACTCTGAAGCCCTCACCAACGGCTCTGGAGTGGTTCAAGGACACCCCCAGCTCTTTTGCTCTTCAGGGGACGGGGTACGTATGCTGCGCCCTGTTCCGGACTTTCCCAAAGGGTCCCACTCTGCTCGTTGCCTGAATGACATACACCTCACTGCCATCTTCCTTCCTCCTGTGACCACATTATGCCCCAATGTCCCAAACAAACCTCAGGCTGTGGCGTCCCTGTCTCCTGGCCAGCTCCCCAGAGAACTCACACTAAGTGGTAATGCAAGCCCATCTTCACTCATTTATCAAACCTCGACGCCTGGCCGTGGGTGAGGAGTGCAGGGGCCACTGAGGCGGGCCACATGGTCCTGCGACGTGAGACCTCCTGGGATGTGTGTGCGCACCAAAGTCACGAGAGGAAATGTGACGTTTTAGACAGAGGTCAGTGAAGATAAGGATTTTTTTCCTCGTCTGAATTTTGGACCTGAGTGCTACCGAACCAAACTTGGGTCCATTTGCTCCTGTGTAACAAAGCCAGTCATGGTGAAGGTCATGAGCCTGCTGGGTAGGGGACTGTGAAGGCCGAGTCCCATCGGTCATCAGGGTCATGCAGTGGCCTTGTGGATAAGCCCCAGATACCAAGCATGGAGGAGCAGTGCGTGGAGGAGGCTGGGCCTGAGGGACCAGGGACATACGCTTAGGGCAGACCACCTAAGCCACCCCTGGACCTGCCCCTACCCTCACCCCATGTGAAGAACCAGCTCACGGTCCCTGCCCCACACCTTGGGAGTGAGCAAGGGAAACTGTTACTTGTTCTTGCCCCACTCACCCACCCCCACTGCAGCAGGGGCCCTTATAGAGAATTTCTACTATTAAAGAGGCCAAGAACCCTGGTCAGTAGCAGGGGGACAGAAGAGGATGTTGTTGGGTAGGTCTGATGGCCTTAGTATCTCCTCTCAAGCAGTTCAGCAGAAATGCGGGTACACCTGAGTCAATCTGGCCTCCAGAACTTCCTCTTGTCATTCTGGGATCTGATCTATTACTTTAACAACATGCTAACAGCAGTGGAAGGATAAGTCACCCCTAGTCTTAGCACCTCAGCAAATTATTTTCCCGTTTCCTTCCAGTTTTTTTTTAACCATATTTAAATCCTGCTACATATGCAATTTTATATTCTGGCTTCTTTACTTCCCATTATGTTGTGTGAAGATTTCTGAGAAGCAACATGGTCTTTGTGATTACGATTTTCGATGGTTGAGTAACAGTGGTATGCTACAGCAGTGATATAATGTGCTTAGCTATTTCCCTCAGGGGCGGCTTTTATGTCACCTCCAACATTCTGCTCTGAAGCTAGAACGTTCTTGCTAACGTTGTGAAGTGGTTATGGAGAATATTGTTACAACTGAGTTTGAATTAATAATTTAATCCACATGTTCCTTTCCCTTTTGAAGGGAGGGGTTGGCTATTCCTAAAGTCTCTGGGTTTTTTTAAACTTTTTATTTTATATTGGAGTATCTGGTGGCTCAGACTATAAAGAATCTGTCTGCAATGCAGGAGAGCTGGGTTTAATCCCTGGGTCAGGAAGATCCCTGGGAGAAGGGAATGGCCTACCCACTCCAGTATTTTTGCCTGGAGAATTCAATGGACAGAGGAACCCGAAAGGCTACAGTCCATAGGATCACAAAGAGTTGGATACCACTGAGCAACTTTCATAATCATAGCCGATTAACAATGTTGAGATAGTGGACAGTGAAGGGACTCAGCCATACATATACATGTATCCATTCTTCCCCAAATTCCCTCCCATCCAGGCTGCCACATAATATCAAGCAGGGTTCCACATCCTATGGTCCTTGTTGGCTATTCATTTTAAAGAAAGCAGTATACTCGTGACCATCCCAAACTCCCTAACTTCCTTACCCCACCTTCTTACCCACCTGACAACTCTAAAGAAGTTCTTTTTCTAAGTCTATGAGTCTGTTTCTGTTTTGCTAAGTTCAGTTCAGTTCAGTCGCTCAGTCGTGTCCGACTCTGCGACCCCATGAACCGCAGTACGCCAGGCCTCCCTGTCCACCACAAACTCCCGGAGTTCACTGAAACTCATGTCCATTGAGTTGGTGATGCCATCCAACCATCTCATCCTCTGTTGTCCCCTTCTCCTGCCTTCAATCTTTCCCAGCATCAGGGTCTTTTCAAATGAGTCAGCTCTTCGCATCAGGTGGCCAAAGTATTGGAGTTTCAGCTTCAAATCAGTTCTTCCAATGAACACCTAGTACTGATTTCCTTTAGGATGGACTGGTTGGATCTCCTTGCGGTCCAAGGGACTCTCAAGAGTCTTCTCCAACACCACAGTTCAAAAGCATCAATTCTTCGGCCCTCAGCCTTCTTCACAGTCCAACTCTCACATCCATACATGACCACAGGAAAAACCATAGCCTTGACTAGACGGACCTTAGTCGGCAAAGTAATGTCTCTGCTTTTGAATATACTATCTAGGTTGGTCATAACTTTTCTTCCAAGGAGTAAGCATCTTAATTTCATGGCTGCAGTCACCATCTGCAGTGATTTTGGAGCCCAAAAAAATAAAGTCTGACACTGTTTCTAACATGACCACAGGAAAAACCATAGCCTTGACTAGACGGACCTTAGTCGGCAAAGTAATGTCTCTGCTTTTGAATATACTATCTAGGTTGGTCATAACTTTTCTTCCAAGGAGTAAGCATCTTAATTTCATGGCTGCAGTCACCATCTGCAGTGATTTTGGAGCCCAAAAAAATAAAGTCTGACACTGTTTCTACTGTTTCCCCATCTATTTCCCATGAAGTGATGGGACCAGATGCCATGATCTTCATTTTCTGAATGTTGAGCTTTAAGCCAACTTTTTCACTCTCCTCTTTCACTTTCAACAAGAGGCTTTTTTAGCTCCTCTTCACTTTCTGCCATAAGGGTGCATATCTGAGGTTATTGATATTTCTCCTGGCAATCTTGATTCCAGCTTGTGTTTCTTCCAGTCCAGCGTTTCTCATGATGTACTCTGCATATAAGTTAAATAAGCAGGGTGACAATATACAGCCTTGATGGACTCCTTTTCCTATTTGGAACCAGTCTTTTGTTCCATGTCCAGTTCTAACTGTTGCTTCCTCACCTGCATACAGATTTCTCAAGAGGCAGGTTAGGTGGTCTGGTATTCCCGTCTCTTTCAGAATTTTCCACAGTTTATTGTGATCCACACAGTCAAAGGCTTTGGCTGTAATCACCATCTGTTTTGTAAATAAGTTCATTGGTGTCATTTCTTTTTAGATTCCACATATAAGGGATGTCACATAACATTTCTTTCTCTAGGTCCATCCATGTTTCTGCAAACAACATTATTTCATTTCTTAATGACAGAGTAATATTCTGGTGTGTGTGTGTGTGTGTGTGTGTGTGTGTATACAGACCACATTGTCTTTTTCTCTTTTAAAAAAGCACCTGCCAGCCCCACTTCTGCAACAAAACACTCCTCTCTTGTGCCCTGGGGCTTTGATTAGAACCTGTGCCTCTTCTGTGCACAAATGCGCCCACGAGCTTTTCTCAGAACCCCTGCAGACCATCCTGGATCACCTGGACTGGCCCCCGACGAGCATCAGTGCTCAGCGGCTTCAGTCGTGTCTGACTCTTCACAGCCCTGTAGACTGCAGCTCACCAGGCTGCTCTGTCCATGGGATTCTCCAGGCAAGAATAGTGGAGTGCATGCCATGCTCTCCTCCAGAGGATCTTTCCAACCAGGGGTTGTTTCCCAGTCTCTTATGTCTCTTGCATTGGCAGGAGATTCTTTAAATCCTAAAGGAAATCAACTCTGAGTATTTATTGGAAAGACTGAAGCTGAAGCTCCAACATTTTGGCCACCTGATATGAAGAGGTGACTGATGGGAAAAGACTCTGATGCTGGGAAAGATTGAAGACAAAAGGAGAAGGGGGTGACAGAGGATGAGATATTTAGAGAGCTTCACTGACTCAATGGACATGATTTTGAGCAAACTCTGGAAGATGGTGAAGGACAGGGAAGTCTGGTGTGCTGTAGTCCATGGGGGTCACAAAGAGTCAAACACGGCTGAGAGACTCAACAACAACAAGTGCCACCTAGGGAAGACCAATGAATAGAAGGTTGGAATAGTCATCTGCTCAGGCATCTGCAAAAACATCAGGCTCCATTTACAGACAGAAATACTGCCAAACTGCCATGCTGCTTGCTGCATTGTACATTTCCCTCAAGATAAAGGGCCACCTGACAGCTGAACATAAATAAACAGAGAAAGCGCACCGCCCCAGATTCACTTCCAATAGGGCAGGAAAGCTATTCACTTCCAATAGCTAGTGCCTCCAGATCAGAAATTTAGAGTGAATTCCAATTGTATATGGTAAGGGAAACAGCACATGTTTTAAATTTAGAAGCTAATATAATAAATGAGCTATCTGCTGGAACGAGTTAGAGGTACAAACCCATGGAAAATACAGCACAAATCTCAGATGCTTTTCTTGTGAAATTAGTCACCCAATTAATGACACACGGGGCAGCTGGATTCTTGCACAAAACAAAAATTGTAAGAGATATTGCCCAGTTTGCACTTAATGTTCCAGGAACGTGTTCTGCATTTAGGATGGATGGAACTGGATTCAAGGGTCATCCTAACTCCCTTCAACATGGTCCCTTCCCAGCTGGGGCCTGATGAGGGTGTGCATTTTGGTAAATAACTGTTCTGGGTCTGCTGCTCGAGGAAGGCAGGCTGCCAAAGACAGCCACTCAAGTTCACAAGCCTCATCTGCAATCAGGTTTTTGACAATTGAAGGCTCAACACCTTGGCTCTAGTCCTCAGTGTTTCTACCTTTACGAGGTTCAGGGGTCCAACTGAGAGGTGCAGGGGTTAGAGAGGAGCGGAGCCTTACATGGGAGATATGGGAAAGGCCATGGCGTGGGCATCAACCTTCCTGCCCCTCCAGATATGGGTCAGGGCTGCCTGGAAAAAAACAAGGGCTGAGACCCGTGGACACAGAATCTAACGTGCTTCACTGAGATCAACGTCAACTCCTGAATCCAGGTTCACAGCTATAGCCTGGGGAGGGCCACAGGGCAGGGGTACCCTGGGATCACTTGCAGCCGAGAATCGACTGATTTATTTTCTGGGACCACCTTTTAAAAGGAGGGGGCGTTGCCGAGAAGGGGGCAGCGACAGAAAGTGTCCTGGCTGATGAACTGAACTCCAAGTCAGAGGGAAGGTGGCAGGGTCAGAAACGACAGATTATTTCCAGCTTACAGTATCTCAAGGTCTGCCCTACAGAAGAGGGAGGGAGTAGCCTTAGCGTGTCA
The DNA here is from genome assembly GCA_006408695.1 of Aepyceros melampus. NCBI lineage: Eukaryota > Metazoa > Chordata > Mammalia > Artiodactyla > Bovidae > Aepyceros > Aepyceros melampus. Next base: position 505,325 of record SJXQ01001274.1, read on the forward strand.
GAAGTTGGCTAGTTTTGCAGCAATATGGAGAACTTTCCAACCAGCTGTGCTGTCTCGCCAACAGCTGCCTTGAGAATACTTAGACGGGGGAGGTGGATTCATTTTCTGGGGCTGCTATCATGAAGTGCCACAAACCTAGGGGTTTAAAGCAACAGAGATTCGTTCTCCCACAGTTCTGAAGGGCAGAAATCTGTCATCCTTATCCCTGGGTCCAGGTCAAGGTGTTGGCAGGGCAGGTCCACTTCGGAGGCTCTAGGAAGACCCCTGCTTTGTATGTCCCTCTTTCTGGGGGAGCGCGAAGTCCTTGGCTTGTGGCTACATTACTCCCACCTCTGATCCTGACACAGCATCTTCAGTTCCTCTGCTCCTTCTTCACGTGGTCTCCTCCTCTGTGAGTGCGCCCACTCTCCCATCTTGTGATTGCACTGAGGGCCCACCTGGATAATCCGAGACCATCTCTTCTCAAGACCCTTAACTTCATCACCCCTGAAAAGACTTTTTGCAAATAAGGTCACATTTGCAGGTTCTAGGGATCAGGAGCTGCTGTCTTTGGAGGTCAGTCTGTTCCTGGTGATGGGATCATTTAGAAGTACAGCACAGGGCAGGGGGCAGCTTTGTCATTAGTTATTAGACAGCTTTGCCACTTACTTTCTCCTTGACCTTTCTAGGCCTCAGTTTTGTCCTCTGTAAAATGGGATCACAGTAGTACCTGGTATTGTTGGCAAGGCTGTGTGGTATGACATGTCCTGTGCAACAGCACTCAGCCACTGGCATCTCTAAGTGTGTTGCCGACAGCGTGGCCAGCAGTGTGATGGAGTCATGGGACGGGGTGCTCCCACACTGGCTTGCATATCCCGTACACGCGTCTGGTATTGCTGTGGACATTAACCCATCTTTATTTCCGTCACTGCCTGGGGGCGCAGTAGGTACTCAAGAAACATCAAACCATATGAAATTGCCATTGCAGTTGGTCAAACACAGTTGAATCTGGACAATGCCAAATGTCTCCTTTGGAGAAAGCTACACCTCACCATTTGGGAGACAGTGAGGGACAATGTTCTTGCCTGGAGAATTCCAGGGACAGGGGAGCCTCGTGGGTGCCGTCTATGGGGTCATACAGAGTCGGACAAGACTGAAGCAACTTGGAGCAGCTGCAGCAGAGGGATAGAGAGGCCTGGCATGCTGCAGTCCATGGGGTTGCAGAGTTGGACATGCCTGGGCGACTGAGCAACACCACCACAAATGAGGTAGGATGGTCTGCAGGGGGGATTTATGTCTGTGGATGAGAGGGCCATGTACCCACAGCATTTTCACTGCGGGAACCACGGATAGATGGCAGCTTCTGAGGGTTGACAGTCATCGAAATGGCTGTTGATGGCTCCTTAGCCCAGTGACCCAGGGACCCATAGTATCTTAATTTAAACAGTGAAGATGGGAATTTCTCTGGTGCTCCAGTGGTTAAGACTTTGCACTTTCTGCAGGGGACATGAATTCAATCCCTGGGTCAGTCCCTAAGACTCCGCATGCTACACAGCAAGGCCAGAAAAAAAAAAAATCTTAAAAAACAACCCCACCAGTGAATGTGTCTCCAGCCAGCCTGATACTCTCAGCCCCTGGGTGTTCTCTCTAAGAACTAGGGGACACTTTCTATTCTAATTTCCCTCAGGCCTGGAGACACTCTCTGTAGCAAGTGCTTGTAAAGGGCCACACACAAGCCCTTAATGTGGATTTGTTTGCAGTTCCATGTCCAGTGATGCCTGAATGAGAGCCAGGAAGTGGGGTCGGAGCCTGATGGGAGCTGGCTGCCGCCGCCCAGGCCTTGTGTCTCATTCTCAGCCCCACTGTCCTGTTTGGTGGGTATTGAGTTGCCACCTGTGGGATTGAAAACGCACTTGGTGTTGTGTGGTGTGACTGCATGAATCAGATCGCAGTGCTTTCAGCAGCTTTTTAGGAAAGTTGTAGCTTTTCCTTACTTTTTCAGTGAGACACATCCCTGGGGACAGACCTAAACGCTCTATGGTTGTTAGACCTGCAGCAGATGACCGTCTTGATTGAGGGTCCCAGTGGGTGGGACGTGCGAATGAGACCTGTGGTCTCAGGGTCTGAGCTGCTGGGCAGTCTCAGCTAAAACAAAAGATGGTGTTGTAAAGAATGAAAACTGTTTGTTTGACAAAGGCACAGAAAAACACTGGATGATTCAGTGAAAGGACTGACGTGTACAGGCTCCCTCCTCCTGCAAGGAGAGGCCTCAGGAAGCTGCGGGAATTTAGACGGAGGGAAGCTGGGCTCACATGTCTCTCCAGCATCCACTAGTTTATACCCTCTGCTTTGAGGAGACTTGCAAGGGCTTCTGGTGGGGAAGCACAATGACTGGGTACTGCCATTTCTAAAGGGCAGCTTGGGGAGGACACGCAGGGCCGGGCTGCAGGGCAAGGGAAGGAATCCGATCCGATCTTGAGCCTCTTGGCAGCCAAGGCAGAAAGGGAGATGGTTGACTTGTGCCAGTGATAACTTTTACTAAAAGGAAGCAGACACCTTTGTCTGAAAAGGCATTTTTCATAATATTTGAAAACATATATCCTATGAATCCTTATAAGAAGGGCTTTGGAAACAACGCATATTTTAATTCTTTATTCTCTAGTATGGTTTTACAAAAGATTTTTAAAAATTGCCTTCTTGCTTGTTTCTTATTGAACTCAAACTCTGCTGTAAAAGTGATGGTGCCTAGACTTTCGGCCACCCTACTTTTTGTATAATTCATGTTGCCCAGTTGCTTGCTGTAAAGCCAGAATTTTTCTCGCACAAAAGTGATTTAATTCCATGTGAGCATTAAAATATATTTTGGTTGTTATGTTCAAGTGTTGCTCTTTAAAACATGAATTTCAATATGAGAACACAGAGCACCTCGGCCTGATTCTGTCTGGTCTTGCTTCCCTACCGGGCCATTGTTTTGGGGATGAATTAGCCAAGCAGAAGTCCAAAGGCATGATGAAGTGTTCGTGAATCAGAAGAGCGGGCCCTTTGATTTTGTGTTGAGATAAACGTGGCACGGAAAGCTCACACCTTGTGTTAATCTGCTCAGGTTGCCATGACACGCATCACAAACTGGGAGCTTAAACAGCAGACAGGATTTTCTGGTGGTCAGTGATAAAGAATCCACCCGCCAAAGCAGGAGACACAGGAGACTTGGGTTCAGTCTCTGCATGGGAAGATCCCCTGGAGGAGGGCATGGCGACCCAGTCCAGTATTCTTGCCTGGAGAGTCCCATGGACAGAGGAGCCATGGTTACAATCCGTGGGATCACAAAGAGTCAGACACAACTGAATGACTAAACAACCCCAACGAACAGCAGACATTTACCTTCTCAGTCTAGAGGCTGTAAGTCCAAGATCAAGGCGTGGGCAGGCTGGTGCCTTCTCAGGCCTCGTGGCATGCAGATAGCTGTCCTCTATTTGCGTCCTCACAGGGCCAGCTCTCTGCATGTCTGTGTCCTGGTTGCCTCTTCATATAAGAACACCAGTCACAGTGGGTTAGGATCTAGCCTAATGACCTCACTTTAACTTAATAACTTCTTAAAGACTCTGCCTTCAAATACAGCCACAGTTTGAGGCATTGGGAGTTAGGACTCCAACACATGAATATTAGGGGAACACAGTTCTGTCCATCACACACCATAATGTGTTTTGACCACAGCTACAAAAACAACTTGGTTATTTCCATGGTTTGGTTATTGTATAATGATGCAATGAAGATGGGGGTGCAGGTGTCTCTTTGAGCTAGTGATTTAGTTTCCTTTAGATCAATATCCAGGAATGGAATTACTGGATTGTGTGGTAGTTCTATTTTTCTTTTCTTGAGGATACTCCAGGATGTTTTCCATGGTGGCTGCACCAGTTTATATTCCCACCAGCAGTGCATGGGGGTTCTCATTTTTGTTTTTTTTTCCACATTTTAAAATCACTTTATTGAGGTGTGATTGGCATATAAAAAGTTGCATGTATTTAACACACATGACTTGATGAGTTTGAAGATAAGTATACACTCTTGAAACCATCAGAGGTTTCCCATTTTTCCATATCCTCGCCAATATTTATTATCTCTTGCCCTTTTAATAACAGCCATTCTAACACTTATGAATTGCTACCTCAGGATGGTTTTCATTTCGTTTCCTGATGATTAGTGACACTGATCATCTTTTCTTGGACTTGTTGACCATCTGTATGTCTTCTTTGGAAAAATGTCTATTCAGATCTTCCATCCATTTATAAATTGGAGTATTGTTTTTTTCTTGCTATTGAGTTGCATGATTTCATATATATTTTGGATATTAGCCCCTGATCACTGAATAATTTGCAGATATTTTCCCCCAGCCTGTAGGTTACCTTTTCATTTTGTGGCTGGTTTCCTTTGCCGGGGAGCAGCTTCACAGTTTGATGTTGGTTCACTTGTTGACTTTCGCTTCTTTTGCTTCCCTCTGATGTTTTCTGCATGTTTCTTGTTCTATCCTTTTGTAGATTACCCTCCCATCAGAGACCTCATGATCTTCAATGTCACCAGCAGCAGCTTTCAAGTGTCCTGGAGCTTAAACTCCACCCAGAACCACACTTTCTGGGTGCAGGTTTACCAGGGCGAAGAGCTGTTCAGGAGTGCCAGCACCCCTGGAACGAGTCTGGAGGTGGCCGGGCTGGAGGCTGGAGTGAGGTATGGGGTAAAGACCAGCTACCAGGCATGCAGGGCCAACATCACTGCCATGGTCGCTGCCAGGACAGGTAAGGCCACATCCAAAATCCTTATCACCTGTGAGTTTCTCAGTCTAGTCCAGTTCTGTTGGTCCTAGTGATTCAAACCATTGTGCTTCCTGTGAGCAGAGCAGGGGTGGTCACTGGCCTGGCCCCACCCCTCCTGGGAGGGGGACAGTGGGCGCGCTCCGTGTCCTGGAGCAGTGCCACGGCACTCCTTGTCTGCACAGGCTCCCTCGCCCCCCAGCACCTCATCCTGACTGAGGGCTCTCCTGACACTGGGGGTGAGGAGGGCTCTATGGAGACCTCATCTTTCTGGGGTTTGAGGGATACATGAAGCGGTCAGATAGAGTGAGGCCCCAAGTGAACTAGAGCTGAAGAGACTTCCCCCCACAAAAACACAACATATTCATGAACTGGGGATTCCAGCATCCATGTGACTCTGACGGTGGCTGACACTGGCCACCTCCCCTCTGCCTGCTCTCAGTGGAGCTGGGTTCTAGAGACTTCTGTTAGATTTGGCCCCTGGGGCGGGGGGGAGTTTCCTCCTAGGCTGGCCCCTAGCAACAGGACAAGGAAGTGTGCATGGGGACAGTGGGCTCTGAGACATTCTGGGGACCAGAGAAGGGAGCCCCAGCCTAGGGGTTCTGAGCAGGCAAAGGGCAGATCACTGCATGGAAGACCCTATGAGGAAAGGGTGGGGAGCAGGGATATATTGGGAGTTTGGGATCGACATGTACACACTGCTATATTTAAAATGGATAACCAATAAGGACCTTCTGCAGAGCACAGGGAACTCTGCTCAATATTATGTAACAACCTAAATGCGACAAGAATTTGAGAAAGAATAGATACGTGTATATGCATAACTGAACCACTTTGCTCTATACCTGAAACTAACATAACATTGTTAATCAACTATACTATAATATAAAACTTTTTTTAAAAAGTGAAAAAGAAAAAGACCCTATGGGGTCAGTTTCATGCATAGGGATAATACCCATGACTGAAATAAATGAGGTATGAAAGGAGCAGTCCTACACCCTTTATGAACCAACTCAGAGCTGTCCCATGTGAAATTACCAAAGCACACAGCACAGGTCCATACTCAGAGGGCCCCGAGAGCCCTAGCCATGCAGAAAATGTAAGCCCTTGACTTTGCACAAGCCTCCAATTTCCAAACTGGTGCCATCTCCTCTTCTTGTTTTATTTTCAAATTGTTCCATAAAGAAAATGGGGGAGCACTCGCTTCCCTTTGAGGAGACAGGGATGGGCGGGGCTCATCCCTGTGGGTCATCCTGGGGGTGGCTCAGCCCTTCTGAGTCCCTGCTGGCTTCTGTCTTCCGGCCTCTGCCCTCTACCTCCCCCCAGCTTCCTCACACATGACCATTTATGGAGCCAACATCCCAGCGCAAATTCATCTCTGCTAGGACCTGTAGTAGGAACATGTAGCTCCCCCTCCACTCCCATTACTCTGTGCCCACTACCCTCCCTTCCAATGCAGGATAGATAATTTGGAAGATTCCAGAAGACTCCTGATTACCATCTTATTCATTCCTCAGCTGATTCTCTTTCCTTCTCTATATTGCAAAAATGCCTTCTATTTGGAGAGCCCCCCCCCCCTTTTTTTTAAAGAAGCTTGATTGGCTTTAGAGGTCTTATCTAATTAATTTGACACTGGTACAAGCCTGCTATGTTGGAGGCAGTGGAGATTATTGTAGCAATGGAGACCCAGGGCCTCATGGTGAATCCGGGTTCCCCAAGCACTGGTGGATACCGACCACTCGGGAGGCTCTGTGGTGTGGGCAGGGCTGGGGCTCAGGAATCCTGGGCCTCAAGGTTCACTCATTTCTCTTGCTGAGGTGGGAGAAGGTTCAGAGGAGCCTTGGTCTAGAAATGGGCACTATTCAACCTTGGGGACATTTCTGGGGCTGTGTGTGTGTGCAGCAGTGATAAATTCTGCCCTTGCTGGCTAGTGGAGAGAGCCAGGGTGGGAAAGGACCGTGAGTGGCCTGTGGGTCATTGGAGCTGCTGCAGCATCTGCTGTGGGTGTGGGCTTCATTTTTGATAATGAAAGAGACGTACATAAGCTCCCACATCCCCCCTTGAGGCTTCCAGCTTCGCTTATATCCACAGGAAAGGATGTTTTCCTTGTAGGGCGACTAATCCTACCATTTTGCCCTAGAGTGGGCCCTGGAGAGGTGGGAATTTTAATTTGGGAAAGCAGAAACTCCTGGACAAATCAGGATGAACGGGTCACCTAAGAGGGTGGGACACGCACTTGTGATCCAGGCCAAGGAAAGCAGTGGCCACACCTTGTGAAGAATCGCTGGAGCGAGGGGTCTTCATAGCCTACATGGCTGGTTGACCAGTTCCCGCTGCTATGAACTATGTGACATTTATACCTCATTCCCCTGTTCTGGCTCTAAAGGTGTGTGTTTGTGTCTGAGTTTCCATCATGCCAGTGTAGACGTTTCATATTCCTTGTGTTATTTCTCCTAAGGTGGCCACCAACCTGAGACTCACGCCTCAATTTGTTTTCTAAAGCCTCCCCCTCCAAAGAGTAAGAGACATTGGAAAATGTTAACAGAAAATCTCACGGACTTCAGCTAACTCACATTATCGTCTCTCTCAGATGCCCGAGTGTTTGAGGTCACAGTCAGGATCCTAAACCGCAGCGTGACGGAGGGGCTGCTGGACCGCGGAAGCCCCGAGTTCCAGGACTTCTCCCAGCAACTGATGCATGAGGTAAAGCCTGGGAGAGGGGCTTCAGAGGGTCTGAGACAGAAACCCAGAGGGAGGCCAGTGCGGGTGTGGGACGAGCAACTGTCACCAGGGCTGGGGAGGGGGCAGTCTCAAATCCCATGGTAATTACTCAAAATGCCCCTTTTATGGGTAACTTACCTAGATTTGGGGCCAAAGCATCTTGGATTCAAATGGACTGGACCACTTGAAGGCTTAGCTGGGTTTTCTGTTGAACTTTCCATCTGGGGGTTCTGGGGCCGCTGCCCTCCTGCTTTGGGGCAGCTTCACTGAAGAGGTATTTACCAGGGATCACAGCATCCGTCCCTCCCTGGGGTTGGAGGGAGTCACCAGCACGAGGCTTGGGAGAACAGGGCCAGCAGCAACTAAAATCTATCCTCATGAGCTGAGTAGGAGAAAAGAACAAAATGCTGAACTGTCAGAAACTATGAAAGGTCTAGGATTTCGCCCTGCCTGCAAGCCAGTAAGTTAGACTATTGGATGGACACTGGCAGAGGACACGAGATGCCTGGATCAGAGATAAAGACTTCATTGCTCACAGCAGAGCAGGCAGCATGAGCATCAGATGGGTGCCAGGTCCCCTGCTGGCCCCCAAGTCCCAAGAGGGTGACACAGAGGGAACCTGGTTCCCTCTGCATGTGGTTGATGCACAGGCGGGACCTCTGACCACTGCTGACGATCCCCACGCAAACCTGCCTAAACCTTGCAGAAAAAGACCTTATCTTTTTTTTTTTTAATATTTGTTGCTATGCTCAGTTGCTGAATCATGTCCAGCTCTTTACGACTCCATAAACCGCAACAAGCCAAGCTTCCCTGTCTTTCATAATCTCCCACAGTTTGCTCATACTCATGTTTATTGAGTAAATGATGCCATCCAACCATCTCATCCTCTGTCACTCCCTTCTCCTCCTGTCCTCAATCTTTCCCATCATCAGGGTCTTTTCCAGTGAATAGGCTTGCCGCATCAGGTGGCCAAAGTATTGGAGCTTCAGCTTCAGAATCAGTCCTTCCGATGAATATATTTGCTTTTATTTTTTATTTTTATGTCTACTTTGCTGTGACATATGGCTTGTAGTTCCCTGATCAGGGATCGCCCACAGGCCCCCTACATTGGGAGCCTGGAGTCTTAGCCACTGAACCACCAGGGAGGTCCCAAGAGACGTTATCTTTGCGACATCAGTGAATAGATCTGCCCTTGCTCTGGATCGGGCCACCCTCTCTCTCTCCCAAGGTGTTCATCACACACGTGTCTTGGAAAGATATTCTGGAGCAAGAAAGAAGTTCTGCAAGTTCCACTTGCAGGATGTGTGGAAATGGGACACCCTGAAGGAGGGTTGCCTCTCTACGTTCACCTGCGGGGGCGGGGGTCAGTTTTTGACCTTTCTTGGAGAAGTCTTCCTACTTCTTAGCAGTGACTGGCCTGTGGGTGCAGGAGTGCTGGGGAGGGGCTGGGGTTTCCTTGCTCTGGCACAGGCTGCCCTGAGTACCTGTTTGTGCCCGTGTTTCCTGGGGATACAGCCCAGGGAGAGGGGATGGTGCAAAGAGCCATGAGATTGCCCCTCTTGGTCATTCCACCAGTCCACCAGTCAACCCAGCTCTCTGTTTATCTCTCACACACACGTTAACCTTCACACCGGTTTCCGGGGCATAGGGAGTGGGCCGCGCATCAGGGCTGCAGGATGGGGAGTTGACTGTCGTGGTCTCGGCCTGCTCAGAAAGACTGATGAGGCCCGGCCCACTCTGCCAGGGCTCCAGTCATCTGGGGGACGACATGTTGCCCCAGGAGGGGGCTGAGTGGGCGCCTCCTCTTGGTCATGAAGGGGACCCGTGGATTCTGCGCACCATCATGGGCCACTCCGGGGGCCCCAGTGAGCAGTGAAGACCTTGATGGAGAAGTCCGCTCCATCTGAGCATCTGTCGCCTCTCCCGGGCCAGGTCGCTGCCTCCTTGCCACCGGCCGTTTCCGACTTGTACCGAAGAGGGAAGCTGAGGCTGCAGGTCGTGTCTCTCCGGACTGGAAGCGTGGTGGTGAAGCTCAGGCTGACCGTGTGGGACCCTGAGTTCCCGGTGGGCGTGTCCACGCTGGCCCCCCTGCTCCCGGCTCTGTGGGCGAGCACCGCGTTCCAGGTTGACCAGCAGGGGACACGTGTGCAAGGTGGGTCCCCCTCCCCGCACCCTGGGCGTGCCACCCTCATGCCCTTGAGTCTAGGCTGCATTAGTTCTGGTCAACATTCACTTTATTCCAAAAGGTAAGTGGTGGTGGTGGTAAATCACTTCAGTTATGGCTGACTCTTTGGGACCCTATGGGCAAGGCTCACCAGGCTCTTCAGCTCATGGGATTCTCCAGGCGAGAATACTGGAGTGGGTTGCCACGCCCTTCCAGGGGATCTTCCCCACCCAGGGACAAAACCTGGGTCTCTTGTGTCTCCTGCAGTGGCAGGTGGGTTTTTAATCACTAGCGCCACCTGGGAAGCCCAAAAGGTAGATAAAGTCAATGAAATGTTGAGTCCTTATTCTGTGTTCCTCCTTGGGAACTGGGGCCTGGGGCAGGCCCCCCAAACCATGGAGCCCACGTGTATCCCACACCTCCTGTTTCTGACAGGAGAAGTGACCTGTGGGGCCTGGAGACACTCACTCCCTTGGATGGAGCCTCTCATGTGCAGTGGGCCTGGAACCCAGGGCAGAACCAGGCTGGAGGAATCACAAGGGGCACAAGGGTGGGAGCTTCCTGGGTCTGTGTGGGGGGCCCAGTGCCAGCTGGCCGCTGTGCGACTCGCCAGCATGGGGGGCTACA
>SJXQ01001274.1:517516-568836 GCA_006408695.1 Aepyceros melampus
CGACCCACTGGGCCTCCACGTGTGTCCACGTGGCCCCTTCATGCCGTCATGCTGTGTGCAGACCTCAGCCCAACAAGGCCCTGACGGCGGCACCGTTCAGTGTGAGGGGTCCTCTGGGTCACTGCAGTACCCGTGCAGCAACGCCTCCTCCTGTGAACTCAGGACAGGCCCAGCCACGCTCCCCAAAGCTTCCCATCGGCTACGGGCCCCTGACAGCCTCGCAGAAACAGGGGCCCTTCTTGTTGCCTCTGCAGGCAGTGGGAGAAGGTGTGGGCAGGGGAGCCTGGTCCCGGGACTGTCACCATCCCCCTGACCTGCTGATGGGGCTCTTTCTCTACCATCGGTGGCACTGCCTTTGGCACCAGCTGCCGTTAGAACTCAGTTCTCTGTGTCCACCTGCCTCCTTGAGTGAGACTCTGATGCCTGCCCCCAGGAAGGGCTGAGGGCTCTGGCCAGGCAGGCTTCACCCCCCAAAGGCCACCTGGGCCTCCAAGACAGCTTGGAGCCTCCCAAGGAGCCTGCCTTTTCAGGGATGGGGTGGCTTGTCCTTGGGCCTCCCTGTCTCATTCTTGAGGGTTACTTGTGTGGGGAGTTGCTACTCTCCCATGGCCTCCCCCTCATCTGGTCAGGGGGCCACACCCTCGTCCCAGCTTCCTGCCGGCAGGAGCAGAGCACAGGCCCCATAGGGGATCCTGTCTGCATCCTCGTCTGGCAGTCCGGGGGGCATGAAGCCTGCTCGGCAGCTCCCACGGCTCACAGGCCTGAAGCTGAGACCTGCACGGCCCCAGGCTTTGGTACAAGACCAGAGATGCTCCGGCTTGCTCCTGAGCCCTGTGCTGGCTGAGCGAGCAGGGAACCACCTCCCTGAGATAACCTCTGAAGCTCTGCGGATTGAACTCAGGTCTCAGTGGGGCCTCCACTCTCCTCGTGGTCGTCTGCCCCGGCTGGCCTGGCCCTGGCCCTGGCCTGAACCATCAGCACCTTTGAGCCACTGCAGGCTGAGGTTGGGCAGCACTCCAGGGGATCTGGGCCAGCGGGCAGCTCAGGGTCGGGAGGTAACTGTTGCATCAGCTGATGAGCCTGCTGATCTTCTGTGAAGATCACATGAAGCAAAACTGAAAACCAGAAAACAGGCCTCTGAGCACCCGGCTGCAGAGATTTCTCTGCACAAAACTGAACCTTTTCTGCCTTATCTTCACTCAAAGCCCGGCCAAGTCCAGGCTCCTTAGCTACCCTCAGCCTGGCCAGGGAACCTGCCCTGCAGCTCTTGGGGAACCTATGCAGAGAGCTGGTGACCACCTCTCATGGGGACCCTCAGCCCTCTCAAGGTACCCAGCTTCCCCTGATGACAGAGGGTGACTCTACTCAGAGCCACCTGTTCTCTTGGAGTGGGGGTGGGACAGGCAGTGAGCCACAGAGCCAGACCTGAAGGATGGATTTCCAGGGCTGGGGGAAGATGCTCCGCCACCTGGCTTCTCCCAGGAGAGAGAGCCTGAGTGTTTTATTTGTGTATACTTTTAAATTGGAGTATAGCTGATTTGCAGTGTTGTGTTAGTTTCAGGTGTACAGCAAAGTTAATTAGCTTTACATATACAGTTGTTGTTCTTCAGTAGCTAAGTCGTGTCCAACTTTTGCGACCTCTCTTGGCCAGGCTTCCCTATCTTTACCCTCTCCCAGAGTTTGCTCAAACCCATGTCCATTGAGTCGGTGACGCCATCCAACCGTCTTATCCTCTGTCTTCCCCTCCTCCTCCTGCCCTCAATCTTTCCCAGCACCTGGGGCTTTTCTAATGGATCAGCTGTTCGCATCAGGTGACCAAAGTATTGGAGCTTCACCTTCGGCATCAGTCCTTCTAATGAGATTCAGGGTTTATTTCCTTTAGGATTGACTGGTTTGATCTTACTGTCTAAGGGACTCTCAAGAGTCTTTTCCAGCACTATAGTTCAAAAGGATCAAGTCTTCGTGGCTCAGCCTTCTTTATGGTCCAACTATTACATCCGTACCTGACTACTGGAAAAACTGCGAAATACATATACATAGATTGCACAGAGTCCTCTGTGCGATACGGTAGGTCCTTATTAGTTGTCTATTTTATTACACAGTAGGGTGTGTACTCTGCATGTCTATCCCAGTCTATCCCTTCCCCCTTTCCCCTGGTAGCCAAAAGGTGGTTTTCTACATCTATGACTCTCTGTTTTGTAAATAAGTTCATTTGTACCCTTTTTTTTTTTCAGATTTCCCATATAAATGACATATGTTCGTCTTTCTTCCTTAAGGTTTTATCCTGTTTACTCTCCTGTAGCACCTTACTGATCAGTCATGAGTCAACATGCCCAAAGCTATCAGATTCTTTCCTCCCACAGGGCCTCACGTGGGGCTGGGGGTGACCAGGAGGCCCAGAAGAGGGGAGGGGATGGGGTGGCGGGAGAAGGAGAGGGGGGATGTTCCTGATGAGTTTTCCCTAAAGCTGGCCCTGGCTGAGAAAGGACGGGAGGCTTTGGGGGGATTTACAGGGCTGGAGGCAGTGGGTATTTACAGGGCTCACTTAACAGCCTGCTTTGCCCAGATGAGAAGGTTCAGGGCTTCTGGTGGCTCGAGGCCTTTGAGTCTCTCTTGGTCATTTCCCAGACCCAGAGAGGAGGTGTGCAAGGGCCGCCCTGGGTCTCAGAAGTTTCCTGTTGTAGTGACTGGACACCTCCTGGCTCAGTTATTTTCCTGTTTCTTTCTTGAGACACTAAATATTAGGGGATGCTGACACATCAGAGAGAAGAGACAGCCCCTTGGGAGCAAAGAATAAATAAGACGGGACTATATTCACACCTGTGGGCGCTGGTGGCGGTGGTTTGGTGGTTTAGTCGCCAAGTCGTGTCTGCCTCTTGCAACCCCATGGACTGTAGCCCACCAGGTTCCTCTATCCATGGGATGTTCCAGGCAAGAATACTGGAGTGGATTGCCCTTTCCTTCTCCAGGGGATCTTCCCAACCCAGGAAATGAACCCAGGTCTCCTGCACTGCAGGCAGATTCTTTACCAACTGAGCTACGAGGAAGCCCGTGGACACTAGTACCCACAAAGGAACCGACGTTGCCTAGTCTCTGCCTCCAGATCAGACAGCGGCGGAGGCAGGCAGACAGTCCGTTCAGGTGGTCCTTGGTTCAGATGGAAGCTTCTGGGAGGGCTCTGTGCAGGGCCCCCAGCCCCACACCAGGGGCTGGATGCCAGGGCCTCACTGACGCCCTGCCCCAGCCCTCTGTGCGTTCGCTGAAAAGATGGTCATGGAGAACTCGATGCCACGACCACCCTGTTCTCTGAGCAGCCTTGGCCGTGCTCTTACCACGTGTCCATGTTTGCTCACGTCCTCCCACCCACCCACAGACTGGGACGAGTGTGCAGACAGCCTGGAGCACGACTGCTCGCCGGCGGCCCACTGCATCAACCTCGAGGGCTCCTACACCTGCCGCTGCCAGACAGCCAGGGACGCCAACCCCTCCAGACCAGGCCGGGTCTGCCACGGTGCGCTCCTTCCCCACCCCCAGCTCTGGGCTGAGCCCCTGCCCCGAGGGCCTGGGCTGGAGCAGGTCCGACCTCCATCCAGCAGGGTGGGAACAGTGCCTGGGGCCCACCATACTGTTAGGGACCCATGAGAATGATTTAATTCCTTTTAGAACCAAAAGAAAAAATTAATATAGTAATAGTAAATATCAATTATTAGCCTAGTCTTTATACCAAGGCAGTTTTCAGAAATTTTATTTATTTATTTACTTTTGGCTGTGCTGGGTCTCTGCTGCCATGCCACTATTTGCAGCACACCAGTTTCTCATTGTGGTGGCGTCTCTTATTTCAGAGCATGGGCTCTAGGGCACTCAGGCCTCAGTAGCTGCAGCCGTCTGGGCTCTGGAGCATGGGCTCAGTAGTTCTGGTGCACGGGCTCAGTTGCTCTGTGGCATGTGGGAACTTCCCGGATCAGGGATCGAACTTGTATCTCCTGCTTTGGCAGGTGGATTCTTTTCCACTGAGCCTCCAGGGAAGCCCCTGTACCAATACAGTTTTAAAGTATGATTTTAAATTATTTTTTGAATGAAAAGGCCTGAGAAGGTCCTGATGAAACCCCTGGAGTGAGAGGATGACCCCTTCCTGGGTAGCCTAGAACTTGAGAGGGGTAGGAGCCCAGGTAAGCATGGAGAAGGCCTCAAGGTGAGGCCTCTGAGCCCCATTCTAGGCACATCTCAGCCCTAAGATTTTGGGGATAGGGTGCGGTTCTGACCAGCTGGCTGGGGATACCTGGAGTGCTGAGCTAAGAAGCAGGAGGAGGTCATGCACAGATTCGCAGTGCTGTGATTGACTAGCAATGTCTGCTTTGGGGGCAGGTGGGCAGTGGAGATGCTCAGCCACCTGTCTGCTCTGCCATCCCTGCTAAAGCCTTCTGGCTGGAAGCAGCAACAGAGAATTTTTCCCTAGGGAGCAAGCCTCTAGTCCTTACCTACTGTGTATACTGTCCTGCCCTCCCATCCTTTTTCTTACACGTGTAATGCCCAGCAGGCTGGTAAGAGTGACCAGCACCAATCCCCACTCTGAGCACACTTTTGGGGGAAACTGTCCCAATTTCTTAAGGGCCAGATGCACCCATCTGAGGCCTGCAGGAACCAAGCCCTGCATTTATGTTCTGTTTCTGCAGTCACTGGGTGGACCCCTTACTCACGGTAGGGGCATCCTCACTGGTCAAATGAAGAAGCCCCCTGGCCTTTAAAGAGAGTTCTTGGGAAACCAAAAACATAGGTCCTGTTAAACACTCTGAATCACCCACTGGGACAGCCTGTGTCCCCCTTGAGGTCCCCTGGGGGGTGGGCGTGCTTGGTCAGGGTAGACCAGACGCCTTGTCTGAGCCTGGCTGTGTCTTGGCAGGTGACATGGAGAGTCCCACGGATGTGCCGTCTCCAGTGTCAGAGGTCACAGCCTCAGTTCCCAGCACAGAAACAACACCCTTCAGTCTGGAGACCCCTGCCTTGTCCCCCGGCCTGGGACACCTATGGAGCACCCCTGCAGCAGGCCAGGCCTGGGCCCTAGGGCTCCCACCCGGGAGAGGGGTCAGCACTTGGGCAGCCACAGTGGTAACAGCACCGGGCATGGCATGGAGAAGGCCAGCGGGGCCCCAGGCCCGGGGACCAGCCAGTGGACGGCCGGCAGGGTGGCCGTCTCCCCCAGGGTTCCTGGGCCAACCCACAGCTCCTCTCTTGGGGCCACAGAGAGCCTGCAAGACACCCCCGGACAGTCACCCCCTAACTCTACTGTGGAGCTGCCGTTCTGGCCCACTCCTGCCCCGGATCCCACGGGCCACATTGAGTGGCACTCCAGCCTCCCCGCGAGGGACATACCCCCAGCACCTCTGGATCCCACGTGGGCGCAGAACTTGGACCGCGGGCCCTTCAGCTCCCCAGACCAGCTCTTGGCCCCCACGCCTGCATCTCTGAAGACCCCGGCCTGCGGTGAGTGGCAGGGAGGGTGCGTCCTGGGGCTGTGTGGAGCCACATGGTGTGTGAGCTCCCATAAGCGAAGGCTCACACAGTCCAGGGCCATCTGCAGCACTGGGCGGGCCCTCATTTTATGCCGTGTAGACCCACTGCAGCGCACTCAGTCCCCGAGAGGCCAGCTCCCAGTCTAGTTAGGGTGAGAACTTGGTGTTCCCTCTTTCTCTCCAGCCCTGTCCTCCCCCTTCCTGCTTCCTCGTTGGCCAACAGCAGGAGCAGGAAATCGAGCAGGTGTCGCATTAAGGGCCCTGAGCACGGGGGCGCTTCCCCCCAGTAGTGGGGCCCCAACCTTTCTGCACCTCTCCGACAGTGCTGCACCCCTCATCCAGGTACAGACCCCAGCCGTGCTGCACCCTCAGGCCCACTGCAGTCCCCAGCAGTTCTGTATTCCGCCCGCCACCCGCAGCCACACCGCCCCCAGCAGCTCCACATTCTGTATTCCTCCCGCCACCCGCAGCCACACCGCCCCCAGCAGCTCCACATTCTGTATTCTTCCCGCCACCCGCAGCCACACAGCCCCCAGCAGCTCCACATCATGCATTACCTGCGGAGGTTTGGCCATTGTCGATAGTCCAGGGAGATACCCCAGGGCCAGGTGGCCACTTTGAGAGGGAAGCAGGCCTGGCGATGCGGCTCCCATGGAAGGAGATAGCCCTGGCACCCTTGTGTGAGTTCCCCAAGCCAGTCTGACCCTGGATTGCGTCCACATGGAACCCACTGTCAGCTGTGGCTCCACTGATGCATGTCCTCTGCTGCACAAGGCTGGATTCCAGACTAAACTCTTAAGCCTGCATAAACAGCCCCAAGTCACCTGCAGGAATGGTTGTGACCAGCAAAGGCCACCTGGCTGATTCCGTGGGAAGTCTGCTTGGGGGTTGAGGAGGGGGACCCCTGGAAGAGCCGCCCAGAACCTCCTCAAGAAAACTTTGTTTCTGGACGTCCTGGGACCTCAGGGTGGACACAGAGCCAACCTGAGGGCAGGGAAGCCATACCCAGGAGCCCAGGGCTCAGGGGCAATCCAGGCACCTTGCACCCAAGTGTGCCGCTGGCGACAAGTGGACTTGACGTCCCCTGAGGATGCTCGCGTCCCCGCATGGTGGGGTGAAGCTTATCCTTCCTGTTACTGGGAACACTGGATTGATTTTAATCAGGGGCATTTATATTCCACTTCTCAGCTCCTGTCCCCATCGGAAAGGTCACTGTCTCCAATGTGACCAGCACAGGATTTCATGTGGCCTGGGTGGCGGATCCTACCCTGCGCCCCACTTTCCAGCTCAGCCTGGTTTCTGCTCGGAGCTCCACCGTGCACCTGCAGACCCAGAAAGCAAGCCTGATAGTGTCAGGCCTGGAGCCCGGCGTCCTGTACCTGGTGGAGATCGTGGCCAGAGCATGTGGGCAAGAAAGTGCCAAAGCCCAGCTGAAAGTGAGGACAGGTAACAGGCTCTAGAAACAATGCCACCATGGGTTCCTCAAGGGAGGAGAAAAAGTAGGAAAGAGGTTTTCAGTGGGTGAAGGTATAAAATAGCTGCATTTATGTATGGATGTTGGCTTTCCGTTCTTCTCGGTGTAGGAACACCTAGCTCGCTTCTTCCTCAGCTGGGGTTCAAAGGCACATGGGAGGGGGCTTATTTCAGAGACAAATGAATGAATGAGTGAAGTCTCTCAGTCACGTCTGACTCTTTGGGACCCCATGGACTGTAGCCTGCCAGGCTCCTCTGTCCATGAAATTTTCCTGGCAAGGATACTGGAGTGGGTTGCCATTTCCTTCTCCAGGGGATCTTTCCTTCTCCTGGGTCGGGAACCCAGGAATCAAACCCAGGTTTCATGCACTGCAGGCAGACTCTTTACCATCTGAGCCACCAAGGAAGCCCCATTTCAGGGACAGGTGGTGGGCAAAGAGGCTGCTTTGCATGGTGCTGAAGACTCTGCAGAGGTTGCAGACCCTTGATCACCTGTGTCCTCACGGGTACGTGGCAGGGAAATGGGCACAGTGCTATGCTGGGTGCTCAGTCGTGTCTGACTCTTTGCGACTCCGTGGACTGTAGCCCGCCAGGCTCGTCTGTCTATGGGATTTTCCAGGCAAGAACACTGGAGTAGGTAGTCATGCCCTACTCCAGGGGATCTTCCTGACCCAGGGTCTCTTTCATTTCCTGCATCAGCAGACAGGTTCTTCACCACTAGAGCTACTGCGGCCCTTGTGCCATGCTGGTTTTGTGATTTCTCTGACTTCTTTCACTCCTAGTGGACGCAGCCTTCAGGAAAGATGATGGATAGATCTGTGAGTGTGCCCCACCCTGAGCCTAGGGCTGCAGAGTAAGAGAGAGGGGAGTAGAATTAAGCAAGTCAAATGTATTAATAGACTCTGATAAGGTGGAGCTGATTTTTTATTGTTGGGGGGGGGGCTAGGTCTTCATTGTGGTGCTCGTGTTCTATACAAGCTTGTGGGAGCTTGTGGCTCGTGAGGGCGTCTCAAGTTGCAGAGTGTGGGCTCAGTAGGTACAGCGCTCAGGTTCGTTGCCCCCAAGGCATGTGAGATCTTAGTTTCCCGACCAAGGATCAAACCTGAGTCCCCTGTGTTAGAAGGCATATTCTTAACCACTGGACCACCAGGGCAATCCCAAGGTGAAGGTGAACTTGTTGATAGGTATATATTCAGATAATATTCCTCCTTTCTCCTCATTAGCATTTGTCATCCACATATCTTCTTGAACATCTAACTTGCCTGAGCAGCCAAGGGCAGGCCTGGTGTTGCAGATTAGTTATCAAATCTTGGGCAGCCATCTAAGAATTGGTAACAGTCATCTCCAAGATGGGGTGTGCACCCCTTGGGTGATACCTAAGATGTCCCATTAGGGTGCAGTCAGAAATGTCTAGAACTTTTATGTATATGCTTTAAAGCAGGACTTCACTGTGGACTGGGATTTAGAGAGGAGATGTGGGTGAGGATGCTAAGTGCAAGTTCACGGTGAGCTGGAGGAAGAGAGGTCGCTGCTGGTGGGACGAGTCCAAGATGCAAGGGCTGATCTGGCTCTGTGGCTCCAGAAAGGCCTCTGTGTGTTTCCAGGCTTCGTCCCACTGTGCTCTGGACCCGAGGGGCTGTGTCTATACATACCGGGTGCTGTTCCTTGCAGAGCCTCCCTTTGATGTTCTTCCTGACTGATGTGAAAATACTACTATTAGGACAGAGATGATAACCTGTTATCTGACACTTACCGTGGCAAACATGTTTATTCTCCATCCTGCAGCGGCTCAGAAGCTCAGTGGGAAAGTCAGAATAGTGAACGTCAGGTACTTAGAACCCTTCAGCGACACCAGCAGCGAGCAGTCCCAGGCCTTCCTAGAGCTCTTCTTGAGGACGGTAAGTTGGTGAAATTGGTCCTTATTTTCTCCCGGGATGTGAAGGAGGGAGGTGGTAGCATCCTGAACAGCCAGTGGGAGTTCAGGCTTGACTGAGGAGGGCCACAGACTCCTCGTTTCTGGAGGAAGCTGGGGCGTCCAGCTCTGCTGAAGGGCCTGTGTGCTCTGATCGGTCGTTAAGTAGACACACCAGCCGGTGAGGGACACACCTTTTCCTCTGCTTCACGTTGTTTTTGGTTCCAAATCTCTATTGATGTGGGACCCTGTGGAGAAGAAAGCCTCCCCTGTGCCTTGAAAGGAAAAGCATTTACAAATTGAGATCTATTTCACACACCATAAAACTCTCTCTTTTAAAGTGCGGGATCCAGCGGTTTAGACAGTTTGCAAAATTGTGCAGCCATCACCACCGTCTAATTCCAGAACGTTTTCATCCTCTGAGAAAGAAACCAGTTTAGCTCTTCATCTCCCCTTCTCTCTGCCCCTGGAACCAGATGTGTGCTTTCCATCTCTGTGGATTTGCCTGTTCTGGAAATTTCACAGAAATGGAATCATATAATACATGACTTCTGTGTCTGGCTTATTTTACTGGGTATAGTATCTTCAAGGTTCATCCCTGTTGTACCAATATCAGAACTTCATTTCTTTTTATGGCCGGGTAATATTCTTCTGTAAAGACTGACTACATTCTGTTTATCCATCATCCACTGATGAACATTTGGGTTGCTTCCACTTTTTGGCTATTGGGAATAATGCTGCTGTGATTCCAGCCTTGAAAAATTCTTTTTCCTTCTTTTTGTTGCAGTGCACTCTGAAACCCCTTTTGAATTTTTTGGCATCCCAAAGAATGTATATTGTTAGAATTTATTTAGAGTAGCAATATGTTGGAGAAGGCAATGGTACCCCACTCCAGTACTCCTGCCTGGAAAATCTCATGGACGAGGAGCCTGATGGGCTGCCGTCTATAGGGTCGCTAAGAGTTGGACACGACTGAGCGACTTCACTTTCACTTTTCACTTTCACGTATTGGAGAAGGAAAGGGTAACCCACTCCAGTGTTCTTGCCTGGAGAATCCCAGGGACGGCAGAGCCTGGCGGGCTCCATAGTCCAGTCTATGGGGTCGCACAGAGTCGGACACGACTGAAGTGACTTAGCAGCAGCAGCAGCAGCAATATGTTATTTTTGCTGGTGGTTAGGTTACCCTTTGAATAGAGAAAGCACTAGTTGAGATCTTGTTTGCATAGAGCAGGCGTCCCCAACCTCCAGGATCTAATGCCTGAGATCTGAGATGGAGCTGGCGTGATAATAATAGAGACAGAGGGACAATTAATGTAATGTGCTTGAATCATCCCAAACCATCTCCGCCGGGCCTGTGGGACATTTGCCTCCCACAAAACCGGTCTCTGGTGCCAAAAAGGTTGGGGACCGCTGGCAGAGAGGACATCTGAGATGTTTTAGCTTTTCCTTACTCTGGGAGTTTAAGATGCAGAACTGAGAGAGCTTGGCAGCGCCACCTGTTGGTGGAGTCGTAACAGGACGAAGCCTCAGCAATGCTGGTGGCCGCGATGTTTGGTGATTCTTTTCAACCCCATCAGCGTTACTGATAAAACAGGCACACTGCCTCCAGGAACCGTCCCATTGGTGACCTTTTGGGTCTGGGATCCTGCTTTGTTTATGCTGAGGTCCCAGCTCCTGGCCCAGTGTGTGGATGGATTCAAGAGCTGCTGATGGTCTGATCCACCTGTGATCACCAGCCTCCTTGCACATCACGAGTTGGACCATATACAAGGCTGAGCGCCAAAGAATTGATGCTTTCAAATTGTGGTGCTGGAGAAGACTCTTGAGGGTCCCTTGGACTGCAAGGAGATCAAACCAGTCAATCTTAAACGACATCAACCCTGAATATTCATTGGAGGGCTGATACTGAAGTTGAAGCTCCACTACTTTAGCCACCTGATGCAAAGAGTCAACTCATTGTAAAAGACCCTGATGCTGGGAATGATTGAAGGCAAAAGGAGAAGAAGAAAGCAGAGGATGTTGAGACAGCATCAGTGACTCGACAGACATGAATTTGAACAAACTCCAGGAGATAGTGAAGGACGAGGGAGCCTGGTGTGCCCTAGTCCATGGGCTTGCAGAGTCAGAGACAACTTAGTGACTGAAAACGGACTGTAGCCCGGCCACCAGGCTCCTCTGCCCATGGGATTCTCCCGGCAAGCATACTGAGTGGGTTGGCATGCCCTCCTGCAGGGGATCTTGCTGAACCAGGAATTGAGCCTGTATCTCCTGCATAGGTGGGTGGATTCTTTACCACTGAGCCACCTGGGAGGCCCCTAACGACAACCATATCACATTAAGCAACAGTCACTAAGATCAGATCACACAGCTCTAGTGACCTCATGAGACAGATTCATTACCACTCAAGTTCCTTGATTAACCTTTCTTTTTAAAAGCATTTCATATTTTTGCCTATTTGGGGGGACAGTTTGCTATCTGGAATTTCTGGATAGCAAATAATTGTGCAACTTAACACCTACATAGGACATTAGGACACATTTTGGGATGTTGTGGGATAATGTGTTGCTTTTTTCTTTGTCACTTCCTAGCAAGGGGCTTGGAGCTTTGCTTTGAGACTGGCTTATAATGCAAATGAGAGTGACTTTAACCCAAGGCTCTGACAGAGCCGTCTCTGAAAATCCCAGAGAGAAAGAAAGAGAGACAGAGAGAAGACCAGCTCTTCCAACGACAATGGTGGCAGCCATGTGACTGCAGGCGGCTTTGGGGTCTCCTGAGCATCCACAGTCTCTCGTGGGTGATATGCTCACACTGGCTGACCCAAGGCTGGGAATCCACAAGCCTGTGCCTGAACCTCATGCAGTTTAGATGCAGATGAGGTATTCTTATGAGGGCAAACCATGGAGGTAGGCTTTTCCATGGCAGATTTGCACTATATGGATCACTCAAAGCTCATCATATGATGGGGGTAGTTTTCTAGGTATTTAGGTCATAATAGGTTAGAATGGAATAATATGGTTATTATTACATACAGGGTTCTGTCCAAACTGATAGAATAATAAGCAAATCTTATACGGGCAGGGCTCTTGAGAGTCCCTTGGACAGTAAGGAGATCCAACTAGTCAATCCTAAAGGAAATCAGTCCTGAATCTTCATTGGAAGGACTGATGATGAAGCTCCAATACTTTGGTCACCTGATTGCTAAGAGCTGCCTCACTGGAAAAGAACCTGATGCTGGGAAGGATTGAAGGCAGGAGGAGAAGGGGACAACAGAGGTTGAGATGGTTGGGCGGTATCACTGATTCAATGGACAGGTATTTGAGCAAGCTCCGGGCGATAGTGTAGGACAAGAAGCCTGGTGTGCTGCAGTCCATGAGGTCATGAACAGACGGACGTGACTGAGCAACTGAACAGCAACAACAACTAGGATGCTCAAGGGAAGCAGTCTTCGGAAAGGCAGGCGGCAAAAAAGAAAGGGGAATGTCCTGCAGCATGAGAATCACAAGGACTGTTCTGGAACAAATCAAGTGGAGGAGGTGGGGTCCCTCCCTTTGACCACTCGTTCAGCCGTCCCCCACGGCTCTGAGTCAAGAGTGATCAGCAGATCCTAACCGCCCTTGTGAGCCCCCTACCAGGTTACGAGCCCCTTAGGGTAGGGCTTTGGCACTCAGCCCCGTGCTGACGGGCTGGTCAGTGGGGAGGACAGGGCTCATCGTCTCAGACTCCACTGGTATTTGTGCTGGGCCTGGGGACCAGGCCAGAGCTGACCCGTGGCTTTGACGCCTTTCCCAAGGCCAGCCCTGCTGTTGGCCACAGTCCCCAGAGGAACCACTTTAGAACGAGTACCCTGTCTCCTCTCTCAGCGGGCAGCTCTTCTCACCAGCCTTGTTTCTCTGAAGGTGCGGAATTCCTTGCCAGCCTTCATGCTTCAACACCTGGACACAGGCGGGGTGCTCATAGAAGTGACCCGCATCTCCAACGGCAGCGTCGTGGTGGAGTTCACCTTGCTGGTCATCACAGATGTGGATGTCCGGGAGGTGTCTGCTGCATTCCTGGCCGCCTTTCGGAACACCTCTCTGCTGGAGGTGGTCAGAGGCGACACCTTCATAGGGGGTAGGTGGAGGCCAGGCCCCAACGGAGACTCACTCCCCAAAGGAGGCAGTGAAATCCCCCCACTGGCTTCATTTCTGAAAGATGTGCCTCCTCGTAAGGGCTTCCCTGCGAGGGAACAAAATGGAAACCTAGAGGACCCTTGTCTGTCTTATTGGTACTATGGTTTTTTTGAAAAGGTGTAAGGGTTGAAAACATCTTCTGGTGAACCTGCCAGGATGCCCAGGGACACTGCCTCCCTTCTGCGTCCTGCTCCTTCCTCCCCGCTGCCCTTCAGCGGGCTGGACAGAGGGCACACAGGCCCCTCTCTGCAGCCAGACTTCCTCCCCAGCACAGTTGCCAAGGAGATCCTAGGAAGAGTAATTGAAAAGAAAAGCAGGGAGTAGAGGCCGTTTAGAGTCTCTTCTCTTATTGGTCAGCTCAAGCTGTCGTTAAAAACAAAACAAAACAAAAACCATGGATGGAGTGACTTAAACAACAGACATTTATTGTCTCACAATTCTAGACACTGGATGCCAGCTGATTTTGGTGAGGGCCCTCTCCTGACGTGTAGGGACTACCCTGCGGCTATGTCCTTGAGTGGCCTTTCCTCTCTGTGTGTAGAGAGAGGGCTCTGGTGTCTCTTATATAAGGCCGTCAGTCCTAATCAGATCAACGCCCCTCTCTTATGATCTCAGCTAACCTTAATTATCTTCTGAAGGGCCCATCTTGAACTGCAGTCCTACTGGGTGTCAAGGCTGCAACATATAGATTTTGAGGGCACACAATTCCATCCTTAGCACATACCAGGCCCAAGAATACATGATAAAAGGCTTAGAGCTACATGTATGGGTAAAATCAAAGACAATATAGATGAATATTTTTCTGATTTTTGGAGTGAGAAGGGTTAAGCCTATGGAGAAAAAGACTGGAATAGCTACCTCTATAAAAAATTCAAGCTCTCATATCAAACAAAATAGTCACCGTTGTAAAGCAAGCAAGAGATCAAAAAACAGTTTCAACAATCTGGTGAAGAATTATATCCCAAATATAGAATGATCACTTGCATTGGTAAGAAAATACTAAGAATGCAATAGACCCAGGTACAAAAGACCCAAATAGATGTATGTGAAAGATGAAACACAAAGATGGAAGGCTTTGCCAAGCCCTTTGAGTTTTTATCCATTTTCTTTAGTAAAGCTGCATTATTGCGAATAAGATGAGTAACTGAGTGTCGAGATGAGAGCAGGTGGGTGGCAGGGTCCCTCTGCCTGAGACCAGGGTGGGGGTGGGGTCCTCCTTGTCTCTGGTCTCTAGGGAGCTGACGGGATGCTGCTGTGCTCCTCCCCACCCCAGCATCCCCGGGTCCAGGAATCCTCCTTCCAGAACAACCTTAGCAGACTGTCTGCCACCTGCTCCCACCCCATCCCCTGTAGAAGTTCAAGGTGCCACCCTGCTCTTGAGCCCTCCAGAACTGGTCATCTTTGCTGTCACTTGATAATTTTAACTTTACTCCCTGAGCTGCCCCTTCCCCATCAAGCTGCTGTGAACCATGGCACGGCCGCGATGCTCAGGTCCCCATGAGGGTTTCCCGTCTTGCTTTCTGCATGCTGCAGATTATGATGAGTGTGCAAGCCAGGAGGATGACTGTGCCCCGGGCTCTGCCTGCCGCAACACGCTGGGCTCCTTCACCTGCAGCTGCGAGGGAGGCGCCCCTGACCTCCTGGTGGAATTTTCTGGAAGACCCTGCGAAGGTAATATTATCAGGATCCTTTGTCTGGAATACCATCAGATAGTCTGTTCTTTTAAGGACACTCATCCCCAAAGTGCATCTTTTCTAAATGAGGCCAACATGTTTTTAAGTCCTGGGCAAGTTTCTGGAGTGTGTGTGTGCGCATGTGTGTGCCACACGTGTGCACATGTAGGTACATGTGTGTGTACTTGTGCATGGGTGTGCCTGTGTGTGCACGTGTATATGTTCTGGTACCTCGCCATCCTTCCACACACCTCCAGCCTTCTGGAGGCACCTCATGTCCTAAGTGCTTCTTCTGATGCCCGTGATGAGAAAACACACACAGCCACTCAGGTGTGTCCTCTCTGATGCTAAAAGATGGTCTTTCAAAACCCAAGTCTGTGTGACAAACGACGCACGGAAATCTTTCCATTCAGCCCCATTGTCCATGCAGCACTTCTTCCACTAAATGGGACCTTTGTGGATTCACTGTTGACCCTGAGATGACCCCTGCCCTCTAGGGATCTGTGGTCAAATGAGACAGACGTTTATAGGTGTGAACACGATGCCTCAGGGGATGCGAGATGTGGGCTACCGAGAAGCAGGAGGCGCAGAGGACACTAAGTTGCTTCAGTCCCATGGGTGTGGTCAGGGTGTGGTCAGGAAAGAGGTGTCTTAAGCGCCAGTCTTAAAGGATGGCTCAATTGTCCGGGAGAAGGCAATGACGCCCCACTCCAGTACTCTCGCCTGGAAAATCCCATGGATGGCGGGGCCTGGTAGGCTGCAGTTCATGGGGTCGCAAAGAGTCAGACACCACTGAGCGACTTGACTTTCATTTTTCACTTTCATGCATTGGAGAAGGAAATGGCACCCCACTCCAGTGTTCTTGCCTGGAGAATCCCAGGGACAAGGAAGACTGGTGGGCTGCTGTCTATGGGGTCGCACAGAGTCGGACACGACTGCAGCGACTTAGCAGCAGCAGCAGCAGTCGTCATCTGGCAGAGGGGCTGCTGCCGTGTGGGGTGTGGTGGTGGGTGCAGCAGTGAGAACAGCGCTGTTGAGGGTGGGCAGGGTCCAGGCACACAACCTGGGCTGGCTGCAGCTAGCGCCTGCAGGAGGTGTGCGGGAGAGCCGGAGCAGGCTGCTCAGAGAGGCCAGATGGGGCCAGCTGAGAAGGCTGTGAGTACTGGGAACAGGGATTTGGGCTGCCACCTGGAGCCGGGCAGCTGGTGAGTGCCTCGAGATGGGATGGCAGGGGTTGGGGGGCAGGTGGTGGAGCTGGGCTGTAGCAGAGGCTCTGGGAGGGCTGAGCGTGTCCTGGGTCTGCCCTCAGAGGATGGGGAATGTTCTTACAGAACCTCATGCTCTCCCAGAGGATGAAAGTGAGCGTGTTTTGAGGGAAGCGGGAAGCTGAGCAGGAGTGAGGAATCTGAGAATCCAGAGTAAACTTCATTAACCCGTTTTACTTATTAATTTACTTTATTTTTGGCTGCACTGGGCCTTTGGCCCTGCACGTGGGTTTCTATGGTTACAGCGATCAGGGGCTACTTTCTAGTTGAGGCACAATTTCTTAGTTGCTCTGTGGCATGTGAGATCTTCCCTGGACCAGGGATTGAACCGTGTCCCCTGCATTGGCAGACAGATTCTTAACCGCTGGACCACCATAGAAGTTTTTCATAACCCATTTTACAGAGGGGCCCCCGGGGGTGATGGCTGGTCCCAAGTCCATGGACTCATTACACGCCCAGTGTCAGCCTGGGAGGGCAGAGGGCCCCACAGTTCCCCGGCCATAGTGGCAAAAGTGAGCCAGGGCATGCCCAGCTGCTTGGGCTGGCGGGAACATACAACACGCGTGTGTGTGCAGCCGTGCTGGCATGTGTAACCTCCTCATGCGTGGCTGCAGGCTGTGAGTGCTTCCCATCTGCCGTCCACTTTCTGCCTACACCCTCCCGCCCTGTGCCACCTCGCTGGCCAGGCTCACGTGGCTGACCCTAAACACAGACCCACTCTGTGCTTCTGTCTCTTCCTGTCTTGCAGGTGACTTTCCTGGCAACACAACCCAGGCCCCTGGCCCAGAACAGCCCCTGAACCCAACGGGAGCTGGAGCTGCCTCTGCGCAAGGTGCCCGCCCTGCCGCCCAGGGCCTCTCCCCACGGCTGAACCTGACCGGGGCGGTCAGGGTGCTCTGTGAGATCGAGAAGGTGGCTATTGTCATCCAGAGGCGCTTCCTGCAGCAGGAGGGCATCCCCGAGTCCTCGCTCTACCTGGGGCAGCCGTCCTGCAACATCAGCGAACGAAACAGCACACACGTGACCCTGGCAGCCGCGTGGAGCGAGTGCGGGACCGCCCTGCAGAGCGTGAGGCTGGGGAGAAGGCTCCGGGCTTCTGATCTCGGGGTGGGGAGGGTCAGCATCCGGCCTGGGGGACTGGGAAGACGCTGCACTCTGGGGTCTCTGACTCTGAGTGCAGAACCGAGCCAGGGGTTAGAACAGGGTGGAGTTCTCATCGGGCAACAGGTGCGAAGTCAGCGTTTATAAAATCCTCCTGAAGATTTGGATGCACGGGCCAGAAGGAGAGGTAGTGAAGGAGAAGAAGAGGCAGGAAAGCCGGAGCCCGCGTGTACATGTGTGTTCCCGTGTGATGGGTATGAGGAGGTGTCTGTGTGCACGTGTGTTTGTGTATGAGAACGTGTCTGTGTGCATGTGTGTCAGCGGTTGTGTGTGAAGTGGCAGGAAAGCTGGGAGCCTGTGTGTGCATGTGTGTTTGCGTATGACAGTGTGTCAGTGTTCATGTGTGTTGGGGGGGATGTTTGTGAAGACTGTATGAATAATTGTGTGTGTGTGTGCGTTGGTGGGGGTTACCTGGCTGGAGGGCCATCCAAAATCCTATTTGAGGGTCTTTCCTCTGTGGTGCAGCGTGGGGAGTGGGCTTGTCCTGGCCAGAAGGCATTTACATCTCATGTGCAGAGAGGGGCTCCCCCAGCGACCAAGTGCTTGGGGTGACTCTGGGCCAGGCTCCTGGGCCCTCCTCTGCATCTCTGGTTTGCAGCATCCCCATATGGTGGGCTGATGGCTCCAGGTCCTGAGTCTCTGAAGGCTGTCTCTAGCCCATGGTTACACTCCTGCTTTCTCCCACCCCTGCTCCCCCTGCTCCCCACATTTGGCCCCTGAGCACGAGGGCTCTGCTTTCGGGGCCACACCAGGCAGTGGCAACGCATTCTGTGGGTTCAGCCAGCGCCGGGACTTGGGGAGAAGAAGCAGCCCCAAGCAGGTTGTCCTTGGAGAAATGTTTGGTCCTGGCATGGAGTGGGGGCCATTGCTCAGTAAAGCTGGGTGGGGCCAGGCCAGCACTTAGCCCAGCACCTGACTCATGCCCCAGGGTGGGGAGAGGCCTCTGCAAGGAGCCTGTGAAAGGAGGCTGAAATGGTCCCGAGGGACCTAAGGAGGGGACCATGGCTGTGGCTGGGGACAAGTGGTGGTGGCCGATGAGGGAGGCCAGGAATTTACATGATACAGGGTGTCTAAGTGGCTCTGGCCAGTGGGACAGGCTGGGCTCCGGGTGGGAGGGCCACACCAAGGGGAAGGGTCCCCTTTCGGAGGTAGGCTGGGGAGAGTCTCGCAGGGGGTTGGCCATGGCCCTGGGGGAGGGTAGTCCTTATGAGGAAACTGCGGGGTTAACTGCGCTGCTGGATGGGGAGGGCCCTGAGGGTCTTTGGCTTCATTTCCTAGAACAGGGGTGGGGAGGGTACTGGGACCTGCTGGCTGGGTATTTAGCTCCCTCATCAGGGCCTGGCTGGGTATTATTAGAAAGAAAGTGAAGTCGCTCAGTCATGTCTGACTCTTTGCGACCCCATGGACTGTAGTCTACCAGGCTCCTCCGTCATGGAATTTTCCAGGCAAGAGTACTAGAGTGGGTTGCCATTTCCTTCTCCAGGGGATCTTCCCGACCCAGGGATCGAACCCAGGTCTCCTGCATTGCAGGCTGAGCTTTACCCTCTGAGCCGCTAGGGAAGCCCCTGGTATTATTATCCATGTCTAATCAATGGGACCTGGAAGCTCACCAAGGTCTAAGGGGTAGGGCAAGGTCGAGGTTGCCTGGCCTCCGAGGACCCTGTAGCCTCTGTGACTCTGCTGCTCCAAGGAGCTCAGTGGCGCAGGGTGGGACCCTCAGAGGCTCTGGCTGGAGCCCTGGGTGAGCTCCCTCATGTGGCGGGGGAGCCTGGGCACAGGCTGGCCTGAGCTTGCTGATGACCCCAAGTCTAGGGCACAAGGGGGCGGCATCTCGGGCTGAAAGGGTCAGAATCAGTGTTGCGCCAGCAGGAGGCCCGGACATGACCCCGGGCCTGAGTAGGATGGGCTGGGGGAGGGAGGCTGGAGACGTGGTGCAAACACAGCTCACAGTGCCAGCCCGCCTCGATGCCAGACCCGGGCCAAGGGCAGGCCAGGCAGCTGGAGGTCAGCGGGGACCTGTGGGCCTGGCTGCCCCTTGCGGGGTCTTAGACCCACAGACAGGGCCCCTGGGTTGAAGGACCAGTTAGGATGCTTCTGGTGACCACAGCCTTCCTCAGCCCGCCTCCGACCCTCTAACCAGTACAATCGGAAAACAACCAGGGTCACGGTTCTCTTTCTTAAAGATCCCTAAGACTCTCCCATGCAGGTGGGTGCACAGGGAGGTGAGGCGAAGCGCTGCCGCGGTTCTTGGGGCCACTTTGGTGCGGGGCTTGTAGAACCAGGGAAAGATACGAGAAATAAGATGCTCCTGCCAGTGGTGCTCAGGCGGGAGGAGCCCTGGGCTGCCCTGTGGGGGAGTCGTCGCCGCCCACAAGACTGGAGGGCAGACGGGGGCCCAGAGACAAGGAGAAGGCTGCAGTTGTCAGGTCTCCTGCTTGCTTGTTTTTCTGAGCTGGACAAACACCTGGCTGAGCAATTAAATTCAGTAAGACTCGGAGCCCATTCAGAACAAAAGGAAATTCATGTTTTATGAGTCATATCCAAGCCCTGGAAGCCACAGGAGCTCTTAAGTGTTTTGAAATTTGTCAAAAACTAAGATTCTCCCCAAGGCTTCCTTATACAAATACAGCAGAGTATATGCTGTTAGTGTGTTCTGCCTCCTTTTATTTTTGGTTAAATTTTATTGACTTCCTAGTTTTTAATAAAAGTGAGATTTAGGGTCTCACTTCTGAGTTTGATTCACTCTATACAGATGATTTAGATCTGGCTAGGAAGAGATAGGGTTTCCCTGGTGTCTCAAGCGGCATGCAGGAGACAGAACACGTGGATTTGATCCCTGGGTCGGGAAGATCCTCTGGAGGAGGAAATGACAACCCACTCCAGTGTTCTTGCCTGGAAAATCCCCTGGACAAAGACTGGCGGGCTACAGTCCACGGCGTCTCAAAGAGTCAGACACGACTGAGTAATCGAGCACAGCCCTAGAAGAGACAGAAATGAGCCCAAGCCCCAAAGATTTCCTGGAGTACAGGATCATCTTCACAATTTGTGTAAAATTCGTACGACGACGGAGGGAGACTGCCCAGGTTTTCTGAGGCAGTTTTCAAAGTGAGTCAAGGCACATGACATCCACCGCCGTGAGGGCACGTGTTCTAGATTCGTTGTCTTTAATAAAGCCCATCCAAGATGTGACTTCATGGCTTTGTAAAACCAGATGCGCTCCATGAGATTCTGTTAATGAACTGAAAAAACACGGAACTATAAACATCATGCAGATCATTCAAAAACGTGGAAAGATGGACATGCCTGCGTGCTTCATAGATCAGTTGTGTCTGACTCTTTGTGACCCTATGGGCTGTAGCCCGCCAGTCTCCTCTGTCCATGGAGTTGGCCGGGCTAGAATACTGGAGCGGGTTGCCATTTCCTTTTCCAGGGGATCTTCCTGACCCAGGGATTGAACCCACATCTACTGTGTCTCCTGCATTGGCGGAGGGTTCTTTACCACAGCTCCCCTTGGGAAGCCTAGAGATATGAACACAAGCACTTCATTTTAAAAAGCAATCATGGGAGATAGGTGTAAATTCAAAGATGTTTAAATGTTTTCATTTTGAGTCGTTCACTTAAGAACCTGTGTGACTTTGTTCCTAGACGCTAAAGCATCTGGAGTCTCTACCAAGGAAAATGAACCCTAAAAATTATGATGACTTTCACCCTAATTTCAGTGTTTGTATAATAACCTAGAGCGACCAATACTATCCAAGAGCTAAAGATTCTTTTAAAAATGTCTTCTTCCAATTATATTGAGAGATAAGTGACATACAGCACTGTAGAAGTTCAAGGTATATACCAAAATGACCAGGGACTGCCCAGGTGGATTAGAAGGTAAGGAATCCACCTGCAACTCAGGAGACCCTGGTTTAATCCCTGGGTCAGGAAGATCCCCATGGAGGAGGAAATGGCAACCCACTCCAGTATTCTTGCCTGGGAAATCCCATGGACAGAGAAGCCGGATGGGCTACAGTCCATGGGGTCACAAAGAGTCAGATATGACTGAGCGCGCGCGCGAGCGCGCACACACACACACACACACACAGGCCTACATACCTCATGAAATATTTATCACAGTAAGTGTAGTGAACATCCATCATCTCATATAGATACAAAATTTAAAAAATAGAAAAAGTTATTTTTCCTTGGGATAAGAGCTCTGAGGATTTACTAACAACTTCCATGTATAAAGTGCAGCAGGGCTAATTATATGTATTATGCTGTGATACATATAGGTTTGATACATCTTACCTCCCTAGTACTTATTCATCTTAAAACTGAAAGTTTGTGCCTTTCGATCCCCCTCATCCAATTCCCCCTCTCTCACTCCCGCCTCTGGTAACCACAAATCTAATCTCTTTTTCTGTGTTTGTTTGTTTCTTTCTGAAGTGTAATTGATCTATAACACTGTGTTAGTATCTGTGGCAGCACAGTAATTCAATATTTCTATGCATTTCAAAATGACCACCATGTAAGTCTAGTTCTGATATGTCACCATACACAGATATTAACTAGCTATTGACTACGTGCCCCACACTGTACATTTCATACCGTGACTCATTCATTTTTTAGTTTGAATTTCTTACTCTCCTTCACCTATTTCTCTCATCCTCCTCCCTTCCTCCTGGCAACCACTCTTTGTTCTCTGTATCTATAACCATTTCTATTTTGTTACGTTTGTTCATTTGTTTTGTATTTTAGATTCCACACACAAGGGATAACATAGCATTTGCCTTTTTCTGTCTGACTTATTTCCTTTAGCATGATACCCTCTAGGTCCATGCATGTTGTTGCAAATGGCGAAATTCCATTCTTTTTTATGGCTCAGTAGGAGGCCGTCTATGGGGTCGCACAGAGTCGGACATGACTGAAGTGACTTAGCAGTAGCAGCAGCAGGACTTCAATACTATGTTGAATAAAAGTGGTGACAGTGAGCATTCTTGCTTTGCTGCTGATCTTAGAGGAAATGCTTTCAGCTTTCAGTGTGATATTAAAGAGCTGAAGATTCTTAGATGTAAACAACTTTACCAGTTTGTCCAGGCCTGTTTAATATGCACACAAGTAAAACATGCTCATTCTATAATTAACAGTAAGGAGTAGATGCAGTAGCTGTAGAAGGAAAGATAATTCAAAATGTCCTTCTGTTTAGGAACTTTCTGATCATCAGAGAGCAGACAATTCCCTTCCTACTCCTCTAAGCTTTGTCCTGCAGATGAAGTTTTGTTTTCAGACCCACTCAAGTCAAGGCTTAATTGCCATTGAGTTTCTCGTCAGTTAGAGGCACAGGTCACATTAGTGTTGGTAATCTCAGAATCTCTATTTTCAGCAGATGCTCTACTGGCAGCCTTATCAGGATTAGGCCTTTTGTCATATGGCTCATACTCTGCTTTGCTCTATCGTCCTTCAAGCAGTCCAATAACATTTACTTTACTTGGCTGTGTATTTCCACCAACTCTAATTCCAGCTTCTTCATTGGCATAATTTTCAGCCACGCCTCTTGTTTCCTCTTCACACAAAATTCCCCTTGTCTAGTTCTAAACTGTTAAGGTTGGTGACTTTAACAGAAGCAGAACAAGGCCTACCATGGTCGTGATGCACAGTAAGCATTACAAGCACAGGTCACGCAGGCTGATCTTGGTTCATCCTAGGCTCTGTCCTCTGGTGATACTTTTGAAGGTGTCAGTAAGGGGTATTGATCTTGGGGAAGCCACTACCATGACAATCAAACTCCAAGCCACTAGCAAGTAAAGCAACGCAAACAGATAATTGCAACTTCAGGCATTTTGTCAAACAAAAGACTTTGGCTTCAGTATAACGATGGCAGTTTTCACAGAAATTCTTATCTCCTCCTACATTGCTCTCCACTGAATCCAGTGATGAAAATGCCCCTCTCAGTGTTTTCATCTCTGCTTTTGACTCTGGAAAAATTTCAGAACTCTCTTTGATATTGTTAAGCCCATCTCCTTGTACTGGTTGGTACACAACTGCCTGAAAATCTTTTTTTTTTTTTTTTTTCTGCTAAACATTTACATTCTGAGCAGCCAGTCCTTAATACCAGCTGACCTTGGGGTCATTTCTCTAGCATGAAACCGATTTGCTCTGCACTTCTGTTTATGGGCTTAACCTCGTTAAAAAACAGGCATCACAGTGTTCCCTGGGGACTCGTGTCCTCAGGCGTGAACTGCACTATCGCTTCATCCCCAGTCCCCTTCCAGATCACATTCATTTTCTTTAGGTTGCCCTCTGGATCTTTGGTTCTGTGTTATTCTCTGCAAAATACAATGCAGTTTTTAACTCGATTTCTTTGGTGAGGGCTCTGCGCTCTCATGTTCAGAAATGCCCTTGAGGATTATTTGGGCACAAGCCTGATCTGTTGTTTGGGGCATCTGATCTAGTTTGTCTCTGGCTCTCTTTTAATGCAGAAAAGGAGCACAAGAAATAGGCTGAATCAGGTGTCCCAGTGTTAAGTTCTCTTTTGCAGTTTATACTGGGGGAAACGTCAGCGTTTTCACACTTGGAGGGGATAAACTTTAAACAGCCCCTGCACCCAGAGCCGTGATTGGCAGCCACGTTGGGGGCTGACCGGGGCCTGGGAGCTCACTCACTTCCCATTTGTTCTCAGAACATGACCACTACGGTGGTGAGGACCACACTGAGGAATGACATGTCCCCAGAGGGCATCATCCACCACATGAAGATTGAGAGTCCCATCCACTGCGCCTTCCAGAATGACCTCCTGACCTCATCCGGCTACACACCCGAGTGGGGGTGAGTGCAGAGGTCTCTCCCCTATTCCCCGGGGCTCATACTCCTCCCAGCGCCCTCACCTGGGGGCTTCTTTAGGGTTTCAGTCATTTGAAGACCCTTCTGAAAGACTGAACATATAAATGGATACTGGCCAGGACTTGATTAACTGCCAGTTTCCCTAGATTTGTCCCCTTTTCCAGTTTGAACCAGCCAGAGAAAGTCAGGTCTGCTCCCCTAGCCAGTCACATAGGATGCCATCAGGGCACACCTGAGCTCCCCTGTCCCCTGTGAAACTCACCCCTCCTCTGCCTGTCTTCAGGTCTCTACCCAGCTCTAGTGACCGGGGCTGGCCCCAGCTCCAGCCAGCTGGGGGAAAAAAATAGTCTTTCTCTGCTTGTTCTCACTGGGTGGTCTTCTTTTATTTCCACCCTTCTTTGGAGTTGCATTTTGGGGAGGAATAGGAACAAGTGGGTCAAAGAGGCAGACCCCTGCAAACACTCTGTCTTGCAGGGTTTACACCATCATTGAGGACCTCCATGGTGCTGGAAGTTTGTCACTGAAATGCAGTTATTTATTGGAGACTCTCCGATTCCTCAAAATTACAGCGTGTCGGCCAGCGATGATGTCAAGATCGAAGTAGGGCTCTATAAACAGAAAAGCAACCTGAAGGTGGTCCTGACCGAGTGCTGGGCCACGCCATCCAGCAATGCCAGGGACCCGGTCATGTTTGGTTTCATTAACAACAGGTGAGAGCGCAGGGGTCACTGGGCACCTGCCCCTTGCTGTGTAGTCTGATCTTGCTGTTGTTTCTCAGCCATGTCTGACTTTGCAACTCCATGAACTGCAGCACACCAGGCTCCTCTGTCCTTCACTGTCTTCCGGAGTTTGCTCAAACTCAGTCCGCTGAGTCAGTGATGCCATCCAACCATCTCATCCTCTGTCGTCCCCTTCTCCTCCTGCCCTCAATCTTTCCTAACATCAAAGTCTTTTCCACTGAGTCCACTCTTCACATCAGGTGGCCAAAGTATTGCAACTTCAGCTTCAGCATCAGTCCTTCCAATGAATATTCAGGGTTGATTTCCTTTAGGGCTGACTGGTTTGATCTCCTTGCAGTCAAAAGGACTCCCAAGAGAATTCCCAGATACACGTGGATGCAGACCTGGGTTTAGGCAGTGCCCTCAGGATACCTTCCTGTTGGGAACTGGAGACCTAGCCATCCTTGCCTACTTGGAGACTTGTAGGCATGCTCCAGCTGCACTCAGGTGCAATGTAAGGAAACGCATCTGGCAACAAGGACAGGAGGGCCAGTTCAGAACTAATGAGTCACCTTTTCTCTTCCCAGCTGCCCCATCCCCAATACACACACGAACGTGATCGAGAATGGTAATTCCAACAAGGCCCGGTTTAAGCTGAAAATCTTCTCCTTCATCAACAACTCCATAGTCTATTTGCACTGCAAACTCCGCATCTGCATGGAATCGCCCGGAGCCACATGCAAAATAGTAGGTGTTTTGCTATGCTAAACCTCCGGACTCAGGCTTTGTGCTATGAGGAGGGAGGCTCCAGGATCAGAACCTGGGGTTTGGGCAGCTCTGGGACCCAACTACATGGAGGGGGTTCTGGGCCCCACAGAAGTGGCTTTTAAAAGGCATGAAATGAGGTCTTGATGGTGGACAGCCTTGGGTGGAAGACCGATGTCGCTGGGTGGTTCGCTGGAGCCCTTGCTGGGGCCATACCCTTCCACCGGCTGTCACATCAGACCTTCCTTCTCATAGTGCTGTAGTGCCTCTCTTCAAGGTGATCGAACACATATTTAGGTGTAAAAATGTTTTAATGTGGAATTCTTTTTAGCAAGTCGACGGAACGCTATTGAATCCTAGCCGTTACCCTGTTTAATCTTTTTTTTTTTCTTTCCTGTTCAGCATTTATGCTGGGATTATGAATAACTTTACATTCTCATTTCCTCAGACCTTTGAAACGGAGATGTGCTTTGCGTTCCTGGGTTGGAGAGTTATTCTTTGTCTACAGACAAGTAGGTGCAGTCCTGTGGCGGAGGATGGCGTGGAGGGCTCTGCTGGTCTCTGGGTCAGCCACTACCTGTTTCTCTTTCCTCTGGAGGGCACGCTTGTTCCTGTGCTCCTCACTGAAGTTGGGTGGTTTCCAGGGTGATCAGCGGCAGGGCATCGTCTGAATGCACAGGAGAAGAAGCTCAGCGACTCCTGGTTTTCTTGTTACTTTTTCTCAAACAGAAGATCTCCTGGAACAACAGGAGGAAAGGAGCACAGTGCTTGCCTGTGGAGGGACCCTGGCCCTTATTATTTATGTATCGGCTGCACTGGGAGTGCAGCCCCTCCCAGTGGCACACGGGATCTTTAGCTGTGGCATGTGAACTCTTAGTTGGGGCATGTGGGATCTAGTTTCCTGACCAGGGATCAAACCTGGGCCCCCTGCACTGGGAGCAGGAATGGTCTTAGTCACTGGGCCACCAGGGAGGTTCCGGCACTAAGGATGTTAATGGCCATGACCGCCTGGGTGAGGAGCTGCCAGTTCTCAGATTCTCTATAACGTGGGCTGCACGTATTTCCTTCCAACTTCCTTTGGGATAGGTGTTGTATTAGCTTCCAGGGGCTGCTGTAGCAAAGTGTGTGCGTGCATGCGTGCATGCGAAATTGCTTCAGTTGTGTCCAACTCTTTGTGACTCTATGGACTCTAGCCTGCTAGGCTCCTCTGTCCATGGGATTTCCCAGGCAAGAATACTGGAGTGGGTTGCCACACCCTCCTCCGGGGGAATCCTCCCAACCCAGGGATCGAATCCTCATCTTTTGCATCTCTTGCATTGGCAGGAGGGTTCTTTACCATTAACACCACCTGGGAAGCCCTGCTGTAGCAAAGTACCATAGGCTTAAATGGCAGAAATCTCTCCTCGCACAGCTCTGGAAGCTGGAAGTCCAAGATCGAGGTGTTGGCCAGGTTATTCCTCCTGAGGCTGTGGGGAGACTCTGTTGAGGTCCGGCTCTCTGCCTGGTCGGTGCCACCTCCTCCCTATGTCTTCACACATCTTCCCTCTGTGCATGCCTGTGTCTGTGTGCAAAAGCCCCCTGTTTACAAGGACACAATCACACTGGGTTAGGGTCCACCCTAACGGCCTCATCTTACCTGGGTCCTCTGCAAAGACTTTGTTTCCACCCAGGGTCACATCCACAGGTACTGGGGTTAGGACTGTACCATCTTTGGGGGCGGAGTGCAGTGCACTCCGTCACAGGGGTATAGCAAGTAGATTCTATGTCACTGAAACTTTTTGTAAGGCAAAGGCATTAAAAGGAGCAAGTGTCTGCAGCAGGCTGTGAAGAACACAAAGGCGACTCTGAGATGAGGCCAGAGCTAGTAACTGGAGGCAGCTCAAGGGGCTGCATCTCGCTTCCTCCAACCTGCCTGTTGCCTCGTTCTCCCCTCATCCCGCTGGACATGCAGCCTGGCACAGTCCAGGTGATATGGCCTCCCCAACAGCCTTCCGCCCTCATTGAACTCATCCATTGTGACTTGACGTTTCTAGCAGGAGAGAGCATGTGCGAATCAGTGTACCATCCCTGAGAGTGGGTACATTTCTCATAACCATTGTTCAACTAATGTGAACACTTTTTTCCTGTGCAAACAACAGAACTGTGATGACTTTCGGTCACTGAGAAGCAGCGAGGCATCCGTGATGCACCAGATGTCCTGGGGACCCCTGATTCGGTCTGAAGGTGAGCAGGTGCCTCGGGCTAGACAACTAAACCTGGGTATGGATTCAGAAACTGCTAGCTGTCCTCAAATATCTGTTCTTCCCTCCTTCAGTGGTAATAGAACCCTCAGTTTTTAGGGGACAGGTGGCTGCCAGGAAAAACTATAGTTCCCAGCCAGCCTCGCAGCAAGAATGGCTGCATGAGTGAACTCTGGTTAATCAGATGCAAAGTGAAGTGAAGTGAAGTCCCTCAGTTGTGTCTGACTCTTTGTGATCCCATGGACTATAGCCTACCAGGCTCCTCTGTCCATGGAATTCTCCAGGTAAGAATACTGGAGTGGGTTACCATTTTCTTCTCCAGGGGATCTTCCCGACCCAGGGATCAAACCCAGGTCTCCTGCATTGGAGGCAGATGCCTCACCATCTGAGCTACCAGGGAAGCCCCAGTAAGATGCAAAAGGTTGTGTCCAATGCCCTGGTTATACACAGCTGTTATGCACCCTGCTGCCTGATGTGCAGGGTAGGCGGCTGCAGTCAGCCACCACCTGGGGTCACGAGGACCATCCAGACAGGAGCTGGAAGGAACTGGTGCCCAGGACACCCTGGAGCAAAGCTGCGGGGCCAGGCTTGAGCTCTGACCTCCCATTTTTATGCCAGAAAGAAACTTCCATTTTCTTTGTACCACTATTTTGGGGTTTTCTCTTTCTTGCAGCTAAACCTAATCCTAGTTGATTTTCCCTTTTTATTCTGTTTCTTCCTAATCTGGACGGCCTTCTTTGTCTCTCTGTTTTCTTGTTCAAGAACTTCTGGGTTCTGGAGGCAGGGTGTAAACTGGGACAGGAGTCCTGACCAGAGCTTTGGAAGGAAGGCTTTTGGCCAATGATATTCAGCCGCTGGTTCTCATCCAGAACATTTCAGAGATTTAAAAGATCACAGGTCCCCAGCCAGGCCCCAGGCTTGTCCACTCAGGGTCTCCCAAGCTGGACTCCAGGCCCAGGCACTTGCATTGGTCCTTGGGTGATCACTGGCCTGGGTCTTGGGACAATGTTTTTCCTGTCCTCTTCATTGTCTTAAATTGCGGAGAGCTGGTTGATCTGGGGCTCTAAGATGAAAGAGAACATATGTGTGAATTACATTCATTAAGAACCATAAACAGTGGTTAAAATAACAGAAAATACTCTTGAAATCTGGAGACACAAATCCAAGTTCACATAATGGTTGGGGCTGGCTCCTTCCAAAGTCTCTGAGGGCCTCCGTTCTAGGCCTGGCTCCCAGCCTCTGCAGGCCCTGAGGGCCTCTGCTCCAGGCCTGGCTCCCAGCCTCTGCAGGTCCTGCTGGATGACCTGGCTGTGGCCGCCTCCTCCAGCCTCTGCCTCTGTCATCACG
Organism: Aepyceros melampus; assembly: GCA_006408695.1. Classification (NCBI taxonomy): domain Eukaryota; kingdom Metazoa; phylum Chordata; class Mammalia; order Artiodactyla; family Bovidae; genus Aepyceros; species Aepyceros melampus. The sequence continues at coordinate 546,579 of SJXQ01001274.1, forward strand.
TGACTTCTCCTGAGCACCTCTGTCTTCTTACGAGGACACTGGTCACTGAATTAGGGGCCTCTCCCACTTCAGTATAACTTCTTCCACAAGGACCATATTTCCCAATAAGGTCACATTCTGAGGCACTGGGGATTCAGACCCAACACATATATTTTGGAGGATTGTGCTTCAGCATGTAACACTGTTTGCTGGCCTTTTAAAGGAAGAGTCCACCCAGGCAATCCCTGAATCTCTGCTGCCAACAGATCATTTATCAGCATCATACTTTTTGCACTTAATTTTTGGGAATCATCCATGGCTGTTTGCTTTTCCGGAGAACATAATTTCTCAGTCACTACAGTTTTATGTGTGTGTATGTGCATGCGTGTAAGAAGAAGTTGAGAAAGTTTGAGGTTAATGTCCTATAGGATCCCGAAATGAACAAGAGGGAAGGGTCTGGAACAATTGTGGAGGAGGCTCAGAAGTGGAAGCCTGGGGGTCCCTGGATGGTGGCTGAGCTCAGCCTCTGGAAGGGGCCTGGGCTCTAGGTTCCCAGCTCCTGGGTTTTTGCACACCTCCATCACCTCCCCTCATTGAGACTGTCCCTGTCACAGGGGCAGTGACAGGTCAGTGTCTTTGCAAAAGGAGGGGTCACATACATCACACCATGATGTCACCACCGCCCTGTGCATGGGTGCTCACACTTCTGGGGGAAGAGCCATGTCTTTTAAGTGTCTCATCCATCAGGGCTGACATGTGGATGTTATGTTTAAGGAGACATTCCCACTGATGGTGCGGGTCACGTTGCAACACAGGCTCCCTCTCTATTTGTAAGCATCTCTCCTGAACCAGTAACCATTCCTGGACCCTGATAACCAGGGGACAGTACTGGCCTGTGGACTCCTCTCAGAGCAGCTCTGAGTCTGTGGCTGGTTATGAGCACTTGACTGTAGGGAACAGAAACCCAGCTGGAGGGGCAGCAACCAAGCAGGTTCCCTTGTCTCTGGAGCTGGCAGTTGGGGCTGCGGCTAGACTCCATGGGGCCAACCATGGGGGGCCTCTTCTGCTTTTCTGCTGCAGCATCCTCAAGGGAGACAGTCCCCCCTTATGGTCACAAGCTGGCCCCTGACATGAGATACAGGAGGAGGGGGGAGTCTCCCTGGTACCGTCCACTGGAGGCTGGATTTCAGGGCCAGCTGTGAATGAGTTGTTAGGAAGCTGGTCACCCAGAGTCTTGGGGCCTCAGGTTCCTTAGAAGGTTGCAGGTGCTCCAGCAATCACTCCTAGTATCCTCATCCCAGTGTGGCCCTCCCTCTGGAGGACGGGGTTGCCCAGTTTCCAGCTGACCCATCATACAGGCAGTCTAAAGGGAGCCTCTTCTAAGCCATTGTTGACCACTTTGCTGCACATGCCCGAGCTGGGGGCCCAGAGAAGCAGGCACTTCAGGCCTATGGCCCCAGAAATGGGAAACGGGAAACGGGGTCTCAAGTGTCCCTTGTTGCCCAGGAAGGCTTTCATACCCAGACCTTTCTGATAAGCTCCTGTGATAAGATTGAGATAAAATTCACCTAATATAAAGTTAACTTTTAAAATAAACTATTGGGTAGAATTTAGCATATTCACAGTGTGGTACGACCATTACCTTTCTCTAGTTCCAAAACATATTCATTCCCCAAAGCAGTTCCAAGCCCACAGAGAGTGAACCCCAGCCCTACCCCCACCCCTGAAACCATGAGGTCAGCTTTCTGACTCCAGTTTCCCTAAAAACAGGATCACATGACTACTCGTGGTCTTCGGCAGCCGTGCCTGTCACTCAGCGCGGTGGATGTTTTCAAGGCTCCTCTGTGTCCCTCGTAACGTGTGGCAGAACCTTCTCCCTTTTATGGCAAATGCCATTGCTCTGGGTGGTGGCCACGTTTGTTTGTTCATTCAGCCTTTGATGGATTCAGGTCTGTTTCTCCTTTCTGCTGCTGTGAACCTGCATATATGAGTGTTTGCATCCCTGTTTTCAGCAGTTTGGGGTCCAGACTCCCATGTGCTTCTTGCCCCTGAGTCTGGGGAAGGCCGGCTCCAGGTGCTGAGTTGCATGTGGGTACAGGCAACCTGTCCCTGTGCCGAGTCCACTGAGCTCTCTGCCCCCACCTGCACTGCCTGTGGCTCCCACGTGGCCTCCTCTTCTTGGCCAGTGACCATCCAGAGGATGAGCAGGAGGAGCCGTCCCCTCTGCTGTGCTCTCCTGGGCTTGAGGCACCTGCCCTGGCACCTCTGGGAGCCCGCGGGTTCACGGGCACACTGAGCAGCTGCCATGGGAGAGCCGGCTCCATCATGGGCTCTGACCTGAATCTTCCATCTGGGGGCGATGCTGGGGCCCAGCTGGGACCTGGCCCCGCTGTTGTGGGTGGACCTCCCACCCGCACCGTCTCACCCCTGTAGGTGTTACCCAGTCGAGGCTCACTCCATTAGCTGCATGATAGGCCAATAAATCTGAGACACAAGGGGTTAAGACAAGCAGCTTCATTCAGGCAGCCCACTGACCAAGAAGATGGCAGGCTTGCGCCTCAAAATAACCATCTTGTTGGGGTCTGGGTGCCAGGTTCCTTTATAGAGTCAGAGAGAAAGAAGCAAGGAGGAACTAAAGTCAAAAGGCAGAACAGAGAGGGAGAGGCGGTGGGGAAGTAAAGTGAAAGGGCCTGCGGTCTTGCAAAACATCTCCACGGGAATGGCCAACCTTTGGAAGGGGGATGCTAATCACTTCTACTCACAGGTGGGTCAGTTTAGTCGCTCGGTCTTGTCCTACTCTTTGTTAGCATGCCAGGCTTCCCTGTCCATTACCAACTCCTGGAGCTTGCTCAAACTCATGTCCATCGAATCAGTGATGCATTCCAACCATCTCATCCTCTGTCGTCCCCTTCTCCTGACTTCAATCTTTCCCAGCATCAGGGTCTTTTCCAGTGAGTCAGTTCTTCAGATCAGGTGGCTAAAGCATTGGAGCTTCAGCTTCAACATCAGTCCTTCCAATGAATATTCAGAACTGATTTCCTTTAGGATTGACTGGTTTGATTCCTTGCAGTCCAAGGGACTCTCAAGAGTCTTCTCCAACACCACAGTTCAAAAGCATCAATTCTTTGGCTCTCAGCTTTCTTCACAGTCCATCTCTCACATCCATACATGACTACTGGAAAAACCATAGCCATGACTAGACGGACCTTTGTGGGCAAAGCAATGCCTCTGCTAGTTAATACACCGTTTAGCTTTGTCATAATTTTCTTCCAAGGAGCAAGCGTCTTTTAATTTTATGGCTGCAATCACCATCTGCAGTGAGCATCCCCCCCACCACCAAAATAAAATCTCACTCTTTTCATTGATTCCCCATCTATTTGCTAGGACGTGATGGGACCAGATGCCATGATCTTTGCTCTTTGCAAAGAGCGAGTTTTAAGTCAACTTTTTCACTCTCCTCTTTCACTTTTATAGAGAGGCTCTTTGCTCTTCTTCACTTTCTGCCGTAAGTGTAGTGTCATCTGCGTATCTGAGGTTATTGATATTTCTCCCGGCAATCTTGACTCCAGCTTGTGCTTCATCCAGCCTGGCATTTCACATGATATACTCTGCATGTGGGTAGGGTCCGATTATCTATGAGCTGAGCAAAGGCACTCTAGCTGACAGACGTGCAGAGGGACAGAGTCCTCTGAGGCTGACCATTGTGTATGATTGTAATAACAGTCAAAAGCAATGAAAAGCAAGTTAAAGAAATAGTTCCAACATGGAGTCAGAACTGGCTTCTTTTGTGCAACACAGGGTCACCTCTGGCGACAGGGCCGGGCCTGGGAGCCGGCTACCTGGTCCTCATCGTGGGGGCCGCCTGCGCCTTGGTGGCCGGGGCCGCTGCCCTCCTTGTCCGGCACTACCAGAGAATGACTGGAAAATATGACTTCAAAGCCCGGTCCGACAACTTCAGCTACCAGGCGTTCCACGAGTAAGGAGCCCGGCTGCCCTGCAGGTGGGTGCCAAGCGAGACCCTCTGACATGCGAGTCCTGCCTTCACCACTGATGGCGACCACACTGCGTATCTGGGGGTTTTGATGCGGGTAGATTTGTGGGTGTTGGTGTCTCATGCATGCAATACTGTGTGATTTTTTAATAAGAAATATATATTTGGTCTTCATCCACTGTTCCTGGTACACGTGTGTGTGCTCAATCACTAAGTCATGTCTGATTCTTTTGCGACCCCATGGACTGTAGCCTGCCAGGCTCCTCTGTCCATGGGATTCTCCAGGCAAGAATACTGGAGTGGGTTGCCATGCCCTCCTCCAGGGGATCTTCCTGACCCAGGGATCAAACTCACGTCTCTCATGTCTTCTGCACTGGCAAGCAGGTTCTTTACCACCAATGCCAGCTGGGAAGCTCAACTTCAGCTCAACTTGTCTCTAACATTAAAGACAACAGCTGCCTTGGCCGAGTACTTTCTCATCTGATTTGGGACCCACGAGGTGTGGTCATGCAGACCCTTCCACTTACTGACCCTGCTCCATACTGTCCTCGTTGGGGGTACTGCCACATGGACATGCTTTGCGGGGGCTAGCCCACGTCCCCTTCTTCCATCCCCATGCTTAGCCTGTCATTCTCTCGAGATAACAGACCTTCAGCACAATTCAGTTCTACAGTGTGGTAGACCCGGGATTCATTCCTGAAATGAAGACAGTGGGCTCAGAGGGCTCAGGTCAGTCACCCGGGTTGGTCACACAGCAGAGCCTGGGTTACTTCTCCATGAGGCAGCGTCTCTTTCTGGCTGACTTCGTTGTGACCAGAGAAATTGTCCCCTACTCCAGGAGCTGGTCCTGGAGACACTGGGAACGTGATGTCCTCACCTGATCTCACCTGGTCTCAGCCCCCACCAACCTGAGAGCCCTTGTGACTCCAGGCCCTGGAGCCCTGACATCCCCATGGGAAGGACTGGGCCCCGGCCCATCACCACCCCATATAGAATCACAAGGAAATTTCAGTTTCTTACTTCAGATATAAAATAAGAATGACCAACAAGGAGGCCAATACTTGTCCTGGGGGATTTCCAAATAAATCTGGTGAGTTGACCAGGGAGGCTGGCCCTCCTCAAAATTAAAACATGGAGGGAAAATTGGCCCCTGGTCTTTTCTTAAGCTCTGGGACTTCTGTCTTCCAAAGTATATAAGGAAGAAATCTATAACTAGTTCTCAAGTTCTTGCAAAAATCTGCTCTTTGGAAAACATCAAACAAACATCCCCGAGGTTGACACTTGGCACAGCCCCACTGGGCGATGAGCCCTGTGTCTGGGTGGGTGGCCCACAAATTGTGCAAAGGCACAGAGTCCCCAGGGTGTGGCCGTCTGGCTCAGGTGTGTGCACCCGTCACACTTGCTTGCTTACCAGAGGGAGTGGGCCTCACCCGAGACCAGGTTCCCGTACCTCCTGGGAGTCTCTGCCCTTTTATTGGGCCCAGCCTGGCCCTATTCAGCAAGCACAGATCTCGTGTCCTCAGGATTGGCAGAAACTCTCTCCTCCTCACCCTCCCGGGGTTTCCAGCATAAACTTTGCCTTTCCTGGCACAGACTGATCCATATGGTCTTCCCGACACAGGTAGCTGTGATCAAGTTCCAGTCTTCACTTGAGCCTGGATGGGAGCCTGTTTTGTCCTACATCCAGGATTCGATGAGCCCCAGAGATGGAGAACACACAGACTATGCCTACCCCCAGGACGCCCGTCCTCCATGTGGGTCCCAGACAAGCAGCAGCCCCAGGAGGGTGAGGGGAGCTGGTGGAGAAGCATGCAGGAGCCCGGACGCCAGGAGCCCCAGACACAGGGATTTTCAAACCAAGCTCCAGTACAGCTCTGCCATCACCCAATCACCGCCACCACCCAGAGCTCCCAGCCCTGTTACCACCGCAAGTGGTCCAAGCCCCTGTCTTGGCTTTGCTCACTATTGACATCTATCACCTACTACCCACCCATCCATCCTTGTGCCCTTCTGTTAAATACACAATATTTCACTTTCTCAAAGATATTTGACAACACACTTGAAATCCTATTTTTAAAAATAGGTCAGTCATAAAAAGATACTGCTAATGTGATTTTTAGTAGACACATATACCCTTGACTTTAGTCCAACACAGGTAGCTGTGATCAAGTTCCAGTCTTCACTTGAGCCTGGATGGGAGCCTGTTTTGTCCTACATCCAGGCTTCGATGAGCCCCAGAGATGGAGAACACACAGACTATGCCTACCCCCAGGACGCCCGTCCTCCATGTGGGTCCCAGACAAGCAGCAGCCCCAGGAGGGTGAGGGGAGCTGGTGGAGAAGCATGCAGGAGCCCGGACGCCAGGAGCCCCAGACACAGGGGTTTTCAAACCAAGCTCCAGTACAGCTCTGCCATCACCCAATCACCGCCACCACCCAGAGCTCCCAGCCCTGTTACCACCGCAAGTGGTCCAAGCCCCTGTCTTGGCTTTGCTCACTATTGACATCTATCACCTACTACCCACCCATCCATCCTTGTGCCCTTCTGTTAAATACACAATATTTCACTTTCTCAAAGATATTTGACAACACACTTGAAATCCTATTTTTAAAAATAGGTCAGTCATAAAAAGATACTGCTAATGTGATTTTTAGTAGACACATATACCCTTTGACTTTAGTCCTGCACTATTACCAAGATACTGTTTCTATTTATACAGCAGTGACTCAAAAAGCACTCTATTAATATGAAAATTCTTATAGAAAGCAGGAAAATATTATATATATATCCCTATTTTATATTTTTCCAAGCATTTTCACAGATACTAAAATAAATAATTTACCTGGGGGTGAGGCACTATTTACCCATTGCATAATGGGTAACCATAAAATGAATGGGTGAGTTATTTATATAAGTTTACAAAATGAGCTCTTGAGGAAATAGGTCTAGAAACTAAGTTTTAGTTTAGAATTTTCTTCATTGCACCATGCTAAGAGTTAATGCTTTTTACTTTACTGGAAGTACATGGAATTGTATTTGATACCTAACACCTGAGAGTATAAGTGTTTTTCCTTGATGAACTTAGAACATGGTCTTAGTTTTTAACTCACAGAGTTAACTTTATTGAATGTTTTTAATGCATAGGATTAATTTTATTGAGCATGATTAACAGGAACATTAGGGAAATGTATTTTGATTTATTGAAAATCTCAGAGTCACGATAGAATTAGAATATGTAATACTATGGATAACGATTCTGAGTGAATGGAATAAATTGCTACAACACTGAAAAAGGCCCGTGCTGGCTGCTCTGTCTGGTTGCATCCACCTCACAAGCTCACTCAACATCCGCAAGTGCTATGTTCAAGGACACCAGGAGCCCATCTCTGGCTCTTCCTGAGCTGTGTCCACTTGTTCTGACATTAGCTCAGGACCTCTCACTGACCTTTCTGGAGGAAGAGACAGTTAGTGTTCAGTAAACCCAGGCTTGAGACCTGTGGCTGTTTGGATCTTAGGTAAAGCGGTTGATGTGGATTTTAGAACTCCATCTTTAAAACTTCATCCAGTGTTCATGTAATCTCAGCAACCGCTGTGTCCATTCACTAGCGTTTCCTGTAATAATGAAACTTTGGCCACCCCCTCTTTTTCCTTCCACTGCCCTAGTCCCTTCTTTGACAAATATTTCCTGAGCATATATTATGCACCAGGGCCTGAGCTCATACTATGCACCAGGGCCTGAGCTCAGAGCTGGAGATCGTGAGAGGCAGGCTTGGTTCTACACATGGTCTTGTGGGGGAGAGACACTCAAAACTGATGATGGGGGTCATGACAAGTACTGAGAGGGGCAAGGACGTGTGTGTCGTGAGGTGCCCCTGACCTGGTCCACCCATCCACTCATCCACTCATCCACCCATCCAGTGTTCTCTCTGCCCATCCACCCAACCACTCATCATCCATCCCCCACCCCCTCACTCCAGCCTTCCTTCCTCCCATTCATCCATCCATTCAACCAGCAAAGATTGTTGAGTTCCCGTTCTTATGCTGACATTGTGTGCATGCATGCTAAGCCACTTTAGCCGTGTCTGACTCTGCGACCCCATGGACAGTAACCCGCCAAGCTCCTCTAACCATGGGAATCTCCAGGCAAGAATACTGGAGTGGGTTGTCGTGCCCTCCTCCAGGGGATCTTCCCGCCCAGATATCGAACCTGTGTCTCTTATGCCTCCTACTTTTACCACTAGCGCTACTGGGAAGCCGTATACTGACATTCGGAAGACAGAGTGAAGTAGAGTCCCTGTCCCCAGAAACTCAACATCCAGCTAAAGGAAAGCCCCTATGAATCCTACGTGCAGTAAAGTCAGGGAAGCCAAGGAGAGAAGGAAGGAGCCAGAATTATGCATGTGTGTGCCCGTGTGCTCACATTACTTCTCCAAGAGAGTCTGGGGTGCTGCTGGGTAAAGGTAGGCTCAGGCTGTATGTTGCCTGTCGTTTAATCCGTCTGACTGAAGACTCCGCTGGCATGGCTCAGGAACTGAATTCAAAGCATTGTGAAACAGGAGGAGGAAGGGCAGGATCCAGGGCGGCCCTGGACATCTGTAGAGGCTGTTCCCTGCTTTTCAATGGAAAGGTCGCCCTCAGAGTTGTGCAAGGCACACTCTGAGGCCAGACATGGGAACCTCGGAGACCCTCCAGAAGACCCCTCCCGGGACAAAGTGGGCTGTCCTGCCTATCCGGGGCAGGGATTGTATGACACACCCGTGAAAGTGAAAGTTGCTCAGTCGTGTCTCACTCTTTGCGACTCCATGGACTCTACAGTCCATGGAATTCTCCAGGCCAGAATACTGGAGTGGGTAGCCTTTCCCTTCCCCAGGGGATATTCCCAACCCAGCGATCGAACCCAGGTTTCCTGCATTGCAAGCGGATCCTTTACCAGCTGAGCCACAAGAGAAGCCTGTGGACACACCTTGTAGATATTAATTAAACATCTTCTCACTTTAAAATGGAGAAAATGGAGTCGTTATGCAACTTTCCCAAGCAGCTAGTAAGTGGAGACACTGGAACTGAATCCAGGCCTGCCTGCTTGTAAAGTCCTGTGATCCTTTCTGCTAGGGAGAGTCTGATGAAAATCAGGGATCTGATGGAGGCGGAGACTCACCGCATCCGCCTGGTACCCTCCGGCCCAAGCTGTGCTACCCCGAAACTACCACCAGATGGCCCGCAGACCAGGGAGGGAGACCCGTTTTTCTGCAGCCGCCAGTGCCCTGCTTCTCTGGTTTGAACGCTTTCGCCCTGTTTGAGCTTCTTGGCTGTGAAGGAAGGAAATCTGAAATCATTCCACAGAGCTTTGGGGTCTCAGGGGCACGTGTCTGCTGGGGTTGGGCTCAGACAATCGCGCTGGTGGTGAGGAAAAAATTAATCAATAGTCAGTCTAAGAATGAAATGAAAATTTTTATTTTAGCCAACCTGAGGATTATCACCCAGGAGATGTCTTGCAGTAGCTCCCAGGAATGTCCCAAAGGGGGGGGAGGGGGTTAGTATACGTGTGGTTTGGGGGAGGGGCTGTGCAGTCGAGCAAACACCTTAGTGGAAGGCTGCTGCTGTCACCAGGAACAGCATCTGGTTTGGGTGCTTTCCTGAGTATGGAAAGATGCAAGAATCCAGGATCTTACAAAATTTCTCCTGAAAATCTCTGACTGAGGGCCGGTCTTCCCTAAACACAGAGGCCTCATCCTGATCTTCACCTTGTAGGTCAGCGACTGCAGAGCTTGCTGACTTGATTCTCGTGGAACTGGAGGGAGGGCGATGTTCCTATTTTACAGTCCCTTCCCCTTTGATCTTAATTTCAACCAACGTTTGCAGGAATTTCATGACCAGCTTGTTCCAAGGTCCTAAGAATGCTCATTCATGCACTGTTCTTAGACAAGGCCCTGATGACAGGGGCCCAAAGCTTCTGCGCTGCCTGTCCTACAGGTCTGTTCTGGCCCAGGAAGCGGGTCCCTCTTGTTGCTTCTTTCTACAACTAATTACACAATTACAATCATTTTTCTTATAGGACTACATATTTGGTCAATCATTCCAGGTCACCTAGTTGCTGTTGGGACTTCCCTGACGGCTCAGTGGTAAAGAATCCACCTGCAATGCAGGATATGCTGCAGCTGTGGGTTCCATCCCTGGGTGGGGAGGATCCCTGGGCTGGGAGGATCCCCTCTTCAGTACTCTTGCCTGGGAAATCCAGGGCAGAGGAGCCTGGTGGGTTACAGTTCATTCGGTTGTCAAGTTGGACAAGAATGAGCCACTGAGCACACAGTTTTACCCGAGGCTCAGTCACACATTTGGTAATGCAAGAAACAATAATCTTGTAAAATAGATGGAATACAAGTAACACAGCAAGTAACATTAGCTAACAAGGTCATAAGTAGGTATTTAGGGATTCCCAGGTGGCTCAGTGGTAAAGAATCCACTTGCCAATGCAGGAGACGTGGATTTGATCCCTGGGTTGGGAAGAGCCCCTGGAGGAGGAGATGGCAACCCACTCCAGTGTTCTTGCTGGGAAAATCCCAAGGACAGAGGAGCCTGGCGGGCTACGGTCCATGGGGTTGTGAAGAGCTGGACATGACTGAGCGCGCACACACACATAAAGTAAGCTGAGAACTTCCGTGAAGCCCAGCCCTGCACTCAGCAGGTCATTTGAGCAGTCTGTTCCAATGGCTACCTTTAAGGGAAATGATATATTGGCATTTTACATCAAGTTCACTAAAGACATCTGCACGTACATGGTGAGTGGAGGGTCATTGTGACCCCTTACAGGATTGAGAAAGGGAAGCTGTCTTCTAAGGAGTTATGAGGTTGGTGTCAGGAGAAGAAAAATTGATGTTTACGGTTGAGCAAGAATTTCTGCTCTGGGGATGTCTGGTTAAAACACAATGTACACCGGAGGGAAGGGAGGGGGGAGAAAGCAGGCCCAACAGCAGAGGAAAAGGTTTATATTCAGTTTCCTTGTTTTGCCTTAAGATGTGAGTTTTTACTTCCTCACTGGTCTTTCAAGGTGGGCAGACCCAGTGCCTTCATAGCAGGGACTTAGAGGCGCCGGCCTGGGCGGCTGTGGGGCTGGCTCTGCGTGGACTCTGCCTTCCTGCCTGGACTTTCCGAGGGAGAGGCGCCTTCCTTCTCACCCCTCTTTGTTTCTGGGAGGAAAAGGCAGCCGCAGCAGGAAACGGTGTCTCTGTGCGGTAAAACCCAGGGTCAACTTCCCTGGACCGCACTGGCCACAGCGGGACCGCCGGCAGTGAGAGCTGGCGTGGGGAGGCGAACCCTAGAACCAGGCAGGCGCGGCTAAGCATCACCAGCCTTACGTGGGCGCGGGCCCCTGGGGCGCGTCTTGAATACTCTCTGCGGATGTCCTGAGTCTTGGACACGTCTCTTCCCAGGGACACGGAGTGAAGGTGCGTGGCCAGGCCTGGGATGGAGACCCAGTCCACCACCCGCTCAAGCAGCTGAGGGGTCCCGTCTGTGTCCAGGGTTCCCGGTAGCCCAGTCACCACGGGGAGCCCCGGTGGAGGAGGAGAGCAGCTCAGGGAGGGAGCGGCTGTGAAGCCTGGGCTGAGCATGAGTGGGCCACCTCAGTGCTCGCGTCACCGTGGAGCCCGGCGAGGCCTCCGGCTCCCGCTGTGGCCCTGCGCTCCGGAGACACTTCCATCCCTGGACCAGGCTTCGCGCTCCCTCGGGGAGCGGGCTGGCTGGCCCAGCTTCAGGAGCGCATGGGCCTTCCTGGGAGCTGGTCGACTTCTGTCCCGAGGACTGGCCTCTCCAGGGTTCAGTTCAGTTCAGTTCAGTCGCGAAGTCGTGTCCGACTCTTTGCGACCCCATGAATCGCAGCACGCCAGGCCTCCCTGTCCATCACCAACTCCCGCAGTTCACTCAGACTCACGTCCATCGCGTCAGTGATGCCATCCAGCCATCTCATCCTCGGTCGTCCCTTTCTCCTCCTGCCCCCAATCCCTCCCAGCATCAGGGTCTTTTCCAATGAGTCAACTCTTCGCATAAGGTGCCCAAAGTACTGGAGCTTCAGTTTTAGCATCATTCCTTCCAAAGAAATCCCAGGGTTGATCTCCTTCAGAATGGACTGGTTGGATCTCCTTGCAGTCCAAGGGACTCTCAAGAGTCTTCTCCAACACCACAGTTCAAAAGCATCAATTCTTCAGTTTGCCTGGTGTCCCCACCCCAGCACCCCACACATCACCCCAATCCAGTTTCTAACCTGAGCCGCTCTCTCCAGAGGCCTGGTCCTCATGACAGAGGTCCGGCTCACCAGACGTCCCGTCTCTTTCCCAGCTGCTGCTGCTGCTGCTGCTGCTGCTAAGTCGCTTCAGTCATGTCTGACTCTGTGTGACCCTATAGACGGCAGCCCATCAGGCTCCCCCGTCCCTGGGAGTCTCCCGGCAAGAACACTGGAGTGGGTTGCCACTTCTCTCTCCAATGCATGAAAGTGAAAAGTGAAAGTGAAGTCTCTCAGTCATGTCTGACTCTTAGTGACCCCATGGACTGCAGCCTACCAGGCTCCTCCGTCCATAGGCAAGAGTACTGGAGTGGGGTGCCATTGCCTTCTCCGCTCTTTCCCAGCAAACCTCTTGTAACTCTTGAGTTTCACCAGGTCTGGCCACGTACTGCCTTAGGGGTGGACAGACGGGACCCCGCCTGCCCCAGGAGCCCTTGGACCCCTCGGTTATGGACAGAAGTGCTACCACTAAGCTGATCCTGGAGTCCTGCCCGGAGCAGCGGATGGGGACTCCGCGTGGGCAGCCCAGTGCTCAGGTGGCCTGCTTTTCAGGTCAGCAAAGATCTGTCACCCGCTTCCCATCCATGCCCAGAAGGGGGCAGGTGCTGGGTGGTCGCCTCCACCAGGCCCCTCCCTTACCTGCGGGCCTGCAGCCAGGCCCAGCCCTGTGGCTGAGGAGGGATGAGACGCAGCACAGGATCCAGGTTGCTGCCTAGCTTGTTCATCACCTGGGGCTTCTGGCCTCCAGTCCTCCGACCATCTGGGTCCCACTCCTGCCAGCCGCTGACCAAAGTCTGGGGCTCTGATGCCCCGGGAGGCTGCTAGGTGCAGAAAACACCTTCATGGCGACTGAAAATTTAATATGTCATTTCTGAGGTTGATTTTTAAAAGACAATTCATTTCCTTAATTAAATTCAACTTGTGAATCTTTTAAATTTATTTTGCATGCATCTGGGAGCTTCTACCAGTCACTTTGAAGAGGACCTTGGAGTTTGATGGAAAGTGACAGAAACTGTTGTGACCAAGCCTGTTAATTAACTTCCCTTGGGCATTAAACCTGTATTTACAAATTTGATTTCTTTGATTTTCCTTCTAAGGAGCCTCAGCTGTATGACCCATGTGCTTTAAAAATTTCCAGTGAGGCTGCTGAGAACAGACCAAGCCTGGATGCTTGGTCTTAGGGTCTGAGGCACATACGGATTCTCTTTACATATCAAGTCCGTTTCTCTTATGCCTTTCAACTTGAATGTACAAGCCTACAAGGAGCAGGGCATTTTATTAAAAAAAATTTTTTTTCTTTCTATATTGCATTATATTTTTTTAATTTTTTTTACAATATTGTATTGGTTTTGCCATACATCAACATGAATCCACCCCGGGTGTACTTGTGTTTCCCATCCTGAACCCCCTTCTGGAGCAGGGCATTTAAAACTAGAATCAGCTCTTCTATTCCTTGTTGTTCAGTAGCTCAGTTTTGTTCAACTTTGCAAGCCCATGGACTGCAGCATACCAGGCTTCCCTATCCTTCACCATCTTTGAGAGTTTGCTCAAATTCTTGTCCATTGAGTCGATGATGCCATCCAACCATCCCATCCTCTGTCGTCCCCGTCACTTGCCCTCAGTCTTTCCCAGCATCACGTGTTTTTCTAATGAGCTGGCTCTTCACATCAGGTGGCCAGAGTATTGAAGCTTCAGCATCAGTCTTTCCAATGAATATTCAGAGTTGATTTCCTTCAGGATGGACTGGTTGGATCTCCTTGCAGTAGTCTTCTCCAACACCACAGTTCAATTCCTTGCAGTCCAAGGGACTCTCAAGAGTCTTCTCCAACACCACAGTTCAAAAGCATCAATTCTTTGGCACTCAGCCTTTCTTATGGTCCAACTCTCCATACATGATTACTGGAAAAACCAAAGCTTTGACTTACAGACCTTTGTTGGCAAAATCATCTCTCTGCTTTTTAATACACTGTCTAGGTTTGTTATAGCTTTTCTTTCAAAGAGCAAGCGTCTTTTAATTTCATGGCTGCAGTCACTGTCCATAGTGATTTTGGAGCCCAAGGAAATAACCTCACTGTTTCTATTTCTTCCTCATCTATTTGCCATGAAGTGACGGGACTGGATGCCATGATCTTAGTTTTTTGAATGTTGAACTGTAAGCCAGTTTTTAGCTATTCTATGGGATAAACTAGAGAAAAAAATCTGGGTTGTGGGAGCCTCTAATGTGCCTCATTCTCTTAAATATTGTAGATTTTAAAGCAAATACACAGACTCTTCCTGAACATAACAGGAAAGAATTAATACAATGGGTTTGCTTTATTTTATCATCTGCCTGTGATTCTAAACATCCCTAGAGTTAAAAGAGGCTTCTCCACTTCAGAAACAATTTTACCACTCTAAGCAAGTTATTCTGTCGCAGTGGGAGAGGGTTGGGTCTGGACTTGAGACCAGGGACTGTGACATTCCAGATGTTTCTATCAAGCCACTGATGAGACCTCTGGTGAGAGTCGTCACCCTGACGCCTGCTGAAGTGTCTCCCAGGTGTCTGTTGGTTCCCCCAGATCATTTCCCATCCGCCCCTTTGACTAGTCTTCAGTCACCTCCCAGTGGCTCCATCAGTGACCAGATTCAGCTCTCTGTGGCTGAGTGACCTGGCAGCGGGGTGACGGCTGCCAGGCCCGCTGATCAGAGTTCCGGGCTGGGACTCTGCCTCTGACTTGGACATGGGTACTCTTTCCAGTGCTCACACTGACAGGACCTCAGGTTTCACACAGATCTTACATTTCCATCCACTCTTGGAGGCAGGAACCCAGCTCTACATTCTTCAGGTGGGGAAACTGAGCCCAGAGGGAGGAAGGAACTTGGCTGAGGTCCAGGGTGGTGGCGGGGCCAGGCTTCCAAGTGGCCGACCGCCATGCGTGGCTTCAGTGTAGGAGCCCCAGCTTGGAGCAAGGCCCCGGCTGTAATCAGGATGAGCACCGTGCTGTTCTGACTGTCCTAGAGCCCATGAAGAGAGGCCCAGTGCCTTGTCCTGGGCTTCACGTGGCAGATGAGGGCTGGGCCTCGTCAGCTGGATCTCAAGTCTTAGAAGCACCGAAGGAGGTGATGTCATTTTCCTCCCCTTCATAACTGCCCACCCCTCCTCCTGTTATGAGAATGTGAGAAGGCCCCATAAAGGGCAGGAATCGTCTTGATCTTGTTTTGATGGAGACTCCAGTCAGGGATGGGCTTCCCTGGTGGCTCAGCTGGTAAAGAATCCACCTGCAATGCAGGAGACCCCGGTTTGATTCCTAGTTGGGAAGATCTCCTGGAGATTCTTGGACTTCCCTGGTGGCTCAGTCTACAGCTGGATCTCAAGTCTTAGAAGCACCGAAGGAGGTGATGTCATTTTCCTCCCCTTCATAACTGCCCACCCCTCCTCCTGTTATGAGAATGTGAGAAGGCCCCATAAAGGGCAGGAATCGTCTTGATCTTGTTTTGATGGAGGCTCCAGTCAGGGATGGGCTTCCCTGGTGGCTCAGCTGGTAAAGAATCCACCTGCAATGCAGGAGACCCCGGTTTGATTCCTGGTTGGGAAGATCTCCTGGAGATTCTTGGACTTCCCTGGTGGCTCAGTCTACGGTAAAGAAATCTGTCTGCAATGTGGGAGGCCTGGGTTAGATCCCTGGGTTGGGAAGATTCCCTGGAGGAGGGCATGGCAACCCGCTCCAGTATTCTTGCCTGGACAATCCCATGGACAGAGGAGCCTGGCAGGCCACAGCCCATAGGGTCGCAAAGAGCTGGACACAACTGAGTGGCTCAGAACAGTGCAACCAGCCAGGGACATTGTTGCAGAGAAGGGTGTGCTGGGGTTCCCAAGACCACCTTTCAGTTTGAGAGTCTGTCTCTAGAGAGACTCAAGGAACAGAAGTTACAGTTTATCACCCCATGGACTGTAGCTGGCCCGGGTCCTCTGTCCGTAGCATTCTCTGGTCAAGAATACTGGAGTGGGTTTAGCTCAGTCGCTCAGTCGTGTCTAACTCTTTGCGACCCCATGAACCGCAGCATACCAGGCCTCCCTGTCCATCACCAACTCCCGGAGTGCACCCAAACCCATGTCTATTGAGTCGGGGGTGCCATCCAACCATCTCATCCTCTGTCGTCCCCTTCTCCTCCTGCCCTCAATCTTTCCCAGCATCAGGATCTTTTCCAATGAGTCAGCTCTTTGCATCAGGTGGCCAAAGAATTGGAGTTTCAGCTTCAACATTAGTCCTTCCAATGAACACCCAGGACTGATCTCCTTTAGGATGGACTGGCTGGATCCCTTTGCAGTCCAAGGGACTCTCAAGAGTCAACACCACAGTTCAAAAGCATCAATTCTTTGGCACTCAGCTTTCTTTGTGGTCCAACTCTCACATCCATACATGATCACTGGAAGAACTATAGCCTTGACTAGACGGACCTTTGTTGACAAAGTAGTATCTCTGCTCTTTACTATGCTGTCTAGGTGGTCATAACTTTCCTTCCAAGGAGTAAGCGTGTTTTAATTTCATGGCTGTAGCCATTCCCTTCTCCAGGGGATATTCCTGACCCAGGGACTGAACCCGGGTCTCCCGCATTGCAGGCAGATTCTTCGGCATCTGAGTCACCAGGGAAGCCCCTATTACAGTGAGAGGATGCAGATGAGGATCAGCAAGAGAGAGGACACACGAGAGGAGCCCCGGGGAGAGCAGGCTGAGCTCATGATGTCCTGTCTTGCAGACGATGCTAAGCTCTGACAATGGCATGTGATGACCCATGTGGGTCACTGCCAGCCAGGGCAGCTCACAGGCCTCTGTGTCCAGAGTTTTACTGGTCAGTTGTGTAGGCATGGAGCACCTACACTGGTGACCTGAACTATTCAGACCTCAGCCCCTTCCCCCGCCAGGCCAGACTGAGGTGCTCAGCCCACACACCCCTCATCACTCACAGCATTAGCAGGAATACCAAGCAGGGCTCAGGTCCCTGGGGGCACACACAGCCTCATCAGGTGGACATTCCTCAGTTTAGTTCAGTCCAGTTGCTCAGTCATGTTCAACTCTTTGCAGCCCCATGGACTGCAGCATGCCTGGGTTCCCTGTCCATCACCAACTCCCCGAGCTTGCTCAAACTCATGTCCATCGAGTTGATGATGCCATCCAACCATCTCATCCTCTGTCATCCCCTTCTCCTCCTGCCTTCAATCTTTCCCAGCATCAGGGTCTTTTCCAATGAGTCAACTCTTCACATGAGGTGGCCAAAGTACTGCAGTTTCAGCTTCAGCATCATTCCTTCCAAAGAAATCCCAGGACTGATCTCCTTCAGAATGGACTGGTTGGATCTCCTTGCAGTCCAAGGGACTCTCAAGAGTCTTCTCCAACACCACAGTTCAAAAGCATCAATTCTTTGGCACTCAGCTTTCTTTGTGGTCCAACTCTCAAATCCAATCATAACTGCTGGGAAAACCATAGTTTTGACTATGGACATTCCTAGGACCCTGCTGGAACTGGAAAGTGTGAGATTCAACACCCTAGCCCCACTGAGCCTCTTCTGCACAGGGGTGGGTGGGGGGTGGGTGCAGAAGGGGCCAGGCATCAGAAGTCATCGAGGGCCCCTCTGAGAGCCGAATCTGGCTAAAGAGATGCTCAGGTTGCCAGGAGACTGACCCCTCTCTGCCCCAGCTCTGATTTCCTTACAGAGCAGAGAAGTCACCCCATGACCCAGGCAGAGCTGGGCTAAGGGAGTGGGGCAGCCTCAGCTCAAAGCCCCAGACCTGGCCATGTGTAACAGTCAGCACTGAGGGGATGGGGTGATCAGAGTGTGCAGGGGAAGACACTCCCTCCATCGTTTTGGGCAGCACTGTATTTTACACATCTCTCCAAGTGTTTATAAATATGTTTGAGAACGTTGCTGAAAGTGCCATCACCTCAGTGAAATAAACATGCTGGTAATCATGGGCACTGGGGTGTTTCAGCCCAGGGCAGAAACCACAGCAGGCGGACTCAAGGTTTCATGGTTATCCTGGGGTTTGATTCCAGGTGGAATCAATCAGATTGAAGATCTTCACAGTATTTTTCATCCTCCTGCAGAGTGTCTGTCCAGTTTCACAAACTTTGAAGCCCCAGGCCAGTTCCCCGAGGCCATGGCAGGAGTTCCCCAGGCACGAGTTCTGTCTACCTGGGGCCAGAGTTCTGCACACGGCACAGCCAGGCTTCCTTCCTGGTGGCCCAATGCTGTTGGGTTTCTTTTTCACCAAGTTGTTGCCAGAAAGCCCAAGTATTGCAAAGTTGACCAGCTAACTCCATCCTTCTCTCTGTGGATTTTGTGATTAAAGAAAAAAGAGAGAGAGAAGAAAAACAACAATAAAATCCCAAGGGACTAAGACAGAGAGAAAAAATATATATAATTAGCATGAAGAATTTTCATTGGAAAATTACCCCCAAATTGTCAATAACTTCTCCACAAATTGTGGAGCCCTGAATATAACCATCTGATACAAGTTACAACTGGCTCATCACATCCACGCCAGGTAAGGCGAGAGGACAGCCCTGCAAGGTGACTCTGAGTTTGGGCGCCACGTCTATGCTAAGGTGTGATGTTGAGTTCTCTTCACCCTCTAACAGGAGACAGAGGCACCATGGGGCAGAGAAGGCAGGGGACAGGGAACACGACAGAGGGCCAGCAGGGAGCCCACCCCCAGGAAGCAACGACTGTGATCCTAGGAGGAGAGAAGGGCCTGGGCATGGTCAGCATCTGGTCTGAGTGTTCAGGTCTGGGCCTGCGTGCATTCTTGGCATGAACTTAGCTGGGGTTGGCAGCCTTAGAAGAAATGTTGTGTGAAAATGATCTCAGAATATTTGGGAAATGCAGACAGGACCCCACATCTCCTTCCTGTGGCCTTGCCCTCCCCTTCCAGTGCAGTCCAGAAAGTTCTATGACCTCAAATGTGCTCTGGCTACGGCGGCCAAGCTGAGGGAGGGCCAGCCTGCCTGGTGCTCGCCATCAGCGACCCTTGGTGGTCCGTGGGGCCGGTGGGGGCACTGGCAGCCCCTCCCACTGTGAAGCCCTCCTACAGGCACCAGGGGGAGTGTGAACTTGAACAAGAGCGCATGGCAGGAAGCCTGGCTGTGCTGGAGGTGGGCCAGTGGGCACATGGCAGGAAGCCTTTCCTGAGAGTGGGTCTGGGGTGGCCCGCTGGTGGCACCTGTGTGAGGCTCCTTGGGGAAGGGTCCAGCAGCACAGGGAGAGCCGGAGCAGGGCAGGAGGAGGGGGCTGGGGGGACAGGCAGAGGGGAGCCTGGTGTCCCACAGCTCATCCCCAGCTCCCTACTTTGCTCTCAGTGTGCCCTGCTGCAGCAGCTCAATTCTGTGGATTTTCTAGGCTCTGAAGCCTGTATTATTATTTTTTTAAATTTAAGTATAATTGATTTACAGTGTTTTACCAATCTCTGCTGCATAGCAAAGTGACTCGGTTTTAAATATCTGTTCCGTTCAGTCACTCAGTCGTGTCCGACTCTTTGCGACCCCATGAATTGCAGCACGCCAGGCCTCCCTGTCCATCACCAACTCCCAGAGTTCACTCAGACTCACATCCACTGAGTCCGTGATGCCATCCAGCCATCTCATCCTCAGTCGTCCCCTTCTCCTCCTGCCCCCAATCCCTCCCAGCATCAGGGTCTTTTCCAATGAGTCAACTCTTCGCATGAGGTGGCCAAAGTACTGGAGCTTCAGTTTTAGCATAATTCCTTCCAAAGAAATCCCAGGGTTGATCTCCTTCAGAATGGACTGGTTGGATCTCCTTGCAGTCCAAGGGACTCTCAAGAATCTTCTCCAACACCACAGTTCAAAAGCATCAATTCTTCGGCGCTCAGACATGATCATCTGGGTCATGAAAATTTTTTTGTACAGTTCTTCCATGTGTTCTTGCCACTTCTTCTTAATATTTTCTGTTTCTGTTAGTCCAGACCATTTCTGTCCTTTATCGAGCCCATCTTTGCATGAAATATTCCCTCCATATCTCTAATTTTCTTGAAGAGATCTCTAGTCTTTCCCATTCTGTTGTTTTCCTCTATCTCTTTGCATTGATCGCTGAAGAAGGCTTTCTTATCTCTTCTTGCTATTCTTTGGAACTCTGCATTCAGATGCTTATATCTTTCCTTTTCTCCTTTGCTTTTCACCTCTCTTCTTTTCACAGCTATTTGTAAGGCCTCCCCAGACAGCCATTTTGCTTTTTTGCATTTCTTTGCCATGGGGATGTTCTTGATCCCTGTCTCCTATACAATGTCATGAACCTCATTTCATAGTTCATCAGGCACTCCATCTATCAGATCTAGACCCTTAAATCTATTTCTAACTTCCACTGTATAATCATTAGGGATTTGATTTAGGTCATACCTGAATGGTCTAGTGGTGTTGCCCACTTTCTTCAATTTAAGTCTGAATTTGGCAATCAGGAGTTCATGATCTGAGCCACAGTCAGCTCCCGGTCTTGTCTTTGTTGACTGTATAGAGCTTCTCCATCTTTGGCTGCAAAGAATATAATCAATCTGATTTCGGTGTTGACCATCTGGTGATGTCCATGTGTAGAGTCTTCTCTTGTGTTGTTGGAAGAGGGTGTTTGCTATGACCAGTGCATTTTCTTGGCAAAACTCTATTAGTCTTTGGCCTGCTTCATTCCGCATTCCAAGGCCAAATTTGCCTGTTACTCCAGGTGTTTCTTGACTTCCTACTTTTGCATTCCAGTCCCCTATAATGAAAAGGACATCTTTTTTGGGTGTTAGTTCTAAAAGATCTTGTAGGTCTTCATAAAACCATTCAACTTGAGTTTCTTCAGTGTTACTGGTTGGAGCATAGACTTGGATTATGGTGATATTGAATGGTTTGCCTTGGAGACGAACAGAGATCATTCTGTCATTTTTGATATTGCATCCAAGTACTGCATTGCGGACTCTTTTGTTGACCATGATGGCTACTCCATTTCTATTTCTTCAATTTAAGTCTGAATTTGGCAATCAGGAGTTCATGATCTGAGCCACAGTCAGCTCCCAGTCTTGTCTTTGTTGACTGTATAGAGCTTCTCCATCTTTGGCTGCAAAGAATATAATCAATCTGATTTCGGTGTTGACCATCTGGTGATGTCCATGTGTAGAGTCTTCTCTTGTGTTGTTGGAAGAGGGTGTTTGCTATGACCAGTGCATTTTCTTGGCAAAACTCTATTAGTGTTTGCCCTGCTTCATTCCGCATTCCAAGGCCAAATTTGCCTGTTACTCCAGGTGTTTCTTGAGTTCCTGCTTTTGCATTCCAGTCCCCTATAATGAAAAGGACAACTTTTTTGGGTGTTAGTTCTAAAAGATCTTGTAGGTCTTCATAAAACCGTTCAACTTCAGCTTCTTTTCCATTATGGTTTATCCCAGGAAATTGGATATAGTTCCTTTTGTGTTACAGGCTTCTCAAGTGACACAGTGGTAAAGAACTCCCTGCCAATGCAAGAGACGCAGGTTTGATCCCTGGGTCGGGAAGATCCCCTGGAGGACTAAATTCTTGCCTGGGAAATCCCAGGGACAGACGAGCCTGGTGGGCTGCCATCCACGTGGGGTGGCAAAGAGTCAGGCATGACTAAGCACTCATCCCATGTGCATTACAGAAGGGCCTTGCTGCTTATCCATCCTATATGGAATAGTCTGTACCTCCCAGCTGCAAACTCTCAGTCTGTCCCTTCCTGTCTGCGTCCCCCTTGGCCTGTATCTTTGAATCCAGAGGGACTCTGACTCGGCCAGGACTAGATGGTCTGCTGTGGCAGATGGGAGGAGCCTTGCAAACAGGAGCCGGTTGTCCTGGTTTCTGGTCTTTATCCCCCATTTTCTCAGCAGGTGCTTCTGTGATAATGCGGTCTGCTGGTCCACGTCCTAGCCTCTGCCCACGCTTATACCTGCTCTGCCTCCAACACCTGCTCTCAGGTGAGACCACGCACAGGACTGGAGGTGGGCACCTCCATGTGAGCCCTGGCACCCAGGATGTGGG
>SJXQ01001275.1:0-165777 GCA_006408695.1 Aepyceros melampus
TATCTTAAATTACGATACTAGACAAAATGGTGCATTTAGATTCATCTGCTGGGAGTTTTCACTTGTCTTATGTCCTCCAAAGTGCTTAGTACAGACATATGTCTAGTGCAGATGAACAAAAATCATTAATCCTTGTGTTTGCACACCTGAAAGTAAATTGCTTTTCTAATGCTTATGAATTCTTGCCTTATTTACTCTATTCTGAGTGAGTGAGTGAAAGTCGCTCAGTCATGTCCGACTCTTTGAGACCCCCGTGGACTATACAGTCAGTGGAATTTTCCAGGCCAGAATGCCGGAGTGGGCAGCCTTTCCCTTCTCCAGAGGATCTTCCCAACCCAGGGATCAAACCCAGGTCTCCTGCACTGCAGCTGGATTCTTTACCAGTTGAGCCATAAGGGAAGCCCTTTACTCTATTCTACCACCTATAAAAAATGGCAATAACAGTGACTAGTCCTCAGACCTGGCTGAGTAGCTGAGGATCTAATACAATAATACCTGTAAGCTTACACTTCAGTGCAAACTTATGATTGGTTACAGCATACCCCCTGATCTCTCAGATGTTAGCCCTGTTTATTATTGATGTTTTATAACTTTTTATAAATGTAGATAACTGCTAAATTAGCAAACTCTTTTTTTCCCAGTAGTATGAAATTGAAAGAAGCTTACTCTTTGGAAAGAAAGCTTTGACCAACCTAGACAGCATATTGAAAAACAGAGACATTACTTTGCTGACAAAGGTTCGTCTAGTCAAAGGTATGGTTTTTCCAGGAGTCATGTATGGATGTGAGAGTGGACCATACAGAAGGCTGAGCATTGAAGAACTGATGCTTTCAAATTGTGTCGCTAGAGAAGACTCTAAAAAGTGCCCTGGACTTGAAGGAGATCAAACCAGTCAATTCTAAAGGAAATCAACCCTGAATACTTATTGGAAGACTGATACTGAAGTTGAAGCACTAATACTTTGGTTCTTTGATGTGAAGAGCCAGCTTGTTGGAAAAGACTTTGATGCTGGGAAAGATCAAAGGAAAAAGGAGAAGGGGTAGCTGAGGATGACATGGTTGGATGGCACCACCAACTCAATGGATATGAATTTGAGCAAACTGGGAGATAGTGGTGGACAGAGGAGCCTGGCCTGCTGTAGTCCATGGGGTAGCAAAGAGTCAGACCCAACTTCCAACAATTGAACAACACATTTTCCTTAGAGTTTCCATTGACTTGCTTCCCCATTGTGGGGGGCAGGGGGAATCCTTCTCTTTGCTATTCCTTAGAAATTTGTGAGTTTTTTTTCTTTGAACAGTAATAATATATACCTGACTCTCTCATAGGAGAAATAACAAATCTTTAATATTGTTCACTTTTTATATTTATATCTGTAAGAGTCATGATTTTATCTTCCTCAGAAAACTTTTACAGTTTCAAAGATCTTCCACTGAGGTGCCTAATGGATTCACCTACCGTGGCCCAGTAATCTTCTTCACCAGAAGAGGGCAACTAGGGGGTAGTTTATATTCAGATACATTTTTTCTTAGCTCTCAGGTTGACTCCAAAGAGGTAATAGAAGTTTAATGATAACTTTCTCTTGTTCTAATATTAATATTACTCATTAAATTAGTGGTTTTAATTTTCTTTTCTTTTTTTTTAATTTTTGGGAAATAAGTCATTCCCCAGTACTGGTAGCTATATTTGGGAATTTTGTTGTTGTTGTTTGTTCTATAGTCTGATTGTTTGATGATCTCTGTACAATGTTCAATTATTTTCAGAAATATATTATCTGTTGGATAAGAGATAATAGCGATTCCAATTTACAAATCTTTGTAATTAGGAGTTGCATTTCATGGTCTGACCATTTGCCAATTTCTAGTCCATATTAGAGGTGATAGGAAATCTCATTTATAAATCTTTTCTGTTTGTCTATTTTGAGCTACAATCGACTATACTTTTTTTTTTTTTTATCTTGCTGGGAAGGGGGTCAGTTCTATGGTAGAACAGTAAGATTTTATGGTTCTTTATTTATTCTTGATCCTTAGATGATCTTAGAATTGAAGCTCTCTATATTTGTCTAGTGCTCCATTGTCTACAATTCTATTCAGATAGGTCCTTACCTCTGATTGTATAAATTTGTAATGTTTTGCTACTTCTAGATGATGCTGATAAATTAGACTATAAAGTCTTTTAAAGGAAGTTGTTCTGCTTGGCTTATAGAGATAAATAAGCACTTATATAAATTGAATGTTCTTAATATTTCCAGAAAATAGGGAAATTGTACTTTAATGGGAAAAAATGTATTTTTACAAAAAAAAGTTTAGAAATATTTTAAGAATTCAAGAGAATATAATTTAGATAAGTCTGGAAAATGAGACTACTTAAATATTTTTGTTTAAATGAAAACAACTCTATGTTCTCTTGATTTATCAGTGTTAAACATAATGCAAGTGTACATTTTTCTTTTTTGTGTGTATGCTTTTACTTGAAGAAATACAATTTACTCATCAAATAAGCTAGCATCACTTCTACTTAATGTTTGACATTATGAAAAATGTAAATCTGTATTTTGAATATCTCTTCAAATTAATTTTATTTCAACAGTAATTGTGCTTTGTAGTTGTCAGCTTGAAGAAAATTTCCAAGATTTTTGGGTGACTTAAATCCTTGGACTGATACTAGATCAAGTTAATTAGTGCACATTCACTAGATATGTGGATCATTTCTGGGTAAGACAGAGAACTGAAACATTGATTACTAAACATGAGTTTAAGTTTATGTGCTTTTATTTATTTTCATGTTGCCTAGATGCTCAACAGATCTTTGGATCTGTTGATAGCTGTGTATATTGTTGCCAATTTGAATAGTTGCTTTCTGAGGGATGCATGTGGCTTCAGGAAGCTATGTTCTGTGTGTCGGGGGCGGAGGGAGGGGCGGTGGTATAGGGTGGTCTCTGCTACTCCACTGTAAATTGCTACTGTCTGACAGTTTATAATCATCTACCTCCAGCTTTTTTTCAGTGAAATAGAAGTTACTTTAGTTAAAAGTTCTAGTTACTATAAGTAACTGGGAGTGGACTAGGATTAATAGTGACAGAAACAGCAAAGTTGTATGTAAAGTGACAAGATGTGTTTTTTCCAAGTGACAATAGTTTTGTTCCAGAGTAATGTGATTGTTCCACAATAAGAAGTAGGATGAAGATGGACAAAAATCTGAATGTATATAGTAGTTTGTAGAAGATTCATAGAAAGAGAATTTATTTACTTTGGATAATGCTGCTGCTGCTAAGTTGCTTCACTCGTGTCCAGCTCTGTGCAATCCCATAGATAACAGCCAACCAGGCTCCCTCGTCCCTGGGATTCTCCAGGCAAGAACACTGGAGTGGGTTGCCATTTCCTTCTCCAGTGCAGGAAAGTGAAAAGTGAAAGTGAAGTTGCTCAGTCATGCCCGACTCTTTGTGACCCCTCGGACTGTAGCCTACCAGGCTCCTCCGTCCATGGGATTTTCCAGGCAAGAGTACTGGAGTGGGTTGCCATTGCTTTCTCCAACTTTGGATAATAGTGTACTCAAATAATGAGTGTGAAAAAGCCATGACATATGGTAAAATCTTAGCAAAATATGTTCAGATTTGATGGGCTTGTGTTCTTTGATTTGCTGTGTCTTGCCTTGGCCTGTGTTATTTCAATCTGTGTACAGATTTTGTAGTTTATCAGAATAATATTTTGTGCTTTGCATTCAATTTGTTTGGACTTTAATTGTTTAAAACAACAACAACAATAACAGAAGCTTCTTACTAATGAAAGAGCTAAAGTCCTTTCCAATTATGTAACTTTTTATGTTTATTTTAAAATATTTTATTATCACTCTCAAATGAGTAAACAAATATTATTTCTATCTTAAATGTTCAAATCTCATGAAAATTCTATTGTTTTGCATTCCTCAAATTGAATACTAATGTAAATTGAAATAAAGTAAAACTGTCATGACATTTTTTGCACCAAAAATTTCCCTGAGGTTTTTTAAAAATCACAAAGATTTGTTAAAGCTTATAAAAGGCAAGTGTCAGAAATAATTAGATTTATTTGATTTGTCAATATTAATTTTTATGAGAGTTGTCAAATCTAAGAGATGTTTCTTTTTTCCTAGATTAAAATTTTGAGGGTATATTGTTTTAACATAAGGAAACTATACCCTCTATGGGATGTACCTAGAGGTGGTTAATGCTCTAACTCTTTCAGACATGTTTCTATTTGTTAGAGTTCTGGTGCTACTTTACCTTAAGATATTAGGCAGCAATATTTTTTTTTCTTTGTCTCCATACCTGGTTTCTATGGACTTTGGGCTTCTTACTGATTACTCACATAGTACAATTATTTGCATAGATTCAGTAAAGACTTTACCATCCTTTTCCATGACGTACTTAGAGATGTTGGTTATATGGCCAAGTCTTTGTCTAGAATGTTATATTTGAAAGTGTTGCTCATTTAATTAACTCTCACTGACCACTCTTAAGTAATTATATTTGACTATAGGATCAGTGTTTATGAATCTCTCTTGGGAAAAGTGGCTTGATATTGCTTTTTAGAGTTCTTAGCCTTAAAATTGAGTATAGGAGGTCACTCTGGGGCAGGCCAAGGAAGCCTAGAATATAATGGGACCTTGCAAAGTATTGCATTTGCCCAATTTATAGGTACACCAGATTGGGGGTCCCCATCCTCTGGGATCTAATGCCTGATGATCTGAGGTAGGGCTGATGTAATAGTAGAAATAAAATGCACAATAAATGCAATGAGCTTGAATCATCATTCCCTCCAACTCAACCTGGAAAAATTGTCTTCCACAATCCCAGTCCCTGATGCCAAAATGTTTGGGGATCACTTTACAAATGCACTGTGACACATAGACATAGAAAACAAAATTATAGTTACCAAAGGGGAAAGGGGAGGAGGGGTAAATTAGGAGTTTAGGGTTAATAGATACACATGCTATGTATAAAATAGATAACAACAAGAACCTACTGTATAGCTCAGGGAGCTATATCTGATCTCTTATAATAACTTATAATGGAAAAGAATCTGAAAAAAATATATATATGCACACACACACATACACACACACACACACACACACACACACACACACACACAACTGAATCACTTTGCTAAATACCTGAAACAACTAACACAACACTGTAAGGCAATTATGCTTCAATAAATAAATCCAATCTGAGATCCTTCATGAAAACTTCTAGCAGAGCAAATGTAAAGAAGTCTAAGTGTTGGAATAATAATTTTGATATACCTAAGTCAATAACCAGGCCAAATCTAAAGAGACCATTCTTATTTTGTAGTCAGAATTATTTGAGATTGTTTTTAAACAAAAGATGAGATTGTTTTTAAACAAAAGATGAGATTGTAGGAACAACAACAACAACAAAAAAACTTGTGCTATAATAGAAAGTTATACATTTTCTATATCATATTCTTCTAAACTGTCTGATTCTGGCCCCATTCATTATATTATAGGATCACAGGACATACTGCCCCAATATATACCTCAATGTAATATTGATTATTTTAAATTAAAGATACTTAAGAAATAGCTAATACAAGAGGAATAATGGAAAAGAATCTGAAAAAAAATATATATGCACACACACACATACACACACACACACACACACACACACACATAACTGAATCACTTTGCTAAATACCTGAAACAACTAACACAACACTGTAAGGCAATTATGCTTCAATAAATAAATCCAATCTGAGATCCTTCATGAAAACTTCTAGCAGAGCAAATGTAAAGAAGTCTAAGTGTTGGAATAATAATTTTGATATACCTAAGTCAATAACCAGGCCAAATCTAAAGAGACCATTCTTATTTTGTAGTCAGAATTATTTGAGATTGTTTTTAAACAAAAGATGAGATTGTTTTTAAACAAAAGATGAGATTGTAGGAACAACAACAACAACAAAAAAACTTGTGCTATAATAGAAAGTTATACATTTTCTATATCAAATTCTTTAAACTGTCTGATTCTGGCCCCATTCATTATATTATAGGATCACAGGACATACTGCCCCAATATATACCTCAATGTAATATTGATTATTTTAAATTAAAGATACTTAAGAAATAGCTAATACAAGAGGGACATTTTAACTCTTCTCACTGTCTCCCTAAACACAGGAAATCTCCCATGTGAAGGGTACACTCCCTGCATAAGGAGGTAGAACAACAACATTATTATTCAGAATTCAGAAATGAAAAACCTATATAAAGATATCATGTTGCATTACCAATTTATTACCCAAGCCTCAAATTTGCTTCAATTTCTCACAAAACACCCAAATCTAAGTTCCTTTGTCCTGTCATCTCCACAAATGTATTTTTTCTTTTTCAAAAAATGTATAAAAGTTACCTCCTTTGGCCACTTCTTAAATCTTGGTATGAATCACCCCAGCTAAGCACTGGTTGGATAATACTTGTTTAGTATCTGATCTGCAGGATGCTCTACCAGTGCCAGGAAGATGGACATAGAAATGAATTTCAAGGAGCTTATAGTCAAACTATGTAAAATGACCTACACCTTGGAATATTAATGTCAGATATAAATAGCTGACATCACTGAATATTTAATGCCTATTAGGTTCCCAGTGCTATTTGGTGTAAGTTATAAGTACCAATGATGCATCAGTTTTCACCACAATCTTATGAGGCAGGTGTATCATTGTCCCACTTTACAAATGGAGAAACTGAAACATAGTCTGTCAGCATCACGGACTCAATGAACATGAAATTGAGCAAGTTCCAGGAGTTGGTGAAGGAAAGGGAAGCTTGATGTGCTGCAGTCCATGTGGTCTCAGAGTTGGACATGACTGAACTACTGAATAGCAACAGTTTATCTAAGGTCACACAACTAGTGAACAGGCTTGCTAGGGTGTGAAGCCAGGAGGTTTTATCGAAGAGTGTATGCTTTTTAACCACTTTACACGTGGGGGAAGACCATGACTGCCTGCTTTAGAGCCAGGAGAATGATGTCCCAGGAACTCCCTAAATTACTTTGAAAAGGAAGAATTTATACTGAAAATTTGAGTATGAATAAAATATATAAGAATACACAGTAGAAGGAGAGAAAGGACATTAATTAGGAAAAATTGTCAGGAGTTCATTGTTTTGAAATCTGACTGTCCATCCTCTGCTACCCTCATTTCACATCTCCTTGTGTTTATGAGGCACTTCAGTTGCTTCTGATTCTTTGTGGCCCTACGGACTGTAGTCCTCCAGGCGCCTCTGTCCATGGGATTCTGCAAGCAAGACTACTGGAGTGGGTTGTCATGGATCAAACCCACATCTTCTATGTCTCCTGCATTGCAAGTGGATTCTTTACCTACTGAGTCACCTGGGAAGCCCGTGCACATATCCATCTTACTTCAGTTCTGAGTTAACATCTCATCACAGTCACAGAATGAAGCTCTGTGTCATGAGGTATGATTTCTGCTGCTGCTGTAAGTTGGACATGAGAGGTAGGTATGAAAGCTTATCCCCTCTCCCTGCCATCCTGGGGGAAGAGATTGAGTCCAGAGGAATTGGAATATGAAAAACTACAGCTTCTATACCTTTTGTTTCTATCTTATACAATTTCAGTAATACACGATTTACCTAAAATTGTCACTTCCCTATTTTTAAAATACAAAATGAAGAAAAGATCTCACAAAGAATTGTTGCTTCTCTACTTTACCAACTACAGGAGACAGGAGAGGAGACATGTGCTAGAATGTGCTTTCTATGTTAAAAAACTAACCTCCTTTACTTCAACCTCTTTATGGAGAGTAAGGCCACATTGCCCAGTAAGAATTCCAGAGTCCATCTCATTTCCAAGATACCTGGTATAAAATAATCACAGAGCCACAAACTTTTAGATCAGAAAGAAATCACTGGGATGGTATTATTTATTATGTTAATGAGGAAAATGACTTTTCCAAATCATAGAGAATTTAAAAATTTACTTTAATCCTGATATCAAAAAGAAATTTGTGGAATGAAACCTGCTTATTAAGTGAAACTCCAATAAAAATAAATAAATAATGAAAGTTGGCATGAAAACCCTCGCTAACAGAAGCTGCTGAATCTCCCGTACCTCTTGGACAGATTAATCCCTTCCTACAGGCCAGACTCTAATTATAAACCATTCTAATTAGTCAGGAAGTAGGACTGCTGTTTCTTATTGAGGAAAAAGTCTAGGAAGAGATGCTACTACTGCATGAGAACGCCAGAATGAGGCAAAGAATTTAGGTGCAAACGCAAGTCCATCGTTTCGTACCATAAAGCTTATTTGCTTACATCAGTTGGCTGCTGCCTATATATTTTTATGGGACATCTGCAGTTTACTTTGCTGTTTTAAGTTCACTATAGTTTCAGTTTCATTGTAGCAACACTTTAAACTTAAAATAAGTGTTATGCAAAATATTATTTTTACATGTTATTTTGCCTTTACATTAAATGGATCTTCACAAGTTTCAAGTGCTCTAGGGCAAAAAGAAGAAAATCTTCTAGGGGAAAGCCTTAAACATTCCAGATATAATGAGTTTGTTATACATTATCTTGCTTGTTTTTTTCCTCTGGACTATTTTCAGTTGGGTTCCTTTCATATCCCAGTTAGCAAAGGAATTGACCAGAACTAAGAACAGCCCTAGAGCGATAGCTAAATTTCTGCTGTGCTTGTCAGATACCGTCTGACCACTGATTACCGCCCAAGGGGAATTTGTTTCCTTTATAAACTTTTTGGTGAGTTCTCATCACCGTGGAAACAGCCATTCTCTCTCTCATGAGAAACTTCTGGGTGATACTGAGAAAAGCATGAGCTTCTTAATTTTCTTCTTATTTTAAATCCTGGGTTTGTATGGTGTTTTAAAGGATAAGATGAAAGATGGGCCTCTTCATATGACTGAGATCAGGAGAACATTGTAATAATTGATGACACAAATATGATCTACCTGGAAACTTGCCTCAGGCAAATCAGCATGAATCAAGTTGGAGAAGTACAGCAGGAACCTGTCCTTTTCCTTACCTTTCACCTATGGAAAAATAACAAATTCATCAATTCTGTGTTATGAGGAAAGCTTCCAATCAGATAGACTGCATTAGTCAGAGTCTTATGAGGAAAACAGAATTTATAGCTTTAAATGTAATTAATGAAGGGAAGTTTTACAGAGTTATGAGCAGATCTGTTGTTTCAGTTGCTCAGTTGTGTCTGACTCTGTGGCCACATGGACTGCAGCTTCCAGTTTCCTTTGTCCATGAGATTTTCCAGGCTAGAATACTGGAGTCGGTTGCCATTTCCTTCTCCAGGGGATCATCCCAACCCAAGGAGCAAACCCTTATCTCCTGCATTGATAGGTGAATTCTTTACCGCTGAACCACTAGAAAAGCCTCATGGGCAGGTTTGCTGCTGCTAAGTCGCTTCAATCGTGTCCAACTCTGTGAGACCTCATAGACGGCAGCCCGTCAGGCTCCCTCGTCCCTGGGATTCTCCAGGGAAGAACGCTGGAGTGGGTTGCCATTTCCTTCTCCAATGCAGGAAAGTGAAAAGGGAAAGTGAAGTCACTCAGTCGTGTCCGACTCCTAGCGACCCCATGGACTGCAGCCCATCAGGCTCCTCAGTCTATGGGATTTTCCAGGCAAGAGTACTGCAGTGGGGTGCCATTGCCTTCTCCGATGGGCAGGTTTACAGGAACAAAAAGAAGATAATGAGGCTTCATTGTTGAGAACTGCAACAATTGTACACAGAAACTGCAGTCCTTTGTTGCAGTCAAGGGTCTTCAGGGACTGGCCAATGGAAATATGAAAGACAGGATACACTGTAGGAGCACATGGTAGGGCAGACAAGTATAGAAGAGACAACACACTCCCATAATCTGCTTTGAGGGGTGGGAGTGGATGCAAATAGAGAAAAGCTAACACAGAAGAAATGGATCCATGGCTAGAAGGAGTCCCCTCGACAGATTCTTTTTGTCTACATAAAAAGGAAACTCAGAAATAATGAGTTTCCATTTATGTTTTAAATATTTCAAACTTTAAAAAAAATTTTTTAATTTGCACCCTGGTCTGGAGCTTCCCTTTAAGGGTATTCTCTTGTTTGCACAGTTACAAGGTCAGCATTTCAGTCGGAGTGGCCCTTTAAATTTTGCACCATATATGCCTCACTTGTTTCATCTTTGTCTATGTCTTATGGGGTGAAAAGTTTTCACACAGTTTCAAGTAGAAGTGGATCTAATAGAGGCATTCTAGGTGCAAACTCAGCATCCCAGTCTTTTACTGATGTGGCACTCTATGGAAAAATGCAGCTGTGGCTGATTTATGTTGATGGATGGCGGAGGCCAACACAATATTGTAAAGCAATTATCTGCCAATAAAAAAAATGAAAAGGAAAAAATACAAACATAAGAATATGAGGAAATGGAAGAATTCTTCTAACTGCCTCAGTATGACTGATATTCTAGTCACATGAAATTCCTATATCCTCCTCCCTGGCTCCAAACATTTCAAGTCTTTGCATGGGTTTGGCCTTGAGACTCGACTTTTTATGCTTAATCTACTCAGAACATTCTGTATCCCTGTCTCCACTCTGAGACTCCTACTCCTCTTAAAGGTTCAGCTTAAATGTTTGTCCACATCTGTGATCCCTTTATCAGAGAGAATTGTTGGCTGAAATATAAATTCCTTTATGACTAGGAAGGTGCCATAGCTGAGTACTTGTTATGCTAGATATAAAGTCAAATAACAAATAATCTGAATTTCAATCTGGAATATTGGTCATGATTTATGATATATATAAAAGACAACATTTATGAAGACACAGTAGGACTGCATTTCCCTGTCCCTTGAAAGTTGTGTTACTTTCTTTGGTCAGTGAAATATGATATAGGATGAATGCTTCATATTGAAGTGGAAGCCTTTAGAGCTAGCTCATGATCCTCATATTTCCTTCAAACTTTCAAAATATTCGGAATGTTGGAGCTCTATTGATCCATATTTTCAAATGAGCAGTATGTCAATCAGACTCTCCCATTGACCTGAGATGAACATGTTGGTTAAGTGACCAGGAAACATTTTTGCTTTAAGCCACTGTAATACCCATTTATGACTAAAACAGAAATTTTAAGAAATGCCACTGTTATGAACTGAATGTGCATATTCTTGTAAAAGTCATATGTTGAAATTTGAACCCTAATGTGATGGTTTATGAGATGGGACCTTTGGACAGTGGTGAGGTCATGAGGATGGAACCTTCATGAATGGGATGACTTCCCTTATAAGAAGAGATATGAGGTCTTGCTTCCACTCTTTCTATTGTCAACTATTTAGAAACCAGGAAGCTGATTCTCATCACAACTCATCCATGCTGGCACCATGATCACAGACTTCCAGTCTCTGGAGATGTAAGATATACGTGTGTTATGATAGCAACCTAGTCTATGGTGATTTGTTAGAGCAACTCAAACTAAGACTGCCAATATTGACTTTGTTGGCATAGTTTATTCCCCACTACCTGAAAGAAAAAAAAAAAAGAAAAACACCTTTAATAAGCAATGTCACCTGAAATAGTGAATAAAACAGCATAGAGGACTCTTAATAGGGACATCTTTCAAAATATTAGAACAAATATATCATGAACAAACATATGGCTGTGTTTTAGTATACGTGTGGTGAAGGAGAGGTGTGGAAGCCATGAAGAAATCTGTTTGCCTGTAAGAGAAGTTTTGAGATGGAGAACTGTTCTGGAAATATAAGTGCATGAGTAAAGCTGGCCCAGATTATCAAGTAAGCAGAGTTCATAAAATCCTAGCATCAAAGGATTGAGGAAGATCTTCAAAGGTCACTTGGTTCATTCACCTCCTTTCAAGTAGGATCACATCAAAACCATCCCAGAAAAATGAGAAGTTATTCTATTTTTAAAGCTTTCTGTAGAAAAAGATTTTCTCTGACGGAACTGCTTTTCAGCTCATGTTAAAATCTTTAGTCTGAAAGATATGCCTCACTCACATTCAGGACACTTAGTATAACACTCAGCTAGGGCTGCCATGAATTGGATAACTTTAAACATAGAAGCTTATTTTCTCACTTTTCTGGAGGCCAGAAGTCAGAAATCAAGATTCAGCAGGGGTATGGCCCCTCTGAAAGCTCTAGCAGAAAGTCCTTTCTTGCCTCTTCCTAGCTTCTGGAGACTCTCAGCAGTCTTTGGCTTCCCTGTCTTATGGCTGTATTACTCCAGTTTCCGCCTCCATTGTCACTTGACTTTCTTCCTTGCATGTGTCTTAGTGTGACTTCACCTCTCCTTACAAAGACACCAGTCATTGGATTTAGGACCCATCCTAAAACAGTGTGAGTTCATCCTAACTTAACTAATTACAATTGCAAAGACTCTATTTACAAATAAGGTCATATTTTGAGGTTCTAAGTAGACACAGATTTTTTGAGGATACTGTTCAATATATTAAGGCATCCTCTGTGTTACTTGTTCAGAGTCTGAGCACATCAATGATTTTCTTTTTTAAATTGCACCCCTAATTGATCTTTCTTGCAGTCAATGTGAATTTTATAATGTTGCAAATGGAGATGATTTTCATTTAATTATTTTTCTTGATGGCTTAAATTAATGCAAAATCGTTTTCAAATGTCAGCATGAACATAGTCATTGCATTGATGTTTGGTAGGAGGAGAGAAATAAGCCTACGACCCAGAAATTTAACTTGAGAAGGTAATAATATAGTCACACTAGTTGATTTAATGAATGAAATGAACACAGTTGATATACACAATAAGTCAAGATGTATTATGACATAGTGCATAGTTTGGGGTTCTCTTGGGGCCAAAAATGATGTAAAAGCTGTGGAGAGAGGAAACATGAGACAGGCTGAAGTAATCAGAAAGATTTTAGAGAAGACATAGAGTAGATAGGATTTTATAAAATTATACATTATATTCAGTTGGAGGAGTGAGTGAGTGAGTGATAGTCTCTCAGTCATGTCTGACTCTTTGCGACTCCATGGACTGTAGCCTGCCAGGCTCTTCTGTCTATGGGCAAATTCTCCAGGCAAGAATACTGGAGTGGGTTGCCATTTCCTTCACCAGGTTAGTTGGGGGAACTACACGATAAAACAGTAGAGCTGGCAAAGAGTAACCATCAGCAGAATTGATGGGCCACAGAGAGGGCACAGAACTTTTTTAATGACAAAAGCAGGGTTTTGGTTTGTAAAGATACACCAGGGCCTGCATGTGGAAGACTTTCAATGTCAAGTTAACTTCAAATATTTTCCTGTAGATAGTGGAGAGGCCCTGGAAGTATTTGATCCCTGGAGGAAGATGATGCAGATGACGGAGGAGATGATGAACTTAGTGATAGAGTGAAGGTTATGCTTCAGAGGGCATGACAAATCACTCCAGTATTCTTGCCTGGAGAATCCCGTGGATACAGAAGCCTGGCAGGTAAGAGTTCACAGGGTCACGAAGAGTCAGACATCGCTGAAATGACTGAGCACACACGCACAAATGCTTTAAATATAGAAAACTAAAGATCCTTGCAATTATCCAGAAGAGCTTTGGGGTTTTATTTACTATTAAATAAGAGGAAGTAATGGCCTGGATGTTAGCACATGGAAATTATTTGATCCAGAGAAGATATGCCACTGAAGGAATTGTATTGTCTTCTAGTGATGGTCTATAAGAAAACACACTTTCCTTTCTCATGAATTCCTCAAGGTAGAAGTACATCAGTATCGCCCCCAATATGTGAAATCTGCTGCTTTGGCTGCTCTCCACTTAACCTGAGTTTCAATTGAGAGAATAAAGAAAAGTACATTCTCAGCCTTCTCTGTTGGAAAAAATAATCTCCTTATTCAGCAAAAGATAATGTAAGGTTGCCCTGTTAACTCAGCCTTGCAGAAAACATTTCTGTCAGTTGGCATGAGCTTCGTTCCTTTCACCTCAGGCAGGTGGTAAAGGCAGTTTGCAAAAGAGGTTTCCAAATTAGGTTAAGCACCAAAATAGGGAAGTGGCCTGGCCATCCTGGCGGGAAAAGATTCAGAGACTGCTGAAGTATATCCAAATTCACCTCTTAAAGCCATGTTTCAGTTCAGCTCTTGG
The DNA here is from genome assembly GCA_006408695.1 of Aepyceros melampus. Lineage (NCBI taxonomy): Eukaryota > Metazoa > Chordata > Mammalia > Artiodactyla > Bovidae > Aepyceros > Aepyceros melampus. Next base: position 14,137 of record SJXQ01001275.1, read on the forward strand.
GAGAATAAAAATGGAGGGAATGGTTGACTTGGAGGCCTTTCAAATTTTGTTTTCATAGCCTTTCCCAGTTCTCAAGCCCGGACATGTTCATAAATGACCACTTGTCTTATTTCAGCCAGTCATTGCCTTCTCTAGGTGGTCTTAATGCCACTTCCTTCTAAAAGTATTGGACACTCTTTGTTCCCAGGGCAAGTTCACATGAAAAATGTATTCTCTGTAGAAACTTTCACAAGACACAAAAGATTAACATTTGAATGGAGAAATGCCAGATCCCAGAGAGTGTGTTTGATAGTATTAGCCATTTTCTTAACTTCTTAACATATAATTTTCAGAAACTTATTTTTTCAGTCAATATCTGAATTAAGCAGTCTCACTCAAATTGTTGCATGCAACTGTAGTTCATTTTCACAAGTATATACTCTTCTACTGTGTTATTACATTCTCCTGAGAATTTGCACATATATATGTATGAGGGTGTGTGTGTTTCCCCAGGTTTTCTCTTTTTATAGATGGTGCTGCTAAGAACATTCTTTTTTATACATTCTGGTGAATATGTGTGAGCATTTTGTCCCAGGTTATGAACAAAAATTTCAGATCACTGGGCTTATAGCTTTTATGAGTGCCCAATTTTACAGAATAATATCAATTGTGTTTCAAAGTGGTCATATGTTTTTACTATCACCAGCACTAAGAGATCCTACTGATCTTTCAACATTTGGTAATGTAGACATTAATTTTAGTCAATCAAATGGCTCTAAATATCCTGATTTGTCTTATATTTGCATTACTCTCATTTGCATTTGAGCACCTCTTTCATAAATTTCATGATTATATGTGTTTCCTCACTGTACCTATTTTTTAGTGGGTATGCCAAATTATTGTTAGATCTAGTGCTCTCTCTTAGTACATTCAGCCTGGCTTACAAACTCATTTTCATTTCTTTGGATTTTCCCAAACAGTGTCCATAATCTTGTCTTGTTGGCAGCAGTTTCCACTATAAGATGAACGGCTTCTGTGAGTGACTTCCTGCATTTCCCCAATAGGAAAGCCTATATGAAGAGCTAGAATTTATGTGATCTGATGCTGGGCACAAAGCAAACAGTGTTCCTTAATTCCTGCTCTTTAGAAACTTGAAATTTTGAATATACAGTCACATTCATCTAAATCCTTACCATTTAGCTTACCACTTGTCAGTTTACTTTTCACTTTCAGGTTTTGTTTTATCCTGCTCAAAGTGGTAGTGTATTGTAATTTTTATTTATAACCCTCAAGAAATTGATAACATATTAACACCAATTTTTAAATATATTGATAATACTTTTGATTTTTAGCAATACAGGGGCTTCCCTGGTGGCTCAGAGGATAAAGCATCTGCCTGCAATGCAGAAGACTTGGATTCGATCCCTGGGTTGGGAAGATCCCATGCAGAAGGAAATGGTAACCCACTCCAGTATTCTTGCCTGGAGAATCCCATGGACAGAGGAGCCTGGCGGGCTACAGTCCACGGGGTCGGAAAGAGTCCAACATGACTGAACGATTTCACTTCACTTCAGTTCGCTTTTGATTTTTAGCAGTGCATAGAATATGAAACATATTAATCTGACAAATTAAACCTGTGGTCATCCCCACAGGAAAACTTTTCAACTGCCCACTTGCCTTTGTGCTTTTCATATACAGCCTCTGTCTGACCACTTTCCATATCACAGAGACTGAAGATATATACCACATTCAAGACTACTGAATTATACTTCAATTTAAGGCTTTGCGGAATCTAACTTCAAAGCTATTCAAAAGAAGAACTTTGTGGGTTACCCAACTTCAAAGCGTACTTGAGATTACTTAACATCATTAAACAGAGCAATCTAAGAGACAAAGACGCAGGCTAAAGTCAAAGCAATTTTAAAGACTTCATACATCCTTGTCTTAGCTGTAATTTTCCTCTCAACTTACTAAAACCTGTTGTCCATCCAAACACATGCCCAAGAGCATGCTGCAGGGTGTGTGTAGGGTGGGGGGGGGGTGTTGTATTCACAAATTTGCCCTTATCATCCCCTTCAATTTCTTTGCTTTTTATTAATTGTTTCTTAATATATCTACCACAGTTCATTGACTAAGTATAAGATTTTCTTTTTAAACAAATACAAAAGCCTATTTCTAAAAGTCATACCGTGAGGCTGTCACAACATCTGACAAATATTCAAAGCCAAGGATATGACCTAGCAAATCTGAATGCATTCTCTCATTTTTCTCATATTTTAACATTTATCTCTCCTTCATTCAGTAGCATTTGTCAACCTGTCTCTATCCATGGCAGCCCTTCTTATTTTAATGCTCTCACTCTTATCCACAAGCTAAATTTACATTTCTTGCAGTTATAAATTTTATTTTGTTGAGAAATATTACTTCAAGAAGGCTGAAGTCCAATGAACTCTCAAAGACAAGACTTTCAGAAGAAAAAGCCTTCCCATTCTTACTAGCCTAGAAAAGGCAAGAACAAATAAAAGAGAACAAAATAAGGTTCTATATCATTCTGTAAAGTTTTTCTGTCTAGTCTTCTCTATCAAAGAACATTGGTAGAGGATGAGGGAATAGATCAACCAGCCCTGTGAGTTTAGTCTAACTCTGCAAAGGTGTTTGTGAATTTATTGCCTATGAAATATAATAGTGTTGATAAAGTATGACATTCAAATATATAGCATACGCTTAATTGTGTCTCATTTCAGGTATATGTTCTTCAGTTATTTAAAATTATAGAAATCTGTGGAAGCAAAACACTTCATGGATTATTTGCTCAGGATCCTTACTTGATAAGTGATATGATTATATCATTTATTATCAAAATGTGGTTACTTTTGAGAACTTCTGAAAAGGGATGTAATTAATAATTAGGCATTGACAACAGACATAAGCAGAGACTAAGGCAAGCAGTAAGGGGCACATGTCAGGCTAGTTCTAAGGGATAAGGTAGTTAGGTGGCGTAGGCACATGTGTTGTAAGTGTCACAGAACACAGGAAAGCTGGCTCAAGGTGTCTCATTAGGAATTCATTGGAACTGAATTAGCTACAATCAGAAAATGGGCATTGATAATCTTGCCCAAAGTCTGAAGATGAATAATACCAACTGCTGACCTAAGAAAAATGGAACTAATGTTATAACTTTACTCTCCCATCTTCTCACTAGACTTAAGACGGTAAAGAATTCTGACAGCATGTCTTCCCCTTGGGCACCAAACCAAGCTGACAGGATCCACTCTGATGTGACCAATTTGTTAACAAAAAGCATGATGAGCTTCTGCACATATGTACTTATCTCACCAGCTCTCTGGGTTCAGAATGAATGTGTTCTGGGTCTGATATAAGAAGGAGTAATCAAATGAAGTAATTCTTCTTTCTTCATTTTTCCTGTTTTGCTATTTAGCACCGTTAATGAAAGTCATGTCTGCTATTTTTATTTCTTTTGCCTTGAGTTTAGCATGTTCTGAACACCTACTGGGTACCAAAAATATGCAAGGGGATTTCACATATATCACTGCTATTTATTATGTTTTGAGATTTGAATACATCCTCTTACCAGTGACTCAGATGAATATGTTTTTGCATCGTATAGCCTACCCACTTCAGTGTGGGTCCTAAGGTTACATGGAAAGCCCTTTACCGGACTCTTTCTGCCAGTTTTCTCACAGTCAGGGAAAAGTTTACCAAAATTTCTGTTTCAGAAATGACCCCAGTTATATTCCCATCTTCACTCACAAAAAAGAAAACAAAAAAGTGAAATTACCACTATTTAAGAGCTGTGAAGACACGCTTGGATTTTCTTAGTTATATTTTGCACAGGAAATTTTGAGTAGAAGAGTCCAGGGTGAATCTCTGTTTCATACTGAACAAATCTATTGAAGAGTTATGAGGAGAAGCCTTCCCTAGGCCTTATAGGGATCTTTCCCAAAAGAAGATTAAAATCTGTGAGAAGAAATAATTCAAGGACATAAATGACTATATCATAAGGATAAGGCATATTGTATAGCATAACAAAATTCAAAGATTGTGTTTTTAAAGTTTCATGTAGAGAAAAGGAGACAAATTTTTCACAGAGAACATTAAATTTAAGGTGGAACTTGAATAAGTCAGTAAAATTCTGACAGATAATATAAGGAAAGAAATTTTTCAAGTAGAAAAAAATAGCATAAATTGTGGCACAGAAACAAGAAAACACACAAAAGATAAGATTACAGAATAGACAAAATCAAATCTTACCTAGAATTTGGGGGCAAAATGCAAATGGTCCTAGATAAAAGTAAGTCAAATTACTTCTAAATGCATTCTCAGGAGAAACATAAGGGGCACATTCTAGCGTATTCAAAACAAGCACTATGTTACTACAGAAATTCTAAGGTATGAGACTTTTTTCTTTTAAAATCTGTGTCATGAACTTTATTTCATTTAATTTTCATAATATATCTGTGGTATAGGCAAGGCCCCTATTTGCATTTTGTGTGTTGGTTCGCTGAGATAAATAGAGGTTTATTGCTGCCCTGGTGGGATGGAGTAATGCTCTTTCCCTCTTTTGCTCACTAGAAGCAAAAGTGCTTGGTCCAAGAGCAATACCTTTTCACATGCAGGAGGCTTGCTTTCCTGTTGAGATTTTATTTGAGTTTTGAAAGTGGGACAATGCATTTGTCAAGCAACTTCAGTGGATTAAGCCACTACTTCAGCCATGCTAATAAGACCGCTGCACTCAAACTGTGAGCAGAATCTTGCCAACTCCAAACTGCCACTGCCTGGCCGTCTCATCAGTCCACCTGCCGTGCACCTAGCATTTCAGTCCTAACTCCTAGGCCCAATAGACTGAATATCAGCTCTGGCTTCAGGCCTTGGCCTCTTCTGCTCTGATGCTACTGCTTACAACCCTCATTGCTATCTTCTGGCCCAGCATCCATCCCCCTAATGCCACTGACCAGGTTCTGGGCTGGCAGAGACCATTGTGCAGATGGGGTCAGTATGAATGGCCAAGTGGCAAATCAAAGCAAATGCAGATGGGAACACAAGGTGTGGATGAGAATCCTGGATCCAAATATGATAGGGGTTTAGAGAGATTAAAACTGCTAATTAGTATCTTTGGAACCATCCTCATTGGCTAAATAATAAATAAAAATTTATCTGAGTTGGTTTACTAGTAAATCTAATTCAGGGACTATGCCAAAAGGCAATGGATTCAGCTAGTTTTAATCCCTGAGGGTCATATGCAGGTGTAAGATGTAGTCTAAGAGCCATGCATTATTTGCATATGATTAGCCTGTGATTTACAGGCTTTACTGTAGACTGTAGTTTGTTCTCAGTCTCTTTTTAAGTGAAAAAATTCTTTAATTTTCTTCTTTGAAGATGATTTTGTTTACCTGTTCTTATGCTTCCCTGACCACATCCCCCGCTGTGGTTTAAGTCCTAACAGATACACTCAGGTGGAAGAATGTGTCATGGAATCAACATGATAACAGAACAAGATTCCTAGGCTTAAGTTAGTAAGCATCATGAATGTTCTGAGCTCTCTGAATTTCCCCTTCCCCAAATTGATTCAGAAAGCATACCGAAAAGAACATGCCAGTCAGCTGGAGCGGAAAATATACTCCTTTGGCATAGGATTAATTAGCTTTGCAGTTCTTTATTTTTTAAGCAAGTGAGTGAACTTATTTGAGTTTCAACTGTTCATGGCAATCACATGGGAGTAACAATTTCTATCTTGTGTCCTCATATCCTGACAGGAGCAAAAGAGATAGGGAGGGCATGCAAAATATTGATTCTGTCTTTATTTTTTGATATTTTTTTCATATGGAACTTTGCATTGATTTTTATTTTTTAAATATTCCACTGAAGTAAATATTTATCTTGATTAATACATTTTTGTGCCATTTAAATTTTAGTTTTTGAGGTAAATATCTAACTTAACTCATTCTAGTCCTCAACCTGGGCAAACGCTATGTGGTGGTACAGCCATAAAGGGTTTTAGCCAAGCAGATACTGCTGCAAAAAGAAACTGAAAATACTACTGAGTGCAGCAGATGTCTCGGTCCACTCAGAAGAAACACAGCACCCTAGGATGTGTTGAAAAAATAAAAATCTTGACATTGTTAGCATGACATTGTTAATCCTGAAACCTTCTCCAGAAGAAATTAATACATTTCTTATTAATAAATTATAAATCTTTCCGCTCTTTGCCCTCGAGGATGAAGTTGGGACTTCAGTTTCCAGAATCTACTACACTATAGTCCTTTGTGCCTCTTGAGCACTGACTCTTAAATCACCATTATTGACCTGTTGGTTCAGTTGCTCATCACTACTTCTCAGATCCCATTCTCGGTTCAGATTATTGACTTTCTTGTTCAGCTTTCCTGCAATTTATTTGACCTACTGAGCAGAGAAAAGTACTAACCAACTTGTAAGTTTGAACTGAATCCTTACTTCCCTGCCAGGCCTTTCCAGATGATTCTGGATCAGCATGACCTCCCTTCCTAATATACACCTGCTTACTGCTTCCTAGTATATGAGTTAGGACATCAGTTTCTACTGCTGTTTAACTGTTTTGTGCATGTGTTTTGTTTCAGTTTTTCTCCAATGAGCGGGTAAAATCCCAAAGAACAGTTTGGCAAAATATCAAGTCCCAGAGAACGGCTTAAGATTTAATTTTCCACCTATAAATTTTTACCTATGAATTCTTACACAGTGACTCTTGACTCATGTGCACATTTTCTCTCTTTATGAAGATCTATAAGGCTGCCATATATTTCAAACTGTATCATTCATATCACATAATTTTTATCTTTAAGCATTTAATTTAGAGTATGCTTAAATCTTATCCTAAAATCTTTGTAGTGGTTTCTTGTGAATCAGTTGAGTTGCCTAAGTTGATTATTAATTCTTCTGTGGCAGGAAATATGATATCCCCTTCTCCTGGGTCAACTTTAGTAACCTCCAAAGGCCACAATGGGTTTCCTGGATGGCACTGTGGTAAAGAATCTGTCTACCAATACAGGAGACACCAAAAATGTGTACTTGACTCCTGGGTCTGGAAGATCCCCCGAATTAGGAAATGTCAACACACTCCAATAATTTTGCCTGGAAAATACCTAACAGGCTGCCTTCCATTGGGTCACAAAGCATTAGACATGACTGAGCACACAGCACACAAAGCCCACCATACTTTTCTAACAATATACAGCTAGACTTTCGAGTGAATAAACAAATATTTCTGGTTGTAGTAGGAAAAACATCATTAACTTTTCCATGGGTATTCTACCTAAAGTGCTCCATATTTTAGGAATTCATTCTTTATAACTTGATTAAATGTTTACCTTCATTGTGAACTTTCCTGAACTGTGTAGATAGTTGCTAAATGAATTTTCTGATGTAAAGACAAATAGCTAATAGGGAACTTTAGAAACATACACCTTTCCCTTATATTCTACTTCTTTTTAAAATCATATTTGCGGATAATAAACTCTCAGGAATTCTTTTGGTATTTCATAGCAAGTACAACAAAAGCCATCTCGTAATCTGTATCCATTTTCATTAAGAGTTAGCCAAGGCAGAAAAACATGGGAATGGATGGTGTTTGTAAAGTTCACCTTTAATTAAATATCAAAAAAAGCATAAGTTATTTTAAACTGGAATAGGATCTCAACAACAAAACAATGCAGGGAGAAAGAATAGTGGTCAATCTATTAATCCTGTCATGGTTGTCATGCATTATTTGTATCATGTTTATCTCCAGCTTTCTTACAAATAGTTTTTCAGACTCCATGACTTGCTGTGAAATCATTCTTCCAGAAGGAAATATGATTTCCTATATCTAGTCAAGTGACCTCAATTTAACATGAAATATGACAGGACCTTAAAAGATAAATTCTTATGCTGAAATTTTGCTTTCAAAGTTGCGTTGCATCCTCTTAAAGTTAGCAGATTTTAATTGGAACATCATTTATTTCCCACAGTTGGGTTCCCTTTTCATATTAGTGTGCTCCTGTTTCTTTATATTTTCAACCAAAGTGTAAAATAAACCGGTGGTATACTGGACATACTGGCTCATAAACATCAATTTTTAAACTTTCTGGAATATTGAAAGCCAGTCATTAGAAAGAGTTAGTATTAAAATTAAATCACATTCACCTCACTTAAATATAAAACAAATAAAACATTAAAAATGAATTACAAAGAATATCCACCAACATAGCTTCCTAAACATTAATTACATGTTACCATTTATGATATTTTGGATAGTTATGTTCATTAAGAAGAACTATACAAGAAAAGTCTTAATGACCCAGAAACAATAATGTCATCACTCAGTTAGAACCAGATAACCTGGAGTATGAAGTCAAATGGGCCTTAAGAAGGATTACTACCAACAAAGCTGGTGGAGGTGACAGAATTCCAGCCAATTAAAATCCTAAAAAATGATACTGTTAAAGTGCTTCATTCAATATGTCAAAAAATTAGTAAAACTCAGCAGTGGCCACTGGAAAAGTCACTTTTTATTCCAATCCCAAAGAACAGCAGTGTGAAAGAATGTTCAAACTACCATACAATTGCACTAATTTCACATACTAGTAAGGTTATACTCAATATCCTTCAAGCTAGGCTTCATCAGCATATAAACTGATGACTTCCAGACAATACAAGGTGGGTTTAGAAAATACAGAGAAATCAGAGATCAGCTTGCCAATATCCATTGAATCATGAGGAAAGCAAGAGAATTACAGAAAAACATCTACTTCTGCTTCACTGACTATGCAAAAGCTTTTGACAATGAGGATGGCAACAAACTGTGGAAAATTCTTAAAGAGATTGGGATATGAGACCATCTTACTTGTCTTCTGAGAAATTTGTATGCAGGTCAAGAGGCTTGGACATGGAAAAATGGACTGGTTGAAAATTAGGAAAGGAGTATGACAAGGCTGTATACTTAAATTATATGCAGAGTACATCATGCAAATTGGCAGGCTGTGTGACTCACAAGCTGGAATCAAGATCTCCAGAAGAAATATCAACAACCTTAGAAATGCAGATGATGCCACTGTAATAGAGAAAGTGAAGAGAAACTAAAGAGCCTCTTGATGAAGGTGAAAGAGGAGAGTGAAAAAGCTGGCTTGAGACTCAACATTAAAAATAACTGAGAACATGGCATCTGTTCCCATCACTTCATGTAAAATAAATGGAGAAAAAGTGGAAACTGTGTCAGATTTTATTTTCTTGGGCTTCAAAATCATGCAGATGGTGACAGCAACCTTGAAATTAGAAGATGCTTGCTGATTGGGGGCAAAATTATGACAAATCTAGACAACATATTAAAAAGCAGAGACACCACTTTGCTGACAAATGTCCATATAATCAAAGCTATGGTTTTTCCAGTAGTTATGTACAAACGTGAGAGTTGAGTTATATAGGGCTAAGCATTGAAGTATTGATGCTTTTGAATTGTGGTGCTGGAGAGGTCTCTTGAGAGTTCCTTGGACAGGAAGAAAATCAGTCAATCCTAAAGGAAATCAACCCCAAATAATCATTAGAAGGACTGTTGCTGAAGCTGAAGCTTCAATACTTTCACTGCCTGATGCAGAGTCAACTAATTGGAAAATATTCTGATACTGGGAAATACTGAAAGCAAAAGGAGAAGGGGAGACAGGATAAGTTTGTTAGATAGCATCATTGACTCAATGGACATAAATCTGAACAAACTCTGCGAGATAATGGAAAACAGAGAGTCTGGCATGTCACAGTCCATGGGGTTGCAAACAGTCAGAAACAACTTAGCAACTAAACAACTGCCAACAAATGTTTATTCCATCTTGACAGTGGGAAAGCCATACAATAATTTGCTACTTCTCATCTCTTCCCAACCCCACATTTAGTTGCATCATATCCATAACTTGAAATTCACAGAAATATGCAAACACTATAAATTAGGGCTTGACTTATTGTTTTGTTGATTGTCTTGAAGTATTTAAGTGGTGGAGCAGGTGTTATTAATATATGTATATGTATATACGTATATATATATGTATATATATTTATCAAAGCTTAATGTGTCATGCCATATAGCCTTTATATTGAAAATAGCACAAAACTGAGGAAACATTTTTCCAGCATTTGAAACTATTATCCAAAAATGTAGATGTCATTTCTGAATGTGAAGCTTGTGCATGTCTTCATTATTCATTTCTTCTTACTTGGAAACAGACAGAGAATATCAACCAACTGTCCAAACTGTACTTATTAGTCATTTGTAGGCATGATGGACCTCAGCTATAAAAGCAGTAAAAATCAAAACACCATCCAGAGAGTATCAATTGCCTATATAGAATCTGTAGTAAGTAGTATATATTTTGTTATAATTTCTAATTTATGTGACATATCTGTTTATTTTTACTTTCTAAAATTTATGAGATAAATAGGTATGTGTACACACACACACTCACACACATACACACACATGGTTTGGGCTTTCGTGGGGAGGGGAGCCAAACCACTTTTCACATTTGGCAGCACAGCACTGCAGATAACCAAAGTGTTATCAAATAACTAAAACTTTTATCTAATAAAGATATAAGATGTGACCTCCTCCTGAAACCCACCGATTATTGGACACTAAGATTGGAGACCTTCCCCTAGAGCTTTAAATAAAACCTTATAAAATTTGACTACCCATATGTTACCTAACTAGTCACAGAGGATCAGAAAAAAGCATAATTTAGTGTAAGTTCTTACACAGCAAGAAAAAGACATGATCTTGACTCCCAGTTCAGTTTATAGTTTCAGTGCTGTCTATTGACAACTCATTTTACTTTTCTGCAAGCACAAATAAAGGACTATATGATCTTACTAGTTCCCAAACATCACTTCATACAGAAATTAACTGCAGCACTGCTCAAATCAAAGATTTTGCTTTCCTCTAACAAGATCTACTGAAATGGAAACTCTAGAAAGAAGATCAAGAAATTGGGTAATTTTAATGATTTCTATGCCACTTCTGGAATCCCTTTATCTCCTAAAGGCTTTCAAATCACATAGACATAACAGTAAACTCACTTGTAAAGATGCGTGTGCCAGATATTTCCACATGTGATTTTTAGTAATTTACCGATTTTCCTGACTCATTTGTGTTTCTCCACACATATACTTCTTTTATATTTAGCATGTTGTCCAAGTGACTTTTGTATCCTAATAATCACCCCACTACAGCTTACACAGTCAGTGTTGTTTATAAATTATTATTCATCTACTATTGAAGAAGTTGAATCTATATGTGTCAATATTCTAAAATCTTATGCATAAAGCTATGAGAAATCATGGCAAATCTTTATTAAAAATAAGATTTGCTATGGCTAAGACACTCACCAGATCAACAGATTGATAACCTCATAAATCTCGTTTCGATAAATTTGTTAGTGTACCTTGGTAAGCTCTTAATTTCTTTTTTAACATTCTATACTGCAATTATTCTTTTTTAATAATATTGCTAACAATGATTCTGAAAATATCCCTTTATTTTTCCTTAGGTCTTATGATAGAATTTCTCATATTTATGCATAAAGATAACAAATATTTAGAAATCACTTTAAAATTTGTGCATATCAGTTCAGTTCAGTTCAGTCGCTCAGTTGTGTCTGACTCTTTGTGACCCCATGAATCATAGCATTCCAGGCCTCCCTGTCCATCACCAACTCCCGGAGTTCACTCAAACTCATGTCCATCAAGTCAGTGATGCCATCCAGCCATCTCATTCTTTGCCATCTCCTTCTCCTCCTGCCCCCATTCCCTCACAGCATCAGAGTCTAGAGATATGCAGATAAGTCAGTTATTTAAAATAAATTAATTGAAAACACAGCCTTTTTTATCTTGTGAAAGGAGAGTGAAAAAAATGGCTTAAAACTCAACATTCAAAACACTAAGATCATGGCATCCCGTCCATCACTTCATGGCAAATAGATGGGGAAAAGGTGGAAAGAGTGACAAATTTTATTTTCTTGCTCCAAAATCAGTGTGGAGACAGTGACTGCAGCCACTAAATTGAAAGATGTTTGCTCCTTGGAAGAAAAATTATGACAAACTTAGTGTATTAAAAAGGAGAGACTTCACTTTGCCAACAAAGGTCCATATAATCAAAGCTATGGTTTTTCCCATAGTCACGAACAAATGTGAGAATTCAGTCATGAAGAAGGCTGAGTTCCAAAGACCTGATCCTTTTTAATTTTAGTGCTGGAGAAGACTCTTGAAAGTCCCTTGGACTGAAAGGAGATCAAATCAGTCAGTCCTAGAGAAAGCCAACCCTGAATACCATTGGAAGGACTGACGCTGAAACTGAAACTCCAATATTTTGGTGACCTGATGCGAAGAGCTGATTCATTGGAAAAGATCCTGATGCTGAGAAAGATTGAGAACAGGAGGAGAAGAAGGTAACAGAAGACTGAATGATTTGATGGCATCACTGACTCAATGGACATGAGTTTGAGATACAACTTAGCAACTGAAAAACAACAATCTCATTCATGGTGTTGGATAGACTTGACTCCACTTTTCGATTTTTAACTTCCTCTTTCAATTAATATGCATGTATATACAGAACAGAAACTTTTGGTGAAGAATGATTCTGTGCAGTAGTCTTTAGGAGAATTCTGCTTCTGAAATGTTGTTCTTTGTCTCTGATCATTACTGAGGTATAGTTTCTGATGCACCTTGTAGGAGGCTCAGATTGTTTTCAATATTTCATAAAGCATATTAGAAAACATGGTAAAAAAATAATGATGAACTGAATTAGTCTTGCTGCCTTGAATGTGTCATCAGCTCCAATCATGGTAGTTTGTGCCATGTTGGCCCTTACCTGAATTTTTTTATAAAACTCATAGTTTTCCATTGGAGATGCCTACCTGTGCAGAAACCCAGTTTATTTGACTCACTCCTTGGCATCTGAATTGGTTTCCTATAATTGCTACCATCACTGTCTTAGTTTAAATATAGACTCATCATCTAGAAGTAGACCTTTGTCTACTTATTTAAATATTTTACCATGTGAACTGTCTCTCTATGAATATGAAATTTCCCATCTCAAGGCACACCCCTATCAATACAAAGTAAATATGAGTGGACTTAATGTCCTCTCCTTGTTCTGATTCAACTGAAACACAGCTCAAATACAAAGGGATACATAAATTAAGACTATATAATGTCATTTAATGCCTATTTCCTCAATCAGACTGAAATTTGTTTAGGGTCAGAGACCGTACTTATTTTTTGTTCATTACTCTGTTTTGAAATTCTAACATAATGTCTAAATAACAGTTTTTATTATTATTATTAAATTTATAACTAGACAGAGTTTTGTAATGATGTCATTAGTCTGTGTAGACATGGCAAATTCTGAAATTTAACCTGGTGGCTCAGACAGTAAGGAATTCTCCTGCAGTGCAGGAGACCAGGGTTTCGTAACTGGGTTGGGAATATCCCCTGGAGAAAGGTATGGCTACCCACTCTAGTATATCAGGCTTTAAGGACTTCCCAGGCGGTGCTAGAGGCAAAGGACTCACCTACCAATGTGGGAGGCACAGGAGATTCCATCCTTGCATCAGGTAGATCCTGGGAGAAGGGCATGGCAACCCAGTTCAGTATTCTTGTCAGGAGAATTCCCATGGACTGAAGAGCCTGGCATGTTACTGTCCATAAAGTCACAAAGAGTAGGATATGACTGAATGACTTAGCACACATCGTTGCACAACAGAAAACAACACTCAAATCTCAGTGGATAAAAACAACACAGGTATAATGATTTATTAGTTGCTCATCTTCCACAGAATGATTGGAAGCTCTCCTGAGAGACATCCCAACTTAAAAACAGCCTGATGGAGAAGCCATGATTTGAAACATTGCTATCTCTATGATATAGTGAAGCTCTGTAGGGTCTCAGGTGTATAACTGAGTTCTTTGGCCTTTATTACTCAATGGCCAGAGCTAGTTACATGGCCACAATGATCCATGATGCCAAAAGCACAATTCTACTATATGTACAGGAAAAAAGAGAACTTCAAGCATTTGGAAAACATTCTAACGTCAACTAAAATATCTTTTTATGCAGAGTGGAGAAGATATACACAAATTTAAAATGCAACTTCAATTTAATAAATTTTGCCCTAGAATATGCTAATGATGAATGACAAAATTTTAAGCACCTCAAAAATAGACATTTACTTTTAACATCTCAATGCTGTAAATATCAATAAGAACTGAATATAAACTTTGATAAATGGAAAATCATTCAAATACAAGTCTTTTCTATTCTAGGGAAAATATAATCCAAAAAATAATCGTGCAGAGGGTTAACCTCCTCATTAGAAAGTGAAAGTGTTAGTCACTCAGTCGTACTGATTCTTTGCAATCCCAAGGACTGTAGCCCACCAAGCTCCTCTGCCCATGAAATTCTCCAGGTGGAATACTGGAGTGGGTTGTAATTTCCTACTTCAAGGTATCTTTCTGACCCAGGGATCAAACCCACATCTCCTGCATTGCAGGTGGATTCATTACCTTTTGAGCCACCAGGGAAGCTCTGATCATGTCCAGTTCCAGGGAAATATGAAATTGTTTCTGGAGGCAAGAGGAGAAGGTAAAGACATTATTTCTATACAAAGTAGAGGAATAAAATATTTGAAAATACAATGTTATACAGAAAAGCATGAAGTTATTAGCAGTTGTAGTTAGAAGTCAGTTAAATAATTATTGAAGAGAAAGTGTTATCTTTCATAATCAAGAATTTAATTGTGTCAGTGCCAGTGTTAATTTCAGATTATTTCATAGCTCTAAGCATCATTGTCATAACTGAATAAAAAGAAAGGCCATTTTGCGTGTGTAAATCAGCAACAGTTTCTATGTGGTTAGTGGAGAGTGGGGAAGTATTGATATCTACTAAGCAAGTACCAAAGATGGAGAAAAATTTATCCTTTTTTCATATATCTTTTATCATTAAGGAATGCTCGATCTCCAAGTTCATCCTTTTTCTCCCTAGGTTTTTTTTTTTTTTTTACCACTTTATTTAGGTATTATTCACATACAAAATACTATGCATATTTAATATATAAAACTTAATGAGTTTAGAGATAAGTATATATCTGTTAAACCAGCATCACAATCTATGCCATAAACAAATCCATCATCTTGAAAAATATTCTACTGCCCCCTTTATTAATGATGATAATAATTTTTAACATAAGATCTATATTTTTAGCACATTCTTTATACAATGCTAACTATGGACATTACGCAGCACCATAGATTTCTACTTCTTATTCGCCTCATATAATGAAAATTTGTAGCCTTTTACTGATACCTCCTCATTTCCACCTCTACCCAGAAGTCACATTCTGCTCTCTACTTCTGAGCTGAACTACTTTAAATTCCTTATATAAGTAATATCATGCAGTATTTTTCTTTCTGTTTCTGGCTTATTTCACTTAGAACAGTGTCTTCCAGGTTTAACCATGTCATCATAAATGTCAGGATTTCCTTATTTTTTATGATTGAATAATATTTCAGTGTATATAAATACCATATTTTTGATTCATTCTTCTGGTAAATTTTCAATCTGCTTCCATGTCCTGGTTATTGTGAATAATAATGTTGCAATGAACATGACAGTGTGCATATGTCTATACTCAGAATTGCTGGATCATATGGTAGTTCTGTTTTTAATATTTTGAGGAGTTTCAATATTGTTTTCCAGAATGAACATATTGATGTACAAACCCATCAATAATGTGCAAGGTGTCCTTTTCCTTACATATTTGTCAATGTTTAATTTTTAATTTTTCTTGAAAAGCCATTCTAACAGGTTTGAGGAGGTGGTATATCATTGTGAATTTGATTTGCATTTCTCAGATGATGAGTGAAATCATGAACCTGACTATTTGTATGTATTCATTTGAGAAATCTGTTTATTCTTTGCCTCATTTTTTTAATCAGTACATTTTTTCAGTTGGCTTGGTTTTTTTTTCTGCTGTTGAATTATATGAGTTCTTTATATATTTTAGACATTAAACTTTTGTCAGATAAATATTTTCTCACATTCTGTAGGTTGTGATTTCATATTGTTGATTTTTCTTTTGCTATGCAGAAGTTTGTTTATTTTTTTGTTTTCAGCTTGAGGTAGTCATACCTGTCTATTTTTGCTTTCATTGCTTTTGTATTTTTGATGTACTATTCACAAAATCATTGCAAAGGATAATATCAAAAAGCTTTCCTGGAGCTTCCCTGGTGATCCAGTGGATAAGAATCTGCCTTGCAATGCAAGGGACACAAGTTTGATCCCTGGCTTGGGAAGATTCCACATGGCATAGAGCAATAAGCTGGAGCACCACAACCCCTGAGCCTACACTCGAGCCTTGAGCCACAACTACTAAGCCTATATGCTGCAACTACTGAAGCCCACATGCCTACAGCCTGTGTTCTGCAATAAGCAAAGTCACCACAATGAGAAGCACTACACGTGCACTACAACAGAGACCCGCCAGAGCCCCAAATAAATAAATTTCTAAAACAGATTTTCTGATATTTTCTTCTAAAAAATTTGCAGTTTCAGGTTTCATGCTTAATACCTTCATTCATTTGAGTTAACTTTATTGTATGATGTAAGATAAGGTTCTGTTTCATTCATGTGGCTATGTTGTTTTCCCAACACTATTTATTAAAGAGGTGATCATTTCCCACCATCTTGTCATCATGTTTGCTGAGGATCAGTTGACTATATTGACTGTACATATGTTGCTTTATTGTTATGTTCTCTATTCTATTCCATTGGTGCTTATGTGTGTTCTTAAGCTAGTACCTTATCATTTTGATTACTGTAGCTTTGTAAAATAGTTTGAAATCGAGAAGCATGATAGCTTCAGCATTGCTATTCCTTTTCAAGATTGAGTTGACTATATGGAGTCCTTTACAGTTTCATATCAATTTTAGAATTGTTTTCACTAATTTTTGTACAAATTCCCTATGGAATTTTGATAGGAATTAAATTGAATCTATAAATTGCTTTGGGTAATATGGTCTTTTTAATAATATGAATTCTTCCAATTTATAAACATGGGATGGATTTTCATTCATTTGTATCTACATTTACCAGTGCTTTGTAGTTCTCAATGAACACTTTTTTAAACTCCTTGACTAAGTTTATTTCTGTTTTATTACTTTTATGCTATTGTAAATGGAATTATGTTCCTAATTTACTTTACAAAGAGTCTCTGGTTACTATACAAAATGCACCTGATCTTTTGTTTTGATTTTGTATCCTACAATGTTACTGAATTCATTCATTAGTTTTAACAGTTTTGTTGTTATGTTTGTGTGAAGTCCTTATAGAGTTTTACCTCTAGGGTCAGGTCATTTGAAAACATACAATTTTACTTCTTTNCACACAGTCAAAGGCTTTGGCATAGTCAATAAAGCAGAAATAAATGTTTTTCTGGAACTCTCTTGCTTTTTCCATGATCCAGTGGATGTTGGCAGGAGGCCTGGTGTGCTGCGATTCATGGGGTCGCAAAGAGTCAGACATGACTGAGCGACTGAACTGAACTGAACTGGCCTCATTTCTGCTATTCCCCCTACAGTTTGGCCTTATCTATATAAAAAATATCCTGTGTTCCTAAAATATCTTCTTTTCTAAGTCTGTTATACAAAAGATATTTAATTCTCCTTATAGACTTATTGTCTGTTGTAGAGCTTTGCTTCAAGTAGACACAGTAAGATAATAAAAAAACTTTGAAAATAGGTGATTTTCTACTAACCAAGCACATTTTATACTAACTGGACAGTGGAAGAAAAATAAAACACATAGACAAAATAAAATATGAATATTGTAGTTATTCTTCTATATATGAAGTTGACCTATGGAAATGTAACCTCATTGATTTCCTGGAATAAACACCCACCCAGCCAATGTAAAGTGGGCTCTTTGCCATTTCAACATTTAAAATCTATAGAGAGAACAAATGTTTTCCTTGAGTTTCTGGGTGGTTTGCTGATGTCTAGGTCACAGGTCATCTATGTACGAAATGCCATGCACTTTAAAATTACCTGCAGAACCGATTCCAGATATTCAGCCCCACTGTCTCCACAGATTCACGGTATACATTACAAACAAGTGTCTTGGTTTGGGAAAGATACTTTGGACATGAGTTTGAGTAGGCTCCAGGGGATGGTGATGGACAGGGAAGCCCGGCGTGCAGTCCATGGGGTTGCAAAGAGTTGGACACAACTGAGCGACTAAACTGAACTGATACAGTCACAAGCTAAGTGATTCCAAACTCACCATCCTTAAAGAATAAGATTCCTAGGCAGAATAATGTCATACCTCATTGTCTTGGAAAATCATAAGCAAATGGAAAACGTACTTATCTCCACTTTCACTTTAGATACTGTTTTTTTCAGATACTCTGAACAGAATTTAAAGGAGGCTAGAATTCTGTTAAGCCACCACCATAAGCTTTGGTTGCCAGTCTAGGTCTAGTCAAGACACCAGGGCATGTGGTGAGCATGTTAGCATGGGCTGTGTGTTGGTACTATCTTCTGGTGAATGTCTGAGGAAGATTCCAGTTGGGAGGAGTTCTCATTATACAAATAAGGAAAGACACATTATGAGAGGACATGATGGAGTTAATATTTTAATCCAGATTTACAGGGCTCCAAAAGAAAGCCTATTACTCCTATACTTTAATGCACCTATATTAGTTTCAAGGCAACCCACTCCAGTGTTCTTGCCTGGAGAATCCCAGGGACGGGGGAGCCTGGTGGGCTACCGTCTATGGGGTCGCACAGAGTCGGACACGACTGAAGCGACTTAGCAGTAGCAGTAGCAGCAAGGTGGTTGTGATGGAGTACTAAAAACTATGTATCTTAAAACAACAGCAAAAATATTGTTCTACAATTCTGGAAGCTAAAAGTCTGAAATCAAGGTGCTAGTTGGGTCATGCTTTCTCTGAAAAACTAGAGGGGGAAATTCTTCCTTACTTTTTGTAGCTTTTGGTTTTTATCAGTAATCTTTACACTTCCTTGGCTTGCAGATACATGACTGGAATCTCAGCTTCAATTGCTGCACGGCTGTCTTTCCCTGTGTCTCTTCTTAAAAGGACACCAGTCATATGATTAAGGTTCACTTTACTCCAAGATGACCTCAATTTAATACTATGATGCTCTGTCCAAGTAAGTCACAATTGTGAGGTACTAGAAAAAGACAATGGCACCCCACTCCAGTATTCTTGCCTGGAAAACCCCATGGACGGAGGAGCCTGGTAGGTTGCAGTCCATGAGGTCGCTAAGAGTCAGACACAACTGAGCAACTTCACTTTCACTTTTCACTTTCATGCATTGGAGAAGGAAATGGCAACCCACTCCAGTGTTCTTGCCTGGAGAATCCCAGGGACAGGGGAGGCTGATGGGGGCTGCCATCTATGGGGTCACATGGAGTTGGACATGACTGAAGCGACTTAGCAGCAGCAGCAGCAGCAGCAGCAGGGGTTAGGAGAAAGGAGCAATGATCCCACACGAGACTCACCCAGACTTGCCTGTGCATGTCCAGGAGTCTCCAGCAGAGGTGTGGCTCAGCAGTGGCCTGCTGCAGGGTTGGGGGCACTGAATGCATCAGTGCCTTCATGGGACCTTTTGAAGGGGGTTATCATTATCTTCACTACCTCCACCATAGTTTGTGCTCAGGTCAAACAATAGGGAGGGAACACAGCTCCACTCATCAACAGAAAATTGGATTAAAGATTTACTGAGCATGGCCCTGCCCCTCAGAACAAGACCCAGTTTCTCCCTCAGTCAGTCTCTCTCATTAGGAAGCTTCCATAAGCCTCTTATCCTTCTCTATCAGAAGGCAGACAGAATGAAAATCTCAATCACAGAAAACTAACCTATTTATCACATGGACCACAGCCTTGTCTAACTCAATGAAACTACAAGCCATGCCATGTAGAACCATACAAGGCGAATCAGTCATGGTGGAGAGTTCTGACAAAATGTGGTCCACTGGAGAAGGGAAATCCTTCTCTATCAGAAGGCAGACAGAATGAAAATCTCAATCACAGAAAACTAACCTATTTATCACATGGACCACAGCCTTGTCTAACTCAGTGAAACTACAAGCCATGCCATGTAGAACCATACAAGGCGAATCAGTCATGGTGGAGAGTTCTGACAAAATGTGGTCCACTGGAGAAGGGAATGGCAAACCACTTCAGTTTCTTGCCTTGAGAACCCCACAAAGAGTATGAAAAGGCAAAAAGATAGGACAGTGAAAGATGAACTCCCCGGGTTGGCAGATGCCCAATATGCTACTGGAGAACAGTGGAGAAATATCTCCAGTAAGATGACGAGATGGAGCCAAAGCAAAAACAACACCCAGTTGTGGATGTGACTGGTGATGGAAGTAAAGTCCGATGCTGTAAAGAGCAATATGTCATAGGAACCTGGAATGATAGGTCCATGAATCAAGGCAAATTGGAAATGCTCAAACAGGAGATGGCAGGAGTTAACATTGACATTTTAGGAATCAGACAACTAAAATGGACTGGAATGGGTGAATTTAACTCAGATGACCTTTATATCTACTACTGTGGGCAAGAATCCCATAGAAGAAGTGGAGTAGCCATCATAGTCAACAAGAGTCTGAAATGCAGTACTTGGATGCAATCTCAAAAATGACAGGATGATCTCTGTTCATTTCCAAGGCAAACTGCTCAATATCAGAGTAACCCAAGTCTATGCCCCGACCAGGAATGCTGAAGAAGCTGAAGTTGGACGGTTCCATGAAGACCTACAAGACCTTCTAGAACTAACATAAAAAGAAAAAAAAAAGTCCTTTTCATTATAGGGGGCTGGAATGCAAAAGTAGGAAGTTAAGAGATATCTGGAGTAACAGGAATTTGGCCTTGGAGTACAAAATGAAGCAAGTCAAAGGTTAACAGAGTTTTGTCCAGAGAACACACTGGTCATAGCAAACATTCTCTTCCAACAACACAAGAGAAGACTCTACACATGGGCGACACCAGATGGTCAATACTGAAATCAGATTGATTATATTCTTTGCAGCCAAAGATGGAGAAACTCTATAAAGTCAGCAAAAACAAGACCAGGAGCTGACTGTGGTTCAGATCATGAACTCCTTATTGCCAAATTCAGGCTTGTATTGAAGAAAGTAGGGAAAATCAGTAGACCACTCAGTTATGACCTAAATCAAATCCCTTACGATTATAGAAGTGAGAAATAGATTCAAGGGATTAGATCTGATAGACAGAGTGCCTGAAGAGCTGCGGACAGAGGTTCATGACATTGTACAAGAGGCAGGGGTCAAGACCATCCCCAAGAGAAAGAAATGCGGAAAGGCAAAATGGACGCCTTGAGAACCCCACAAAGAGTATGAAAAGGCAAAAAGATAGGACAGTGAAAGATGAACTCCCCGGGTTGGCAGGTGCCCAATATGCTACTGGAGAACAGTGGAGAAATATCTCCAGTAAGAATGACGAGATGTAGCCAAAGCAAAAACAACACCCAGTTGTGGATGTGACTGGTGATGGAAGTAAAGTCCGATGCTGTAAAGAGCAATATGTCATAGGAATCTGGAATGATAGGTCCATGAATCAAGGCAAATTGGAAATGCTCAAACAGGAGATGGCAGGAGTTAACATTGACATTTTAGGAATCAGACAACTAAAATGGACTGGAATGGGTGAATTTAACTCAGATGACCTTTATATCTACTACTGTGGGCAAGAATCCCATAGAAGAAGTGGAGTAGCCATCATAGTCAACAAGAGTCTGAAATGCAGTACTTGGATGCAATCTCAAAAATGACAGGATGATCTCTGTTCATTTCCAAGGCAAACCGCTCAATATCAGAGCAACCCAAGTCTATGCCCCGACCAGGAATGCTGAAGAAGCTGAAGTTGGATGGTTCCATGAAGACCTACAAGACCTTCTAGAACTAACATAAAAAGAAAAAAAAAAAGATGTCCTTTTCATTATAGGAGGCTGGAATGCAAAAGTAGGAAGTCAAGAGATATCTGGAGTAACAGGAATTTGGCCTTGGAGTACAAAATGAAGCAAGTCAAAGGCTAACAGAGTTTTGTCCAGAGAACACACTGGTCATAGGAAACATTCTCTTCCAACAACACAAGAGAAGACTCTACACATGGGTGACACCAGATGGTCAATACTGAAATCAGATTGATTATATTCTTTGCAGCCAAAGATGGAGAAACTCTATAAAGTCAGCAAAAACAAGACCAGGAGCTGACTGTGGTTCAGATCATGAACTCCTTATTGCCAAATTCAGGCTTTATTGAAGAAAGTAGGGAAAATCAGTAGACCACTCAGTTATGACCTAAATCAAATCCCTTATGATTATAGAAGTGAGAAATAGATTCAAGGGATTAGATCTGATAGACAGAGTGCCTGAAGAGCTATGGACAGAGGTTCATGACATTGTACAAGAGGCAGGGGTCAAGACCATCCCCAAGAGAAAGAAATGCGGAAAGGCAAAATGGTTGTCTGAAGAGGTCTTACAAATAGCTGGGAAAAGAAAAGATGCAAAAGGCAAAGGAGAAAAGGAAAGATATACCCATTTGAATGCAGAGTTCCAAAGAATAGCAAGGAGAGATAACAAAGCCTTTCTCAATGATCAAAGCAAAGAAATAGAAGAAAACAATAGAATTGGAAAGACTAGAGATCTCTCCAAGAAAATTAGAGATAACAAGGGAACATTTCATGCAAAGATAGGCTCGATAAAGGACAGAAATGGTATGGACCTAACAGAGGCAGAAGATATTAAGAAGAGGTGTCAAGAATACACAGAACAAATATAAAAAAAAGATATTCATGACCCAGATAACCATGATGGTGTGTTCACTCACCTAGAATCAGACATCCTGAAATGTGAAGTCAAGTGGGCCTTAGGAAGCATCACTATGAACAAAGCTAGTGGAGGTGATGGAATTCCACTTGAGCTATTTCAAATCCAAAAAGATGATGCTATGAAAGTGCTACACTCAATATGCCAGCAAATCTGGAAAATTCAGCAGTGACCACAGAAATGGAAAAGGTCAGTTTTCATTCCAATCTCAAAGAAAGGCAATGCCAAATAACGTTCAAACTACCACACAATTGCATTCATCTCACACACTAGCAAAATAATGCTCAAAGTTCTCCAAGCCAGGTTTCAGCAATACATGAACTGTGAACTTCCAGATGTTCAAGCTGGAATTAGAAAAGGCAGAGGAAGCAGAGATCAAATTGCCAACATCTTTTGGATTATCGATAAAGCAAGAAAGTTCCAGAAAAACATCTACTTCTTCTTTATTGCTATGGCAAAGCCTTTGACTGTTAATCACAACAAATTGTGGTAAATTCTTTTTTTTAACTTTTTTTTTTTTTTTTACTTTACAATACTGTATTGAATACAAGACCACTTGACCTGCCCTCCTGAGAAATCTGTATGCAGGTTAAGAAGCAACAGTTAGAATTGGACATGGAACAACAATAGACTGGTTCCAAATTAGAAAAAGAGTATGTGAAGGCTGAATATTGTCACCCTGCTTATTTAACTTATATGCAGAGTACATCATGAGAAACGCTGGTCTGGATGAAGCACAAGCTGGAGTCAAGATTGCCAGGAGAAATATCAATAACCTCAGATGTGCAGATGACACCACCCTTATGGCAGAAAGTGAAGAAGAACTAAAGAACCTCTTGATGAAAGTGAAAAGGGAGAGTGAAAAGTTGGCTTAAAACTCAACATTCAGAAAATTAAGATCATGCCATCTGGTCCCATCAATTTGTGGCAAATAGATGGAGAAACAATGGAAACAGTGACAGACTATATTTTGGGGCTCCAAAATCACTGCAGATGGTGATTGCAGCCATGAAATTAAAAGACGCTTGCCCCTTGGAAGAAAAGTTATGACCAACCTAGACAGCATATTAACAAGCAGAGACATTACTTTGCCAACAAACGTCCATCTAGTCAAAGCTTTGGTTTTTCCAGTGGTCATGTGTGGATGTGAGAGTTGGACTATAAAAGGAAGCTGAGCACCAAAGAACTGACGCTTTTGAACTGTGGTGTTGAAGACTCTTGGGAGTCCCTTGGACTGCAAGGAAATCCAACCAGTAATCCGAAAGGAATTCAGTCCTGAATATTCATTAGAAGGACTGATGCTGGAGCTGAAACTCCAATAATTGGCCACGTGATGCAAAGAACTGGCTGATTTGAAAAGACCCTGATGCTGGGAAAGATTGAAGGTGGGAGAAGAGGATGACAGAGCATGAAGATGTTTGGATGGCATCACTGACTCAATGGACATAGTTTGAGTGAGGTCTGGACAGGAAGCCTGGCGTGCTGCAGTCCATGGGGTTGCAAAGAGTCAGACATGACTGAGTGAATGAATTGAACTGAAGGGTTAGGACTTGAATATATCTTTTTTGATGATACAATGCAGCCTATAGCTCCTCTCACATACTAATGCAACATTTTCAAAAGAAATGTTAAGTGTGTGAAAAACCCTCCTTGGCCTCAAGGAGTTTGAGTTTGAAAGAGAGTGAGAGAGAATGAAAGAGATATTTCATTCAACTCCTCTAGTTTATGACAGAGTTATCAAGAATGTAGGTTTATTTCACTGAAAAACAGAACAGATTCCTCCCACAAAGAGTACTGTATCCTTTCAAACAGCGACAATCGCAAGGCACATACGTATGAGATATGTAAAGCAATATAGAAGCGAAACATTAAAAAAGGTGTTATTTAAAAAGATGTGGAAGACTATTTGCCTGTATGAATATAGATCATAAAAATGACAATTATATGTATTTATATCTGGAGAATTGGTAGTATTTCATCATTACTAAACACATGCCTTTTTCATGCTAAACAAAAGGATTTCTTGCTTGATTTTTAAGCACTCTACCATATTATTCCTGGGTTATTTCTAAAGTGTTATGATCTCCAAGTAGTAAGTGATCAGCATGATGTTTCCTTGACACCTCTACACAACTTAATCTAAAACAAAACAGATGCTCTCCTCACACTTACAAATTTGAACTGAACTGCATTACATAGAATTGCCAAGGAGGGACAAGGTAGAGCAGCAGAGCATTATCTAGGAATGCCTCTTCCACTTCTGGAGATGTGTCCCCTGGCTGTAGGGTCTTGATTCAGTACTTTTTACAGAGCCTGGAGGATTCATGTTCAACAGGAAGTGATGGTACACTTTCCACACTGAGCCAGAGAAGGATGATGGATATAGTCCCATGAAATGAAGACGGTCCACATAGCCCAACCTGGAGGAATCTTTTGTCATGACTTACTTAGAAAGGATGTTAAGATAATGCTGTATTAATCAGGTTTCTCCAGGAACCCACAGGAGATTTTTGTATATACACTATTATTATCATTATTTATTGTTATATATGAGTTTATTATAAGCAATTGGGTCACATAATTATGGAGGAGCAAAGTACCACAGTCTGCAGATCCAGAAGAGCTGGTGGCATAGTTCCAGCCCAATGTCAAAGGCCTGAGCACCAGGAAAGTCAGTGGTAGAAACTCTAGTCCAAGTGCAGAAGATCCATGTCCCAGTTTGGAAACTTCCAGGCAGAAAGAGAAATAAATTCTCCCTTCCTTCTTTTTGTTTTATTCAACTCTCAACAGATTAGATGAAACCTGCCATATTGGAGGGCTTCCCAGGTGGCGCTAGTGAAAAAGAATCCACCTGCCAACGCAGGAGGTGTAAGACACAGGGGTGCAACCTCTGGGTCGGGAAGATCCCCTGGAGGAGGGCATGGCAACCCACTCCAGTATTCTTGCCTGGAGAAGCCCATGGACAGAGGAGCCTCTCAGGCTATAGTCCATAGTGGTGCAAAGAGCTGCACACAACTGAAGTGACTTAGCATAGCACAGCACCATATTGGAAGGGCAGCAATCTGCTTTATCCAGTCTAACTGATTCAAATATTAATCTTATCCAGGAACACCCTCATAGATACAAAGAGAAATAATGTTTAACCAAATATCTGGGTACCTTGTGGCCTAGTCAAACTGACACATAAAATTAACCATCATAGGTACTGTTCTTGAATTTTTGAGAGAATCATCCTTAAATATTTATCAGCTACTTAGAAGGCATACTTCCTCTTCCTTTTTTGCATCCTATCCTAGATATTCTGGGCCAACTCTAGGAAGTGATCAATATTAGAGAAGCTGAAGGCAAAACTCTGTGTTATCAATAAGGAAGCAATTCAGGTGGTAAAGCAGCACATTTCCCCCTAATCACTGATACTGCCCTCAGTATCAATCTTTTTTCTCTGTTACTGTTCTCTAAGTCTGTAAACTTGACCTAGAATTTTATTTCAGAATAAACTGAGAATTACAGACAACTGTCATAATTTAGAAAAGCAGGAAACTAAGAATTCAGACAGATTCATATTAGAATCACAGTTCTGTTTTTCATTTACCTGGCA
The DNA here is from genome assembly GCA_006408695.1 of Aepyceros melampus. NCBI lineage: Eukaryota > Metazoa > Chordata > Mammalia > Artiodactyla > Bovidae > Aepyceros > Aepyceros melampus. Next base: position 40,659 of record SJXQ01001275.1, read on the forward strand.
GCTCTGGGGTCATAGTTTGACCTCTGCAAGTTATAGCTCTCACTTGTAATATCAGGAAATTAACATATTCTTATACAGTTATTTTGAAAAATAATTGAGATAATAAAGTGATATGCCGAAAATATGCTCACCATCACACAGCTAGTATGCAGTAGAGCTGAAATTTGAAACGAGGATTTATCTTATTACTTAACCCCTCAGTAGGCTGGATTTGACTTACAGGTTTATAGTTTGTTGACCCCTGTCCACTTCTAGAAATAGTTTTATTGGAAGAGAGCTACACCCATATTTTAAAATGTATTACCCATACTTTTGCAGGCAGAGTTGAAAGTTATGATATAAACAAAAATTTTAAATATTTACTATTTGTTTCTCTGCATAAAGTTTGCCAAGACCTCACATTATACTGTTGGGGATACTTATGATAATGTTGGAATTTAAAAGATAGGAAAAATAATATAATTATGCTGTATCAATGTGGGTTCATCAGTGGTAACAAATGTACCACTCTGGGGTGGGATATTGGTGGTAGGGAGGTTGTGCCTGAGTGGGAACACAGGACGTATGAGAATTCCCTATACTTTCTGCTCGATTTTGTTATGAACTTAAAACTCCTGTAAGAAATAAATTTAAGTAATAATTAAGCAAATGCATTTATATTATTATATTTTCACATTATTTAATTATGCTATTATATGCTATTTATAAATATGTATACCTTTACATATTTATATATATAAATTTTTGAAAGAAAAGAAAAATTGAAACTGAAAAGCATATTAAGAAGTCCCCTGGGACTTTTCTGGTGGTCCACTGGTTAAGACTTCACCTTCCAATGCAGGGGGTATGGATTTGATACCTGAACAGGGAGCTAGGATTCTGCATGCCTTGGGGCCAAAAAGCCAAAACATAAAACATAAGTGATATTGTAACAAATTCCTAAAGACTCAAAAAAAAAAAAATGGCCCACATCAAAAACAACAACGTTTCTTTATTTCAGCAAATGAGGTAGTACCTGGTCCATTCTCTGTCTACAGAGTAACTAGAAATCATATTTGGCAGCAATTCAGGTAAATAGCATTAGCCACACTCTATTTATTGCTATTCTAATAATAAATTATTTTAATATGTCCCCACTGGTATAAGTGTATACCATCTTTGTGTATTATGACATACTATCTAATAATAATACAACTAATAATAGTTATGCCATTATTAACAGGTTGTCACTGTAAGGTTGACAAGGATTGTTCCATCAGGGACAGATGGACACTATATTCAGCTAACCAATTGCTCTTTTCTACATTGTGTCTAAGGAAGGCAGCTTCCTCTGGATGACTGGGTATTTCTAGTACAGCCAGAGATGATTTCACTGCCTTCTAATAATCAGAGCATTGTGTCTGACCAAAAATATTTTTTAAAAGCAACCACTTGCGGATTTTAAACAGGATGCTCTTTTTTAAAATACTAGTATCTTTTATACTGCTCACATACATACTTCCTAACAGATTATCAGAATTTGGAAATATAAGCTATCCTCACATTCCAGATTTGACAAAATCATGTGGTTTTTTTTTTTTTAACAAAGTCATAATTTATCGCTAAGAAATTAGTTAATGGGTATCTACAAACTTGCAACTGAGTTTTATGTAAGCTAAAAATCTGCAAGATTTAATTGATTTTCCACATTGTATCCTGAGGAATTGTGTTTTGTATCTCATAACTAATTCACAAGAGCATGCACACAAACTCACACATAAGTATAGATGCATAACTATATATTATGTGTGTATCATACATGTCTGTGTGTGTATGTATACATAAATATACATATATATATATACACAGCATATATATGGCTAATTATTTTGGTAGCAAAGGTCAAAGGTCAAAAGGACAATGTGGCCACATAAATTAATAATAGTTTAGAGGATTTGTATGGAATGTGGACCCAAATTGCTTGTTACACTGCCTTGCTGAAATCCTATTGCTGAAATTTTGCACTGCTAGGCAGTAAACTAGAAAAAAAAAAAAAGAAATTGAGAAAGTGTTAATTTTTAAGCAAGTTTGACAAAGATTGAGTTTCATATGACAAATATTGTCAGCAAGACAGGATTCTGTCAGTGGAAGAAGTTTAAACATTAACAATTTCTGTCAGGCTGTTGACACAATCATGGCAGACATTTCCCAAGATGCCGAGATGACTGCTGGCATTTGTCAACAATCCTGTCATAGTGACAGCAATAAGACCATGTCTGGAAATGTGACAGTTTTGGCTTTGTGCTCCCCTGAGCAATAGCCCAAGTGTTCAGAGAAAGTGTGGGAAAACCCATATTTCTGCATTGTCATTCGAACACAGAAAACACGGGAGGAAAATGAGCTGTCACTCCAATTCCCATGATGCCTTGCTGCTTAGCATAACGCTGCAGCGCGGCCCTCGGTCCACTGGTCCATACTCTGACAGATAATTAAGAAAGCAGCAGCTTTTTCTAGACGGCTCTTCCTCATGATTTGCATTTTAGCCAGAGGCGACCAGTCATAAAAAAAACATGATGGAAAGATGGTAAGAAGCCAATTAGATGGATGGATGGCTGACTGACAGCTCTCTGGTAGTACGACTCCAGATTTCAGACGACATAGCCTGGCAGTTTTCTACAAGAACCAACTTTTTTGCAGGTTGGTAAAGCTGTTAAATGTGGGACTATATATAGTGCTATATAATTTTTGCAAAGTTGTACATTTTCCTTAAATAAGCATGTATTCTTTTCAATCAGGGTTTGCATTAAACAAGTTTTCACAATCTAATCACAACTTGTGTCACTAAATTTAGCAATATTAAAATTCGAGACAACTTGTAGGCACATTAGCCGTGCCAGTAGAGAAGTGATTAAAAAGCTGAGAACCACGTTGCGCCAGCAGAGATAAAGTGAACTAATAATTAGAATGTCTGTGCAAATGTGCCTTTGGAACTTTGAAATGTACATGTTTAGTTCTAAGCAAGTAGAAGCATAAACCCAAAACTTCCTCTCCGTCTTTAGATTCTACACACATATATTTACTTATTATCCTTGTAGAAGGTCTAATATATGCTTGCATGTCTGCTACTTCAGCTAATTTTGATGTAAAAAAATGAATAAATAAACTGTTAGATTCAAGCTTCCAGTTTGGCCGTGATATTCTATAGCTTCTAGCCAATAGGAGTTAAGTCTTCATAATATTGTCCAATTTGGAACCTTAACCAATGTTTCCTGTGTACTGCATGCTGTGTGTGTGTATGTTGTCTATATACATACACAGACACACTCACATACACAGATATACTTTCTGAGAAGCCAACCATTTGTTATTAGAGCAACATATCTCCATCTGTAGCTTGAAACGAGAGAATTTTCTTTCAAAGTGTAATGTTACCTCTGATTTTTTTTTTTTGATTTTGCAATACTAAGAGAAGACAATTATTTCACTATAAATTGAGGTTTCAGTAAGGAACATTAACCCAAGCCAAAATTACAAAGTGTATTTTCTTGCTGTAGGTAATGCATCTTCAAACTGAGAATGAATATTAAATCAATAGTGAGTCTGAATGCTTTTAGTAGCATAAAACGGAGCAATGTCGATTTCAAAGGTCTATGTTTATCACCGAATGTAATTTTGATGTCAAAATCCACAATACACATAAAGCATGATTGAGAATGACCTGTCATAGGTATTAACTCTACCTATATATTTTCTTTCCAATCATATCGGTACTTGTCCTTTTTTCACTTTTGCTTTATAGCATGCTATTAGAATAAAATAACCTTATTATACTTATAACCATTCTAAATTATTCTACCTGTACTTACTTGGAGAGTTGAAACAGAAATTCAAGGGACTAATGACAATTCCATAAACTACCTCACAAATTAGAGAGGAATAAAATACATGTTGGTTTTTTATTAGAAGCATCTTTTCCTATTGACACAGTATGATAGATTACAAATAAAAATCTTTCAGAAGCGTTTTATAAATTTTTAAGAACTCTGTTTCCTCTCAATATTTGAAAATCTAATTATAGAGGGAAAATATACTTTCATTATTCAACATTTTAGTTTCCTCTGAATTTGCTAAAGAGACAAATTCCGTGCCCCAATAAGGTAATTCTTCAAATGAGAAAAGTGAAAAGCACTGAACTATTTACTTATTTGAATAGAAATTTTTGCTCAGGGTCTCACTGGGTCTTCTTCCCTACGCCCTCAGCTTGCACCAGCCACTCATATTTTTTGTTGAAATTTATTTTTGGATTCTGTTACTTATGGCACAATGTCAATGCACTGTAGTTTTTTCAAGCTCTGGGGGAAATTATGCATCTTTTAAAAAATAATTAGAACTGAAATGTGAGTAATAACATATAATATATCTTGAAATAACAACTGCACTTACTATGTAAAACTTTTTTAAACTACATATTAAGAGGAAATTTCTGTTTAAGGGAAAAAATCTGAAGCATGATGGTTATTAAACTGAGATGAGTTCTGAAAATTTTAGTTTTAAAGGAGAAATTTGTGTCACTGTATTACAAAGAGATATATTTCTAAATAAAAAATGAAATGTGTTATCACCAGAACAAAAAGATACCTCACCAAGAGACTTGTGGAGTTGTGCCTGGAAAATGTACCAAAACTCATTTGAGCTTATTGCTACCACCGCATTCATATTAAATTTATGTGCAATTTAAGTGGCTGGAATTTGAACATAAAAAGCAATGTGAGCAATATAGACACGTTTTTTAAAAATTGGTTTACTTCAATGTATCTGTATTTCTAATTGAATATTTGGCTATAGAAGTGCTCTGTCAGATTTAAAGTAGAATGTTATGATAAAACATAATTATTGTAGCTCTGCCTCTCAGGTAGATACACGCAAATAGTAATCAGAGACATATTTTGAGAATAACAAAGGTTCTTTTCAGCACATTTTACACTAACAGAAAAGTAAAGAAAAAATAGGTGAAAACCATTATTGTGAATGTGAATTACATTAATGTGATGTGAAAGTTATTTCCCGTTTCTTTTTTCTTCCAGAAAATTTATAGAAATAGGGCTTCATTGATCCCTTTAGAATAAATCTTTATAATCCTACATGAAACTGGATTTTCGTTGTTCAATATGTACAAACAATTTCTGTAAGTACAGTAACAATTGTCCTTGAATTTCTTTTAAGCAATGTCATTAAGGAACAATGTTATTTATGTTGAATTGATCCTTAGTACCTCATATACTTTTTTAACTCCCTAAACACCCAATGAACCTGAAAACCATTGTAGCAACAACACAGGGGTGATATGCCTCCTTTACTTACCTGCTTTGGAATACTTAACAGAAACCAAGATATAACTTAAAATCTGTTCATCTTCCCTGAGTTGGAATTGAGTCTGGCTATATATATATATTATTGAGAGAGAGAGAGAGAAAAGAAAGGGCACAGAAGGGGCAGAGATACTGAGAGAAAAGCAAATCAGCAACGATTCTTTGTTATACCTTGCTCATAAATTGTTCAGAATCCTATTAAAATGAACAATTTGATATGTAAGGAAGTCCACCAACAGTGAGACACATACGGAAAAACCAGAGCCTTCTTAAAGACTGGAGAGGTATGCACATTCCAACAGTAAAATGAATCCTCTCTCTGCATTCTGATAGTCTTTCTCTTAAATGTCTTTGCAAGCACATCTCTGTCTGTGTTGTGTAACAGCAAACTGCAAGCTCTTCAGAGGCAGGAGCTGCACCTCCCTTGTCTTTTTATCCTGGTACCAACAATACCAGCTCACAGTAGAGGTTCAATTAATAGTGACTGAATTTAACGCTGATGTGTGCTTGGCTTTTCAGTCATTCGTTCTCTTATCTATCAAAGATTTAGTATTCCATTGGCTACTCACTTATGTCCAAGTTGTGACCAGGCCAGGCAGTTTCACTGTATTTTTCAAGCACAACTGAGCCAAGGTTTTATATGTGCTTTGGCTATGAGAAGAGTGGATGAGAAATGATGGTGAGAGCAATGCATGTCCTTCTCTCATCACATCATAATAATCATAGTAATGGTTCCCAGGTGGCATTGCAGTAAAGAATCCACCCTGCCAATGCAGAAGACCTGGGTTTGATCCCTGGGTCAGGAAGATCCCCTGGAGTAGGAAATGGCAACCTACTCCAGTATTCTTGCCTAGAAAATTCCATGGACAGAGGAGCCTTGCAAGCTATAGTCCATAGGGTCGCAAAGAGTCGAACACAACTTAGCACACACACAGTGAGTTGGCTATGAGAAGACTGGATAAGAAATGATGGTTAGAGCAATGCATCCTCCTAGTCATCACATCATATTAATCATAGTAATGGTAGTAACTATCATTATAATCCATCATCTGCCCAAGGCTGACCATTGACCGATCATCTGTTCTGTAGGGAACAGTGTATGCTGTCTTTCACAGCAAAATGATTGTGTGTGGGCAAAGAAAGATGCTAGAATTTTGGTTATTTCTTACTATTCAACTCAATTTTTCCTATTCAGTTATTCAAAACTACCTTAAGAAAGTAAAAGAAAATGTTAGTTGCTCAGTTGTGTCTGACTGTTTGTGGACCCCATAGACTGTAGCCCACCAGACTCCTCTCTCCATGGGATTTTCCAGGCAAGAGAATACTGGAGTGGATTGCCATTTCCTTCTCCAGGGGATCTTTCCAACCCAGCTCGAACCCTGGTCTCCTGCATTACAAGTGGATTCTTTACTATCTGAGCCACCACCAGGGAAGCCCTCATTTGCATATATGACATTCAAAAAGTTAAGTAGCTCTCCCCAGATGTAATTTGAATTGAGATTTGATTTCAAAGCTTCTCTACAGTGCCTGACTTTTTAGTGAATAAATAAATACATATTCACATGAACAATAGGTTCTAATTTTAATGCAAGCATGTCTAAAGGCAAACAAACAAAAACCTTATAAGCATTAGTAGTCTTGTGTCCCTTAGTGAATGGACACTGACTGATTTAACTGTGTTAATCCTCGTGTCATCAATCCAAAGCAGAAATTTTCCTATAACTGGAGGGGCTCAAATTAACATGAAAAAAATGGATACTAATCCTGTTTATAAGACAAATTTAGGGAGATAGAAGGAGAAACAGTACAGAACATAATATAGTATTTGTCTTCTTTGACCTAAAAAATCTATTGGAAAAAGACACAAAAAATTCTTTTGTAATAATCGATACATACAGTATAGGGTTCTGAGGAAATTATTCAGTGATGGCCCGGGGATGTGGAAAGAAGTCTTTATTTGTGTTAGGTCTTGTCAAGTGATTATACAGCTACAGTGGCTGAGATAGCAGGGAGCATTTAAGGTAAGAGGAACAGCAGGAAACAGGAGCTGTAAGAAGGTACTAATTATCACATGTATCTAGAACATAGCGTGAATCCTGCAAGCACGAGATTGTGCAGGAGGCTTGCACAGGGATGAGTACATTGGCAAATACTCTCGAAAAATCAGGCTGGGATAAAATAAAGGAGACACTTCTTTGCCAGGCTCAGAAGCTTCCACTTTCTTCTCTAGGTAATGGGAAATCATCTATAAGCATCACTGTGATGTGACTGAATTAGTGAATTAGGATGATAACTCTAACAGCAAAATGGATCAAGGTTGAAAAGTAGAGTTTGGTGACAGAGAGACCAGTATGGGGACTGCTTCAGTGACAGGGATGATGAATAACTGAGCTAAAACTGTGACAGTGGGTTATAGCGATGAAGGTTTAGCAGCCAGTCCTGGTTGGTAGTGTATCAAAACACCTCATTTTTGTGCAATTTTCTCTAGCTTTCTAACAATGCTAATAGCTTTACTTTTCTGAGATTTAGGCTCTAAATCTGTTGGTAATTGCCCAATTTGATTGTTAAGTGTAGTTCTCTGTCAGGAGGGAAGAGTCAGAGTATAAGAGGAAAATGTTTCAGTAATTTTCTTCTCTTTGGGAAAAAATTTATTATATTCATGTTAATTTTTCTATTTTTATTTTTTCAACAGAAGGTCATGCATATGCTATTTCAGAGTTCACAGCTAGCCCCTCACTACTCAAATGTGGGTGTTATTATTGCCAGACTGCAGAGATGCAGAAGAACTGACTTGAGAAGCCAGGAGATTATTCATGCACCCACACACACTGTTATCTCTGGGAACTCTTAATCAATGCAGGGTGAGAGCCAGTTAGCACGACTGAGGTTAGGGCACCTGGGCTGTTCTGTGGAAGATGAGAAATTAAAACGTGACTATTATTCAAATTGGAATATAAAATAAAGAGCACAATCTAGGAAAGAAGAAGAGAATAATAGAAGTAAAGACTTAGCTACAGAATCCCTGGCTATATTGTGTCTTTTCCTTGAAATGTCAAAACATTATAATAAGCTTTGATGGGGGGAGGGAAAGGTTTGGGGGATGTAAACCCTATTTTTCTTGTTCCTGTAGATATGCTGAAGTAGAAGTCCTTAAAAGCTGAGAATGTCTACTAAGGATGCCTGAATATATAGACTAATCTTCTTATAGACAATTGCACTAAAATTTAAAACATCTATGAATGAATCAGAAAATAAATTATAAGTGTCAATTAATAGTCCAGTGATTACAAAGAAAATAGACAATGGACCAAAATTCTAATTATAACCATTAGAACTTGGATAACAATTTTGGAGCTCATTAAGGACATGCTACTGCTGCTGCTAAGTCACTTCAGTTGTGTCCAACTCTGTGCGACCTCAAACACAGCAGCCCACTAGGCTCCCCCATCCCTGGGATTCTCCAGGCAAGAATACTGGAATGGGTTGCCATTTCCTTTTCCAATGCAGGAAACTGAAAAGTAAAAGTGAAGTGAAGTTGCTCAGTCATGGATTGCAGCCTACCAGGCTCCTCTGCCTATGGGATTTTCCAGGCAAGAGTACTAGAGTGGGTTGCCATTGCCTTCTTCGGTCATTAAGGACATAATGATAGTGTAATTTACCTAAAAATTAAAAATTTTTCTTAAAAGTTAAAAATATTATCTACTTAATAATAATTTATTTGATGCTTAATTTAAAGAAGTTTTGGTCATAAATACATGCTTGCTTTGCTTCTTGACAGTATTGCTGCTCATGTTAAAAATAAAACAGTGATTTAAATTCATGTATATCCTAGCTATCTGAATCATTTTATTCTATTTCTCTTGGATTGTGCCTATGAATTCACATTTGTTTTTTTCCTCCATATTTTTCAGTGTTTCTGACCCTGTATTTTTGTTCTATATTTTTATCATATAATTTGACTTTCTCCCCCGCTTACCATCTAGTTGGTTTCTGGACCAGTTTTTTTTTCTTTTTAAATACCGAGACTTCAGCTGTCACTAGCACTTGGCCTCAGCATTCAGTAACTCACTATCAGCAATTACTAGAAAAGATAACATTCCATGGAAATATGTATCAACCATGGAGTATTCTTTTCAAAGTGCCTTGACATTCCCTCCCCAAATCCACACATCCCCAGATACATGCTTTAGCTCCTTTATACCCCCATAGTCCTGGGTCAGAGAAGACAAAATCCACTGCATAAGAAGCATAATAAAAATTTGTACCTTTAAGTCAAAGTGAAATTATTAGATATTCCTAATTTTTCAAATGAATAAGCCACATATGACAAGCATGGACTACAAAAGGAGCAAGGAATAGTTCATTCTTTTTCTGCAATGTTTTAAATTTGAAAGTATGACCAGCGGCCCCCATCATGTGCTGTCTATAAGTGATTAGTTCAGTCCACATTTTTAGTATTATTTGAAATTATTTTTAGGTAATTCTGTAATGTTGGCTATCTCTATTAACATAAGAGACCTTGAACTGATTATCATGCTCCCTGCACAGTCATTGCTATTCAGGATGGCTAAAATATCTTCTTTTTTTTAAGAAAAATCTATTCATTTTCCATATAAGTATGTTATAATCTCACAGTATTTATCCAACCTGAATAAAATCTTTATCCATTCTTAAAAATAACTAATTCTTATAGGTATCCAATTGTAATACAAACCATTTAATCAATGAAATATGTATAAATGTAAGACTAAAGTGAAAAAAAAGAGACTAAAATGAATTCTTTGTGGTTAGACCTTATGGTACAACTCTAAAAGCCAAATTTATATGTTAAATGCAAATGAATTTAGAAATAAAAAATAGAAATAAGATCATTTATTTCACATGATTGAAGAAGTCATTTTTCTATAAATAACCTGAGGCCAGTTACCTGAATAGGATACACTATCATACAAGATTATACACTGAACTCTATGTGATAAGGAGAAGGCAATGGCAACCCACTCCAGTACTCTCTACTCTCGCCTGGAGACTCCCATGGACAGAGGAGCCTGGTGGGCTGCAGTCCATGGTGTCGTGGAGAGTTGGACATGACTGAGCAACTTCATTTTCCCTTTTCACTTTCCTGCATTGGAGAAGGAAATGGCAACCCACTCCAGTGCTCTTGCCTGGAGAATCCCAGGGACAGGGGAGCCTGATGGGCTGACGTCTATGGAGTTGCACAGAGTCAGACACTACTGAAGTGACTTAGCAGCAGCAGCAGCCATGTGATAATACAATTCTCCCACCACTTGTTCTATCTCAATTACTTAAAAAAATAGTTATTTTGTCCCTTGACTTAGAATAATGTATATCACCTCCAACTTGTCATAAATGCATTGTTTGCTTATTAAACACACCCAATTCCGTCCTTTTCTTATGAACCCAAGGTCATTGAAAAAGTACTGTTTTCCCATTTGTGATCGTAAACACAATTGCCAATATAGACAGTAAAATTGCCATTGAAATGATTCAAAATAAACAAATGTTTTTAAGATTATCATTCAAAAAAGCTCCACAAAATATAAAAATTTATTTAAATTACTTATAACTATTAAGACACATCCATCGAACTTTAGAGATGTATTTACACTTATATGAAAATTGCTGAAGCAGGTTTGGTGGGATGGGAGCAGGAAGAGAGTTATATAATATAATCTTTTTAGTATTTATGTTTTTCTTCAAAACACTTATGAGTTAAGACAATAATATGATAACCAAACCAGAAACTTAACCAAAATTTTAAGGATCAAAATGCTAAACATAAAATCTATGCTTTCCCCAGATCTTTGTAATTCTGCTATTAGTATTAAGGTGAGTACAGTTGCATTTCCTAAATCTATTCTATCAATGTCTCAGATCAGGAGTATAAGAATTCATGTTCTAAACATGCACCAGAACACAGCCACTTCTAGCACGAGAAGATCTGCTTCCTTTGAGTTAATGTTGTGATGAAGCTGATAAAAGCATTAATGTGAGCTCATAATGCTTTGCCAGATACAACATATCCCCAGTCTGACCATACAGGCCTCCTTGCTGTTCTTGCTTTGAGGTCTTTGCATTACTTCTTCCCTTGGCCTGGAATGTTTTTCCTCTAAATATCTACTAGCTCACTTCCTACAGTGTTTTCTCCCCAGCTTCTCAGAGCTGTCTTCCCTGAATTCACCGTGTATAACAACACTGCCTCTGTTACAAGTCCTCTTTAGTTACTTGGGGCTTCCCTAATAGTTCAGTTAGTAAAGAATCTGCCTGCAATGCAGGAGACCCTGGTTCGATTCCTGGGTCAGGAAGATTCACTGGCGAACAGATAGGCTACTCCCTCCAGTATTCTTGGGCTTCTCTTGTGGCTCAGCTGGTAAAGAATCCACCTGAAATGCAAGAGACCTGGGTTCAATCCCTGGGATGGGAAGATCCCCTGGAGAAGGGAAAGGCTACCCACTCCAATATTCTGGCTTGAAAAATTCCACAAACTGTATAGTCCATGGTGTCACAAAGAGTCGGACACGACTGAGTGACTGAGAAACATTCACTTTAGTTACTTAGAATTAGTTGAAGCTATAGCAATAAAGACAAATTCTCAAAGAGTCTACTAGGAAAAACAACTTAACTGTGTAAAGTCAGTATAATGGCAATACTTGACATTGGTAAGACAGAGGCATCTTCACAATACTGTAAAAACTCATGGCAAAACCATTTCAAGAAGAAAACAATTCAAAACAGATTTTCTAACACATGATGCTTGATCTGGATCAGAAAGACTGGCTCATTTAGTCAAAGGACTAAAGTAAACTGAAGCTAGAGTCAGAGTAAATACCATGAACAAAGCAACAGGTTTGTGATGTGGCGTGAGCAAACTATGCAGATTGGCAAATCACAAAATTAGAAGGTAGGGAAAACTGGGAGACACTTGTAGATGTGTTTTAGGTTATACATATAGATTTCCCCCCTTTTTTGTGTGATTTCCAAATCTATAGCCCTTGCAAAAGGAGCATTTTTCAGGAAACATTTAAAAATTATCAACACTATATGGCTTTTATATCCTGAGAAGTAGCTGGAAAGAGCTGACTCAATCAGGAGACAAATGACACTAGGAAACCATTTTACTGGATTTTCATTGACCAATAAGATTTTGGTACTCAGTAATTTAAGCTACAAGACCTAGAGAGAGATGAAAAGTCACTTACTAGAAGGGTTTGGGAAGAAGGCAATGGCACCCCACTCCAGTACTCTTGCCTGGAAAATCCCATGGGCAGAGGAGCCTGGAAGGCTGCAATCCATGCGGTTGCTAAGAGTTGGACATGACTGAGCAACTTCGCTTTCCCTTTTCACTTTCTTGCATTGGAGAAGGAAATGGCAACCCACTCCAGTGTTCTTGCCAGGAGAATCCCAGGGATGGGGGAGCCTGCTGGGCTGCCGTCTGGGGTTGCACAGAGTCAGACATGACTGAAGCGACTTGGCAGCAGCAGCAGCAGCAGCAGCAGGGTTTGAGTGGAGGTGATATTAAGCCAATGCCACATACAAGCTGAAATCACGGAGGGCATAACTTACGAGTCAATTACAGGAATAGGAAGCAGTTATAAGAAGACAAGAAAGAAGCAGAGAGAGAAAAATTAGAGAGACACATCAGTTCTCAATTTCCAATCTCTCATATCTAGTCTCTTTAGTGCCAGGTGACTTTTTCTTCTTGACCATGGATATTAGTTTGACTATTGGTTATAGTTTGCTAATGTTACATCAGTGGAACTTCTTTTGTCACAGTGTTTTGGACCCAAAGACAATAAATTCAAACCAGCTCCACAGTCCAAAACTGGTCAAAGACGCAGACTTTCAAGGAGGAATTCAACACTATCTTTTCATTCTTTAGCACCAACAATGAGCAAAGGAGTAACACTAATGGCAGGGAATGGTCTGAATACACGAGGCCAGAGAATGATACTTTAGGGCAGGAAGGTTCTTGCTAAAGTTTCTTTTCATACTTTTAGACAAACAGTGGTGATGGTATCAGAGCTTAGATAGATGGTGTGGGTTTGAGATTAAAGCCATCCTGATAAGAATATTTGGGCTCCTGCCTGGATCACAGAGAGTCCTCAGAGTGGCAAAGGAGGATCACACACAAATCCTAATTGGATGACCTGAGTGAACAAGGAGAAATCCAGAGTTCTAAGAGCTCAGAAAAATAAGAAAGAAAAAGACCAAGGAGGCATTGAAATATGAAGATAAAATCGATACAGAATTGCCTAGGAAATCAATAAGAGGAATAAAGCACGTGCAGGGGATGTGAAATATGTGTTCTGTCTCCTGTACAAGGGAGAAATCTGGCAGTGTGTTTTGAACAAGCTGCAATGCTGTAATTAAAGCTCAAGGGAACACGATGAAGAGGAATCTTAATAATCAAGTGAAAAGATGCCACACCAATAAATGACTCCTTGTCAGGAAAACAGTTTCATAGGCAAATCCTAAGTTAAAGATGAGCTCATGTACATAGCCAGAACATGGGTGTATAATTTTGTCTGTGTATTTGTGGATGTAGAGACTGGGGCTTGATTTTAGACGCATCACCCAATAAAACACCATCCTTCAATAGGCAAAAGTAACTTGCTCACACAATTACTGCAAGCTTGATGATCACGGCATTGTCTTGGGCTATACTTCAAAGTAAGAGATTATCGCCTCTCAAATGCCCATGGTATCTGTAAAGGGCCAGAGCCCATAAGTCAGTATGTCATGGTTAGATGTATTCACAGAAAACCAAGGATAGATGTCTTATCCTTCACACACCAGACATGAATAAAATGATTAGAGGGAAAACCTAGAAAATGATTCATGCACACACACACACATCACACACATATATCTTAACATCCATATATATATTAACAGAATTCCTGGGAACTAGGTTTGATCATGTGAACAGAATATTAGGAAACCATCTGTTTAAAAAATATATAGTCTTTTTATTGTTCCTTCCTTATTTAAGCAGAGGTGATATATTTAGAAGAACAAGGGAAAACATACATATCAAAATCTATGTAAAAGTTTAAGTTCCTTGAATTGTCTTTCAAGGTTCCACTCACAAAGACCACAATATGCATAATGGTTCCATTCTGGGATTTTCTCATTTGTACTCCTAATTATCACCAAGTTGGCCTGAATACAGGACTATGAAAAATAAAGTGTTTCCTTGTTTGTAAATAATAAATCTACCAGAATTTGGAGATTCACGTGATGTTTGTCTCCTTCAAAGGTCTTATTTAGACAATTACAATTGCTGGCTACTTTTACATATCCCCAAATTGCCAATACTTTCCAAAGAGGACATTTTAAATGTGATAACAAACAAAAGTAATTTAAAATATAATTTTAAGTATCGTAGATTCTAGAAAAAGGTAGCAGGGGTGTAAATTTTTTAACTTAACAGATGACCACATCAAAAAAGACAAACTAAGTAACAAAGTAAAAAAAACATGACAACTTTTACAACAAAACGAAGATAATGAAGTATCTTCAGGAAGCCCCAGATTCAAGGACATAGAGAGAAACCCCCAACAGCCACATGACATGCGTGATATCATCATCTGTGCTGGAAGAAGCAGAGGGAAGAAATGGGTATCTGACAATGACAAGCAAGGGGAATATCAAAAGAGACAACATGTATTTTCAGGAGAGTATGGTCAGCCATCGTGAGAATAGTGTGTGAATCTGGACACGGTTTTCCTTCTCCAAAAGTGGTAAATGCAGGGAGCCTGGAGTAAGAAGGTCTGAAAGTGACTGGAGCAGAGGGGCTCTTGTGAGCTGTAGAAACAATCATCCAGAACAAGATTCCCCCGTGTGGAAGAGGAACTCCTGAGTGTCATCAAAACTGATCCAGGAATAAAGATTAAGTAGGGAGGAGGTCCAGAAAAGAGTAAGGGACAGAAACAGAGCCAGGCCATCTCAAAAAAATGTAGCCATGTTTTTAAACATTGTATTAACAGAAACATGAGCTCTGTGAGGCTAGAGAAGCTTTCCTGAAACCCATCTTCTCATTAAAAAAGAAAGTAAGGGAAAAAGTATCGAAATGAAATCTCTTAGTTGTTTCAAGAAGTTGTGTTGTTGCTCAGTTGCTCAGTTGTGTCTGACTCTTTTGCAGACTCATGGACTGTAGACCATCAGGCCCCCTGTCCATGCTATTTCTCAGGCAAGTATACTGGAATGGGTTGCCATTTCCTACTCCAGATATTAAAAGTACTAATAAAGAGCAGGATAGCATTTCTATAAATAAGAAGAGTACATAAGAAATACATGCTCATAATTACATAAACAGAAGGACAAAACATCAGAGTCGCTGCTCAGCCACTAAGTTGTGTCCTGCTCTTTCTGACCCCATGAACGGCCGCACGCCAGGCTTCCCTGTCCTTCGCTATGTACCCAGAGTTTGCTCAAACTTAAGTACATTGAGTCAGTGACGCCATCCAACCACCTCATCCTCTGTCGTCTCCTTCTCCTCTTGCCCTCAATCTTTCTCAGCATCAGGGCCTTTACCAATGAATCTGCTCTTCACATCAGGTGGCCGAGCTTCAGCTTCAACATCAGTCCTTCCAATGAATATTCAGGGTTGATTTCCTTTATGATTGACTGGTTTGGTCTCCTTGCAGTCCATGGGACTTTCAAGAGTCTTCTCCAACACCACAATTAGAAGCATTGATTCTTTGGTGCTCACCCTTCTTTATGGTCCAACTCTCACATCTATACATGACTACTGGAAAAACCATAGCTTTGACTTATGGATCTTTGTCGGCAAAATGATGTCTCTGCTTTTTAGTACACTGTCTAGGTTCGCACAGCTTTCCTTCTAAGAAGCAAGTGTCTTTTAATTTCATGGCTGCAGTCACCATCCTCAGTGATTGGGAGCCCAAGAAAATAAAATCTGTCGCTGCTTACACTTTTTCCCTTTCTATATGCCAGGAAGTTATGGGACTGAATACTATGATCTTAGTTTTTTAATGTTGAGCTTATAGGCCAGCTTTTTCTTTCTCCTCTTTCACCCTCACCACGAGCTTCTTTAGTTCCTCTTTACTTTCTGCCATTAGAGTGGTACCATCTGCATATCTGAGGTTGTTGATATTAATATTTTTCCCAGCAATTTTGATTTCAGCTTGTCATTCATCCAACCAGACATTTCGTATGATGTACACTACATATGAGTTAAATAAGGAGGCTGATAATATACAGCCTTGCTCTACTCCTTTCCCAATCTTGAACCAGTCAGTTGTTACAAAACTGGTTCTAACTGTTGATTCTTGATCTGTGTACAAGTTTCTCAGGAGACAGGTAAGGTGTTCTCGTACTCTCATCTTTTTAAGAATTCTCCACAGTTTGTTGTGATCCACACAGTCAAAGGTGTTCCTGTAGTCAATGAAGCAGAAAGTAGATGTCCTTTCTGGAATTCCCTCACTTTCTCCATGATCCAGCGAATGTTGGCAAATTGATCTCTGGTTCCTCTGCCATTTCTAACCCCAGTTTGTACATCTAGAAGTTCTCAGTTCACATACTGCGAAACCTAGCTTGAAGGGTTTTCAGCATAACCTTGCTAGCATGTGAAATGAGCACAATTGTACAGTAGTTTGAACATTTTTTTTTTTGGCATTTCCCTTCTTTGGGATTGAATGAAAACTGATCCTTCCCATTCCTGTGGCCCTTGCTGAGTTTTCCAAATTTGCTGACATATTGAGTACAGCACTTTAACAGCATAATCTTTCAGGATTTTAAATAGTTCAGGAAAGTACCAAGAAGCTAATGAAGTTTAAATCTTAAAGGATTCCCTTGCACAGCTATTTCCAAGGCTCTAGTAGGATCCCTAGACACGTGTCTACAAAAACGTGTTTTGGTAAAGTTTGAAAAGTAAGAGATTTTGACCACAAGCAGTCAATTTGTCTCTTTCCCATGGACCAAATATCTCCTATACATCTGGTGTCACTGTGTGACTGCAGTCTTTTCTGGGATTTAGCCACAGTGAAACTAAATTGATAATACGACCAGTTGGTTTGGGAGGATATTTACTGATTTGTACTCACTTCAATTTCTACATAAGTTTTTGCTCCCTATCCAAGTGGAGGGATAGATCTGACAACATTCCATTGTGCCAACTTTTCACAGTGATATGAAGGGGCAAGATCCGAGGTCAGATCACTATGTAAGTTGTCTGACAGCAACAGGTACTGGAAGTAATCAATATGTACAGGTTCTGAAGAAGGTACACATTCTAGGTAGGGACTGGTTTCCTGTGGTACTTAGTCAAAACAACCAGAATATTCTCAGCAATGAAAAAAGCATGCACACTTTTCCTTTTTTGATGAGAATGACACAAACTGAATTTGTCAAAATCCTTATATTTATGTTTGTGTTATTATTAAGCTTTTTAAAAATTTTAAATTTATTTATTTTAATTGGAGGCTAATTACTTTAATATATATAATATATATGATTTGTTTCAATTTCTTTCTCTTGTACTAAATGTTTTTATTCATTAATTTTATTCCTAGTTTTATATTCTTTCCTTTAAAATAGACTCCCAAATTGTTAAAGATTCAGGTTCTACAAAACCTGCATCTGCCTCTCAGTGGAAAGCAGTGGGTTAATGGAAGGCATATTAATTTTTTTTCCTCTGTCATATTCCATTGTTAATAGATGGAGGTTAAAAGGATGAATAAGAGCCTTGATTTTGGTTGGAGTGAACTTTTTGTTAATGGATTTCTTTTCTCTTACCAACACTGTACAGGCAGAGTATGTTCAGGCACATGCCAATACTAGGGCTTCCCAGGTGGTGCTAGTGGGAAAGAACCTGCCTGCCAATGCAAGAGATATGAGAGGTGACTTTGATCTCTGGGTCAGGAAGATACTCTGGAGGAGGGCATGGCAACCCACCCCAGTATTCTTGACTGGAGAATCCCATGGACAAAGGAGTCTGATGGCCTACAGTCCATAAGGTTGCCAACAGTCAGACATGACCAAAGCAACTTAGCATGCATGCCAATGCTGGGTTAATTTTTGCAACGAAAAATCGATTATTTGATTGATGAAACAGTGCCATCTTTGAGGTGAAAGAGGCCATTGCCTGGAAGTCAGGCATTTCTGTTCTACAAGATAAAGAGGCAAATTTTATTATATAAACATGTCAGACTTTGATAGAGGGACTCTATTTAATATATATCTAGTGAAGTCACTATTTTTAGAGGCTTTTTCATACCTAGTGGTATTCAATCTTCACAAAAGCCCTGAGAGGGAAGTACTTTCATGCACAATTTTTTAGATGAGAAAACAAGCTCAAGGATATTATGCTCTTGCTACAAATTAGTAGCAAAGTACATATTTGAACCCAGGCCATCTGGACTCCAAAGTTCACATATTACTCCATGCTTCTAAAAATAGCTAGCCAGCCATTTAAACTCTCTAGCCCTAGTTTCCTTATATGGACAAATACATTTGACCAGATGATCTTGCAACCCCCAAAGTCTTTAATTCTATGAAACCAAGTCAAGCAAACATTATCATCTCCCTCGTTAGCTCATTCCTATGTCATATAAGTTAGGAAATCCATCTTGATTTCCTTGTCCCTCATCTAAATTTAGTAATAATTAAAATCCATCTCCTCACTATCTGTCCTTGGCAGAGGTGTAAAACAGCTAGTTTGTCACAATCTTGCACAATAATTTTATGTTAGGATGACAGAAGCAAAAGCAAGTAGGGAGAAATGAGGGAAGCTCTTGATGGCAGTGTCTAGTAAGAAATTTGGACATGCTGAGGCTTCATCTCCTCCGAAATATTTAAGCGTGAGTCTCAACCTTGGCAAGTAATAGAAGAAAAAAAAATAATGTTTTACTTTTCTCATTTTTCAGGTATAATAAGAAGTGTGAATATCTAAATGTCATCTAGAGAGACTTAAGTAATATATAAGTAATAAACTTACTGATGATACTTTTAAAAGGCATGTGAAAACAAGACTGTGGATTTCCTTCCCTGGCTCTCTCTGTAAAATCAGGAAATGTTTCTGCCAGTTTGGCAACAAGGATCTGGAGCTGGGAGCCACTGGGGGTCTAGGGGTGAAGGGGCCTCCCACCATGGGGAGCTCTGACTCTGTGATGTCTTGGTGGGTCGTGGCGGGCTTTCAGGCTGCAGCTTCACTTCTGCTGTTGTCATTATCACCTCTATTTCTCATTCTGTCTCTTCTGCCTGGAGGTGGGCTCTGCAACTGCTCTCGCTGCAGTTTCTTTGTTAGCGATTTGCCCTCATGACACGTCCAAATGAAGAAGTTGCACCACGGAAAGAAGACTGGTGACAGACCCCGCCATTTCATTCCCTGTTGTAGGTCCCGAAATCTTATCTACATGTCATCTGGCTAATCAGAGGTCCATGGTGAGATCTGTCAGAGATTTGTTTTAAAGAAGGAATTCAGACACAGTTGACAAGAGAATTGGAATGCTTTCCCCTGTCTTGTGGCGGCTACCAGCACTGTCTGTTATTATGTGAGTGCCAGCCAGAGGCTGTGGGGAAGAAGGAAGCTTGGAGTGGCCTCCTAAGGACATGGCTCAGGTGAGAGAAGTCCCCCTCCCCTCTCTCAACAAAAAACAAAGAGGAACTCACCACCAATAGCAAAAAGCAGATACCAGGTAAAAATAGAACAGCTGAACATCAGTCTAAACTGATTCTTCAGAGAAAATAATGAAACTCAGGAATGACAGTTAGTGATGCAGATAGTGCCAAGTGGGGTAACTACAATCTTTCAGAAAGGTTGAAGAGTCATATATGTAACCAAGCCAATAAAATCTCCAAGCAGAACATGCCTTTTTTAACTTTTGGAATTTATGAAACTATGGAAATTAAAAGATTTACGTCTGTAATTCTTGGCTCTGGAAAAAAATAACTCAGTTCCTTGGAAGCTCTTGACCTTTTTTCTCTTAATAAAATACAAAGTGCATTGGCCATAGAGTCAGATCTACCAGAGATGGAATACATAAATCAAGCTCTTTGCCAAATCAGTCTATAATACTAAGAAAATCATCTTTGGAAATTGCACAAGAGAAAGTAAAGCTCAGTGGTTAAGGGCACGTGTTTCAAACCTAAAGTGTCTGAGCTCAAATTTTGCCTCTGTAACTCACAAGCTTTCTTTACCCTGAATAAGTTACTTAGCTTCTCTATATATATATTGCCTCATCTGTAAAAATGGAATAATAGTAATAATCTATGGACATCATGATAATATAGAGGGGATTAGAAGCACCAATACAACATATACAAATAGTATTAGTGTTGCTGTTATTATTTTAGTCTTATTATTGGGATTGGCTCTATTAATCTATGTAAACATCATACTTGATATCTTAAGCATTAGAGCAGAGAAATTTTATTTCTTACTTAAACTATACTTTCATTGGCAGAGAAGCTTTATTCATCAGTTATTCATGGACCCTAACTGATGGAACAGCTACCATCTTGGATATTGATGGTTGATGTATCAGAGGGAAGAGAACTTTGAAGCATCGTGAGTCAACATTCAAATACCCCAGCCCAGGAGAAACACACATCGCCTTTCTCACAAGTCATTGTCCAAAAAACAAGACACTTGGTCCCACTGAGAAACAAAGGTAGTAGGAAATGACAGCATTTTATGTGCCAAAAAGGAGAAAAATCTATAACTGGGGAACAATATTAATATCTATCATTATTTTATTATGGTAGTAGTAGTAGAATACTGAATTAACTCTTGAGGATACTTATTATCATCTACTTATTAGAGTGAGATATTCCTATGTGAGAGAAAGCTTGAACTAAAAAAGGCTATATTTCATTCTCATCAATACAGTATTTAATTGCAGACTAAATAACATCACTTGAACATGTGTTAGATATCAGAAAATATCCTAGGTGATTTCACATGCCTTTACACATAAATATAACAACTCTAAAAGCAAAGTGCCTTTAACCCAATTGTACAGATGAAGAAGCAATACTAGAGAAATACATAATTTACCCAGTGACACAATTTACCCTTGAGCATGGAGTCAGATGTTGGATTCAGATCTACCTGACTGTGTGCAATCATCTTTATATTATATTATGCCAAAACATGGCTTCAAAAAGATAATCTATATGAATCATATATTAGACTCCTATGTTCCTGAATGAAGTACACATAGACAAAAAGGAGGGGCTTCCCTAGTGGCTCAGAAGGTCAAGAATCTGCCTGCAATGCGGGAGACCCAGGTTTGAACCCTGGGCCAGAAAGATCCTCTGGAGAAGGAAATGTCAACCCATTCTAGTATGCTTGCCTGGAGAATTTCATGGACAGAGGAGCCTGGCGGGCTACAGTCCATGGGGTTGAAGAGTCAGGCATGACTGAGCAGATAGGCACACACACACACAGCCTGAGAGAAAAGGAAGCCTTTACCTATGGATTTAAGAAAATCAATTTTCTTCTTGATTTTACATGAAAAGAAGGTAAACTCTTTGTCAACTTAGCATTATAAGATTTATAACATCTATTTTGGATTGTGTTCAATTTTAAGTTCAATAAAATGCTTCATTCATTATCCTGGTTTTCATCCCTCAACGTGAAGTTTGAATTTGGGACTTCAGCCATAAAAGGGGAGTGAGGCATATTGTAATGTCAGTTTATTCTTGCTGGTTCTGCTGGGAACCAGAGTCCTCATCTGCTCCTCCAGTGGACCCTCTCTTCTTGAAAATCACATGGATTGGAAGAAATCGTGGATGGACTGGCAGGCTGGTAAACCCAGCAATGACTCCTTCTACATGCCATTTGAGAACTGTTTGATAAAGTTGTTTTAATGTGTGGACTTCCCTGGTGACTCAGATAGTAAAGAATCTGCCTGCAACATGGGAGATCCCAGTTCAATCCCTGGGTTGGGAAGACTCTCTGTAGAAAAGAATGGCAATCCACTCTATTATTCTTGGCTGGAGAACTCCATAAACAGAGGAGCCTGGTGGGCTAACAGTTCATGGATTGAGAAGAATGCTTGTCATTTGGTTCAGCTTAAAAGGGAACAGGAAGAAACAGTGATAATTCCTCAAATGCAATGCTTCTCATGAGTTATCCAGGATCTTAGCTTTATTTTGGGAAGCCACATTTCAGGCAAGAATGGGAACCCACTCCAGTATTCTTGACTGGAAAACCCCATGGACAGAAGATCCTGGTGGCCTACATCCTACAGGGCTGGAAATTTCAGACACAACTTAGTGACTTAAACCACCACCATCATTAGTTCAGTTCAGTTCAGTCACTCAGTCATGTCCAACTCTTTACAACTCCACGGACTGCAGCATGCCAGGCCTCCCTGTCCATCTCCAACTCTTGGATATTGCTCAAACTCATGTCCATCGAGTTGGTGATACCATCCAACCATATCATCACCTGTTTTCCCTTTCCATCCCTGCCTTCAGTCTTTCCCAGCATTAGGGTCTTTTCTAATGAGTCCATTCTCATCAGGTGGCCAAAGTATTGGAGCTTCAGTTTCAGCATCAGTACTTCCAATGAATATTCGGGACTAACTTCCTTTAGGTTGGATCTCTTTGCAGTCCAAGGGACTCTCAAGAGTCTTCTCCAACACCACAGTTCAAAAGCATCAATTATTCAGTGCTCAGCTTTCTTTATAGTCCAACTCTCATATCCATACATGACTTCTGGGAAAATCAAAGCTTTGACTAGATAGACCTTTGTTGGCAAAGTCATGTCTCGTCTCTGCTTTTTAATATGCTGTCTAAGTTGGTCATAACTTTTCTTCCAAGGAGCAAGCATCTTTTATTTTCATGGTTGCAGTCACCATCTGCAGTCATTTTGGAGCACAAGAAAATGAGTTCTGTCACTGTTTCCATCATTTCCCCATCAGTTTTCCATAAAGTGATGGGACTAAATGCCATGATCTTCATTTTCTGAATGTTGAGCTTTAAGCCAATTCTTTTACTCTCCTCTTTCACTTTCATCAAGAGGCTCTTTAGTTCTTCTTTGCTTTCTGCCATAAGGGTGGTGTCATCTGCTATCTAAAATTATGATATTTCTCCCAGCAATCTTGATTCCAGCTTGTGTTTCATCCAGAATGGATTTTGCATGATGTACTCTGCATTAAGTTAAATAAGCAGGGTGAGAATATACAGCCTTGACGTACTCCTTTCCCAATTTGGAACCAATCTGTTGTTGTTCCATGTCCAGTTCTAATTGTTGCTTCCTGACCTGCATACAGATTTCTCAGGAAGCAGGTCAGGTGACCTGGTATTCCCATCTTTTGAAGAATTTTCCACAATTTGTTGTGATCCACACTGTCAAAGGCTTTGGCATAGTCAATAAAGCAGGAGTAGATGTTTCTCTGGAACTCTCTTGCTTTTTCAATGATCCAGTGGATGTTGGCAATTTGATCTCTGCTTCCTCTGCCTTTTCTAAAACCAGCCTGAACATCTGGAAGTTCACAGGTCACATACAGTTGAAGCCTGGCTTGGAGAATTTTGAGCATTTCTTTGCTAGCATGTGATATGAGTGCAACTGTGTGGTAGTTTGAGCATTCTTTGGCATTGCTTTTCTTTGGAATTGGAATGAAAACTGACCTTTTCCAGTCCTGTGGCCACTGCTGAGTTTTCCCAATTTGCTGGCATTTTGAGTGTAGCACTTTCATAGCGTCATCTTTTAGGATTTGAAATAGCTCAACTGGAATGCCATCACCTCCACTAGCTTTGTTCGTAGTGATGCTTTCTAAGGCCCACTTAACTTCACATTCCAGGATGTCCGGCTCTAGGTGAGTTATCATATCATCGTGGTTATCTGGGTCATGAAGATCTTTTTTGTACAGTTCTTCTGTGTATTCTTGCCACCTCTTCTTAATATCTTCTGCTTCTGTTAAGACCATACCATTTCTGTCCTTTGTTGTGCCCATCTTTGCATGAAATATTCCCTTAGTATCTCTAATTTTCTTGAAGAGATCTCTAGACTTTCCCATTCTATTGTTTTTCTCTTTTTTTGCACTGATCACTGAGGAAGACGTTCTTATCTCTCCTTGCTATTCTTTGGAACTCTGCATTCAATGGGTATATCTTTCCTTTTCTCCTTTACTTTTCACTTCTTTTCTTTTCACAGATATTTGTAAGGCCTCCTCAGACAACCATTTTGCCTTCTTGCATTTCTTTTCCTTAGGAATGGTCTTGATCCGTCCCTCCTATACAATGTCACGAACCTCCATCCATGGTTCTTCAGGCACTTGGTCTATCAGATCTAATCCCTTGAATCTATTTGTCACTTCCACTGTATGGTCGTAAGGGATTTGATTTAGGTCATATCTGAATGGTCTAGGGATTTTCTCTACTTTCTTCAATTTAAGTCTGAATTTGGCAATAAGTTCATAATCTGAGCCACAGTCAGCTCCCAGTCTTGTTTTTGCTCTCTGTATAGAGTTTCTCCATCTTTGGCTGCAAAGAATATAATCAATCTGATTTCAGTATCGACCATCTGGACCATCGTCCATGTATAGAGTCTTCTTTTGTGTTGTTGAAAGATGGTGTTTGCTATGACTAGTGCAATCTCTTGGCAAAACTATTAGCCTTGCCCTGCTCTATTCTGTACTCCAAGGCCAAATTTGCCTGTTACTCCAAGTATTTCTTGACTTCCTACTTTTTTCCTGCTCCAGTTATTTCTTGACTTCCAGCCACCACTATGGAAACAGCAAAAGCATGACCTAGACTCTACACTCATGGGTAAGAGCCATTTTTAACTAGAAAAGCATTGCTTTGCATCCTAAATGATATGTGTAGCCCTAGAAACATAGCATAACAGAGGTGTCCTTGAACAGATTTGCTCTAAATAATGGTGTCTTTCTAGGAAATAAAATCACAGAGCATGCTGTGGGGAAGGGGAGAATAACTGCATGCTCTAGCTGCATATTTTTTCATATGATCAATTTTATAGACTTATTAAAAGAAAAAGATAATACTAAATGAATAAATAATTGCAAACCTCTGGTTTTTTCACTTATCTTTCTAGATTGCATTGATTCCTTTTCACATTTTCAGCCTTGTAGTACTCACTTCAACCATATGCAGCTTTTTTGCATAACCTGATTGCACCAAACTGATTATATACATCAATGTAAAACAAGCAGATTTTTATATGGTACTTCAGACTTTCTGGCATTGCTCTATGTGATTGATACAGAGTGTTTTATGCTCTCAATAATCCTTTGTACTAGGTATTATTATTACCCTTCTTTTATGGATGAGAAAAATTAGGGGCACAGAATGGTATGTAACTTGGACAAAATCACACAGCTGGTAAGTAATAGGCCAAAATTCAAATAAAAACAATAAAGGTCCAGAGTCCATCCTTTTATCCTTAAGTTATGCTTTTAAATTTGATGTTATCTTTATTTGGAAGGTCCTTTCAACCTTTAATGCCTGGCTAATTCCTTTATCATTTAAAACTTAGCTTTAACCTCATCTACTTAGCAAAGTTGTCCACGATCCCTCTCTTAGCCTCAGCACCCTGACATTCTTCACTGGAGAGGCGTCAGTCCTCTGTGCCTCAGGCAGCCTGAGATTGCCCTGTTATTTGGTGATCTCTTCCACTAGATGTGATACCCTGTACATTGGGGTAGGATTTATTCTTTTTCACATCTATGTACATAGGTGGTACAGTGGTAAAGAATCTGTCTGCCAATACAGGAGATGCCGAGATGGGGATTCAATCCCTGGTTCTGGAAAATTCCCTGGAGAAGGAAATGGCGATCCACTCCAGTATTCTTTCCTGGGAAATTCCATGGACAGAGGAGCCTGGTGGGCTACAGTCCTGGGGGTTGCAAAGAGTCAGATAAGATTGAGTGAGCACACACACATATAACCACATATATATGTATGCCATCTCTGTATGCATGCTAAGTCACTTCGGTTGTGTTGGACTCTGCAACCACATGGAATACTGTAGCCCACCAAGCTTATCTGTCCATGGGATTCTCCAGGCATGAATACTGGAGTGGATTGGCATTTCTGTCTCCAGGGGATCTCCCCAATCCAGGGATTGAACCAGAAACTCTTATCCCTCCTGCCGTGGCAGTCTGGTTCTTTATCACTAGTGCTATCGGGAAGTATCTCTGTTGGTGCCAAGTAAATATTTGTTGAATGAATTACTACAATAAATAGGATGATATGTCAGTGTAGGAATTAGAGTTGTCATTCTTTCAGCAGTTGGTAATGATCTTTGGAATTTAATTAAAACTATTTGAGGTATTTTTGAATGAGTGTAGCTCAGAACTTCAGCTACCACACAAAAGCTGAATGAAGAATTCTGTTGACATGTAGGTGTTTCTCAGAGGAAAAAAAAAATGAGCTCTGTCTATTTTTAAACTATTTTACAGTTTCCAACCTTAATCCACAAAGTGTCAAATTTTCCATGTTTCTTTCTCTAAAAGGACAGTTACTCTTGGGCTCTAAAGAATGCTTTCTTTAGTTTTTACAGAAGGAAAGAAAAGCCACCAAACAAAACAGATGTTTACAACTATATTATAATTTGAGGAAAATTTTTTTCCCCCGGATACTAAGTGATTCAAATCTCAAGAACTCTAAAAGAATCATGCTTCCAAGCTTGAACTACGAAATATCCTTTGTAGAGACTCTGTTTACAGAAGTCAAGCCAATGGTTTTAGACAATGTGACATTAAGTCAATAGCTTGTTTTGCAAACTGCACTGATGTCCTTGACTTCTTTACAGTAGGCAGGACATCCACTGTGAGCTGCTATAAGAGAGCCTGCTCTCTACATGGATGCTCCTTCAATGTCCCTTTCAGAGATTTCTTCCCTTTAGCCCTCTACAGAGAGCAGAAAAGTCACAGCGTCCAGTAATCCCAGGCTGTTACAATTAGCATCCCCCGTGCATTATTTAAGGTGAGAAAAGCAGAGTAGCCAGTAGATTAAGGTATGTGTGTTCTGTTCCATGTTGGATGAATGTGGACTGGAATATTATTAATCTTCCTATAGAAGCCAGCAAAATGGATCTGAGAGAAAACCGACATGCAAAGAACACCAAGCAGGCTGTGGGGCATTACCCCAAGAGCTTCACACATCTGTAAGAAGAGATGAAGGAAAACCAAACTTGCCCACAGTGAATTAAGAGAACATCTTTTCTTATCCTAGGTTAGTCTCAAGTATTTTACATTCATTGCAAGGGAGCACTTTCTCTTCTTTACTGGATTTAAAATATTTATATGCTGCCTAGGCAGGATAGGCACCTTGTGAAATGATAAGCAGTGTGTAGAAGAGTGATAGATAGAAGAGCTGAATGATAAGGAAAGAAGGAGGTCATAGAATTTTCATTTTAATAGTTGAAATTCCACGGTCCAATTTCTGGACAGAACCAGTAGCTCTGTCTACATTTCCCTCTATTTTTTCTCCATCCCTTTCCAATATTCTTCTTTACCATAGCAGAGCTTGAAAAACTACAGAAGCAATTCTGAAGGCAATGACAGTTTTTGTATGGATGAGATAATTTAAGAAATCCTACCATCTCATAGCATGGATAGAAGCCACTAACCTCCTACACCTACTTATGGAGTCTTCTGCCTCCTTCTTGTGTGTTGGACAATTGTCCTCACTAGACCTCAGCCCACCACCTGTGCTCTGGGTCCTATGTCCTGAAACCTCTTCAAGATTGATTCACAATCCAAAACAACATGATGGACCTAGAGATGATCATAGAAAGTGGAAGTAATTCAGAGAAAGATATATATTATTTGATATCACTTATAAGTGGAATCTAAACACTAGTACAAATGAACTTATTTACAAAACAGTAAAAGGCTCACAGACACAGAAAACAAATTTAGGGTTACCAAAGAGGAAAGGGGGCTGATAAATTAGGAATATGGGATTAACAGATGCACACTACTGTACATACAACAGATAAACAACAAGGACCTCCTGCATAGCACATGGAACTATGTTCAGTAGCTTGTAATAACAAAATTGCTATTTAGTAATCTTGAATTAAATTATTAATAATAATTCTTGTAATGAAAAAGAAATTTTTAAAATATATTTTCACATATATACATATAACTAAATCACTTTGCTGTACACCAAAAACTAATACACTACATAAATCTGGTATACTTCAATAAAAAGGAAAAAAAAGATTTGTCCATAATTCAATTTTCTCATTCAATTCAGTTCAGTTCAGTCACTCAGTCATGTCCAACTCTTTGCAACTCTATGGACTGCAACACTTCAGGCCTCCCTGTCCATCACCAACTCTCAGAGTTTACTCAAATTCGTGTCCGTTGAGTTGGTGATGCCATCCAACCATCCCATCCTGGGTCATCCCCTTCTCCTCCCACTTTCAATCCTTCCCAGCATCATGGTCTTTTCAAATGAGTCAGCTCTTCATATCAGGGTGCCAAAATATTTGAGTTTCAGCTTCAACATCAGTCCTTCCAATGAATATTCAGGACTAATTTCCTTTAGAATGGACTGGTTGGATCTCCTTGCAGTCCAAGGGACTCTCAAGAATCTTTTCCAACACCACAGTTCAAAAGCATCAATTCTTCAGCACTTAGCTTTCTTTATAGTCCAACTCTCACATCAAATTTCCTCATTAGTTGTACCCATTTGTTGACATAAAACATGATTTAATCACTCCTGTGTTGAAGGAAGGAAAGAAGGTGGTTGTGGTTTGGGCTGGGGTGAGAAAGTTCAGGAACAGAAGAGGATGTGTTGGAAAGCCATTGAGGACATGTGCTTTTTAGGGTCATAATCATCAAATGATATAGTGTTGTTGTAGGGTCAGAATTCATCTCCCTTTTTGCTTTATCCAGCCTGTTTTCTACAGAAAAACACAGTTGTCAAAATATGTGGTTTCTGGACTCCGTGAATTCTTCAAGTTAATTCTTACTCACTTCATTTGTCTGTTCTTTACCTGGGAGGACCAATATCTCTAGAAAGATGAAGTTAAACACACAAACATTCTAATTAATGAATACTTTAGTAATACTAGCTCATTTTCTGTTTGTTTAAAATGGATTTATTGGTGAAACAGCAAGTCCAAGCATGACCAGTGAATCCATTTGTAAGGTGAAATGGTTGATGTTGAGTTCTTTGGCAACTTCTTATATAGATGTAAGAGGATCAGCTTCAATGATACTCTCAATTGTAGTCTCAGCTTTCAATAGCTGGCCACTACACTCCTTATCTTCAAGGCTCTTGTCTCCTTTTGCGAAACTTCTTGAACCACCACTGCACTGTAGTATGTCTGCTAGCATTTCCTGGGCCAAATGTGTTCCTGATGTTGTTAATTGTCTCTGCTGCTTTATGACCCATTTTGAACTCAGGTAAGAAAATTGCTCAAATTTTCTTTTTGCCTAACATCATTTCCCTTGTTCAAAATGAATATAAAATAAACAGCAAGTAGTAAGTCATGGGAAGAAAACATAAAGCAAGAAATGCACATTAAAGTGATGTATAACATGACCACATTTATTTATTAATAGAATGTATCCCAAAACCAAATGGCAAATTTCAACAATGCAAAAATCGCAGTTACTTTTGCAATAACCTAATGGGTCAGGGCTATGGTTTTTCCAGTGGTCAGGTATGGATATGAGAGTTGGACTGTGCAGAAACCTGAGCGCCAAAGAATTGATGCTTTCGAACTGTGGTGTTGGAAAAGACTCTTGAGAGTCCCTTGGACTGCAAGGAGATCCAACCAGTCCATCCTAAAGGAGATCAGTCCTGGGTGTTCATTGGAAGGACTGATGCTAAAGCTGAAACTCCAATACTTTGGCCACCTGATACAAAGAGCTGACTCATTGGAAAAGACTCTGATGCTGGGAGGGATTGGGGGCAGAAGGAGAAGGGGATGACAGAAGATGAGATGGCTGAATGGCATCATTGACTCAGTGGACATAAGTTTGAGTGAACTCTGGGAGTTGGTGATGGACAGGGAGGCCTGCCGTGCTGCGATTCATGGGGTCGCACAGAGTCGGACACGACTGAGCAACTGAACTGAACTGAACTGAATGGATTGAGCCAAACCTCTAAACATTTAGAGATAGTGCAGAGCAGCCATACTTCTTTGGAGATCTGAACAAACTTAAAAGGTAGCAGAAGACCCTAGATCTCTCCTCCCAGCATTAGGAGTACATAAATGGACTCCCTTCCCTAGAGCTTTGAAATAAAAAATAAAGAGAGACCACTGAGAGTTGGAGAAAGATTTCTGACTTGAAATACTTACCCTAATGGTGCTGGGCAAACTAAAATAATCATTCTATACTTAAGTGTAATAGCTCTTAACTATTCAAAATCAGTTCTCGCCCATCTTGTTAGTTGCAGCCCCTCTGGGGAGTCTTCCTGTGACTCTGAGTCAAATCCTAACATCACACCTGCCAGTATTGATTTATGTGGGATTAACACTATGGTAAGAGAATAGAATAGCCCTCCAAGAACTTCAGGGCTTATCTGTTAATGTGGAGTGGAGGAGAGAACACATTTCTTCAAATGAAGAAATCGTGAGTTTATGGAGCAGCATCATAGCTTAAGGAGATCCAACCAGCAAGGAGATCCAACCAGTCCATCCTAAAGGAAATCAGTCCTGAATATTCATTGGAAGGACTAATGTTGAAGCTGAAACTCCAATACTTTGGCCACCCAATGGGAAGAACTGACTCATCTGAAAAGACCATGATGCTGGGAAAGATTAAAGGTGGGAGGAGAAGGGGATGACAGAGGATGAGATGGTTGGATGGCATCACCAACTCAATGGACATGAGTTTGAGTTAACTCCAGGAGT
Organism: Aepyceros melampus; assembly: GCA_006408695.1. Classification (NCBI taxonomy): domain Eukaryota; kingdom Metazoa; phylum Chordata; class Mammalia; order Artiodactyla; family Bovidae; genus Aepyceros; species Aepyceros melampus. The sequence continues at coordinate 71,844 of SJXQ01001275.1, forward strand.
TGGTGATTGACAGGGAGGCCTGGCGTGCTGTAGTTCATGGGGTCTCAAAGAGTTGGACACGACAGAGAGACCTAACAGAACTGAATCATAGCTTAAAGGAGAGGCACTCTGGCTGCAGAAGCACCCCATGGGTCTGAATCCCAGCACTAACACCTAGCTCACTGATCTCATTTCTCTCATCTCTAAGATAAGGATAATATTAACATGTGCTAAGTCACCTCAGTCGTGTCCGACTCTGTGCGACCCCAGAGATGGCAGCCCACCAGGCTCCCTCGTCCCTGGGATTCTCCAGGCAAGAACACTGGAGTGTTCCTCACTGCTATTTCCTTCTCCAGTGCATGAAAGTGAAAGTGAAAAGTGAAGTCGCTCAGTCGTGTCTGACTCCTAGCGACCCCATGGACTGCAGCCTACCAGCTCCTCCATCCATGGGATTTTCCAGGCAAGAGTACTAGAGTGGGGTGCCATTGCCTTCTCCGATATTAATGTGTAATACATACAATTGTGTGAGGGTTAAGTAAGTTAATATATGTAATGGGTTTAAAACAGCACCTGATACATATATAGGGATTATTGTTATTGTTGTTGCTATTTTTGCTTTCTTGCTTGACAGATTTTTCTGGGCACTACCATCCATCTCCTGGGAATTTTGACAGATCTTAGAACTGTTAATGGTCTTCTTTACTCCTGTTGAGGCCAGAATGGGTTTTCTGGTCAGGAGGGTCCTCAGTTGAATCAGACTCTGCATATTGCATCATGTCTCTGGAAGGACAATGGCGTCACAGCATTGTCATTTAGAAGAAAAATAAATTGATTTTCTAATATTGTCTCACTGGTCCCACTTTCCACAACAATTGTTATTCAGTTTTTAGAACAATGACATTCATCCTGTGCGGGGGCTTTGTCAGAGTTTTACATGGAGGCTTAATTTCTTGACTATCTCAGGATCCCTATTCGTTAGTCTCTTAATTGCAGCATTGTGTTTCTTCTGACAGCTTCCCAATTTATCTACATTGTTTTCAAAATGAGATATCTCAGCGCAAACAGGATTCTGAAAGTGGAATTTCCCCATCATTAGAGGGGGAGCCAGCATCTTCCTGCTCACCAGCCTGATGACTCTATGCCCACATCTCCAAATAACATTGGCCTTTTCAGACTCAATATCACATGTCTAGCTGATTTCAGTGTCACCTCATAAACTGGCCCCCTTCCTGTTACACAGTTCTTTGACAATATCACTCTCTGCATTTTATACTTCTTCTTGACTGTCTACAAGCCAAATGTGCAAGTTTTCTTTTTCTCAAGATGGAATCTCATTGTGTCATGTTCAGCTCCTACTTAAAATGACATCTGATGGAGACAGTAATAAGTTGCTCTCAACACTTTAGTAGGTTACCTCCTTGCATCAGGGTGAGCTTTCCAAAGCCTAGAAGAAACAGTTTCAAGTATATATATTTTTTCATTTTCTTTCTTTCCTGTGTGTGGGGGGGAAATGGTGCCATGTTTTATAAGATGACCTGACTTTTTTAAAATGTGTGTAGCAAATCTGGTCCAATTATAGAACCAGGAGGCTCATGCCACTTACTCACCAGTTTGTTTTACCAGGTACACAGTTTGATGACTATCCACAGGATGACTGATTTATATTTTGTACGAGAGGAAGAACTTGCCTTGGATAATGCTGGACATCTTGTTAGATTCCATTCCCAAATCTGTCAACCATTTAATGACAGCTAGAGCACAAAACAATATTTTGCTTGTTCATAAGCAACAAGGCTCATGAGTAGAAATAGCTACTTTTCTAAGTGTTTATATGGTGACAGACAAACTATAGAATGTAGCTTATGTTCTTGGGAAATCACCATAAAATGGCATGCTATGTTAATTTTCAATATACCTAATCAGCAAGATTCTATATGCATGGTTATTATATTGCTAAAATACCTACCAAAAAACAAACAAACAAACTCACTATAAGTCAAACCCTAATGGATTTGCCTCTCTTAATATAATGAAATGTTTCAAGAGAATCCTTTCAGTATGTGTCAAATTTAATTCCCATTTCCTGAAAGCCAATATCATAAATTGAAGTTTTTAAGGATTTCAGGACACTGCCATTTAAAATTAGTGTTTTGGGGAAAAAATATATGTATATAAAACTGAATCACTTTGCAGTATACCTGAAACTACAATATTGTCAATCACCTAAGTTTCAATAAATGAACGCATTAATAAAATTAGTGTTTTGGCCAAGTCGTAACAAATGTTCTATTATTTCTTTCATTTAAGTGAACAACAACAACAAAACAAGATGGACTGGAAACTTACCATGGAACAGAATTTTATTTATTGTCCTAAAACGTGATTCATCAAATGAGTACCATGGTGGTCTCGCTCCAGGCAGACTGGTTGTATGGAATTAAATTAACCCCTTCTAGCAGACATGCGTGTCTTTGCTTCCCATCTGTCTGACCTCTTAATATGGGCTCAGTCCTTGACACTTTTTTCTGCCCTTACTTACTGCTTTGGTGATTTCTCGAAGTCTACGGAATTCAAATACTTTGCATATATTCTACCCATTTATATAAATACCTCTGAGCTTTCCTTGCACTCTAACTCCTATGTACATCTGGTACTCACCATCTCCACTTATACTGATAAATTAATATGTCCAAATTTAGACATAATATGCCCCACATGACCTCCAGATCCATTTCCTTAGCTTTCTTTGCGAAGTCTGACCCTTCTCAGTTAGTGGCAGTGGCAACTCCAGTTTTATTTATAATCCAATCTTTCTATGTAAGTGGGTGATTAGATGGTAAAGATAAAGAGGAGTATAAACTCCCAGTATCCGCATGGGCTCTACAGTTCCTGGTACAGAATAACCACTTGATAATTATTTGTTAAAAGAACAAAAGAATGAATAAATACAGAAATATTTAGCAATTGAGACAAAAATCTCCAAATATCAAGGTGTATTCTAGACATAGCTAAGTCTGAATTGTATGTTTGTTTTTCAAGCGAAGGGTGAAAAAGCTCTCACATGGACCTGGACACCATCGAGCCCATTAATAACTCATTGCTTTCCACCACTTGAGGCTTTTGAGTCATCCATGTCCTAATGACTATACTTGGTTATAGGCAGGCTTTCAGTTACAGCTTATGGAATCAGTCACATGATTTTCTATTTGCTTTCAAACTAGTATTGATTATATTTGCTGAAGCCATTTTATTGAGGTATAATTGACATGTAACATTATATTAGTTCCAGGCATACAGCATAATGATCCAATATTTATGTATATTGCAAAATGATCACCACTGTAAGTCTGGTTAACATCCATCACCATACAGATTTATACTTGTTTTTGCTTGTGATAAGGACTTTTAACATTGACTGTCTTAGCAACTTTCAAATGTGCTCTATAGTATTATTGATTACAGTCACCATGCTGTACATTGCACCCCCATGATTTACTTATTTACACCTGGAAGTTTTAATATTTTGACCTGCTTCACCCATTTTGTTCATCCCCCATGCCTCTGCCTTTGGCAGTTGCTGATCTCTTTATCTATGAGTTTGGTTTCATTTTCTGAAGTTTTTAGTCCCAAAGAATTTCTTGTGTTTTGCCCCCAGGAGTTTAGATTGTCTATGCTCAATTCACCATTGTCAACTTTTCCTATAATTACTCACTTCTTTGTATTGCTTATCATGTGTCTGTGCTTAGTCGCTTAGTCGTGGCCGACTCTTTGGGACCCCCTAGACTGTCATCCACCAGGCTCCTCTGTCCATGGGATTCACCAGGCAAGAATACTGGAGTGGGTTGCCATGCCCTCCTCCAGGGGATCTTCCCTACCCAAGGATTGAACCCAGGCAGATTCTTTACCATCTGAGCCACCAGGGAAGTCCATTGCTTATCATATCCCTAGATAAAGGAGTCCAACCACCTGCCCATAGAACCCAGTAAGCACAAGACTGAGACAAGAGTCTATGGCTTTCATATGAGCTTAGATTCTTAATGATCCTTAGGCAACTGGTACAAACCATACATCATAGAGTTAGCTTCTGCACTCTCTCATACTGTTCCTCTACCTGGAATGCGTTTTCTCTTTCTCTCTCTAGTTTCTACATAGTGACCGAAGTCTATATTTATAAGCATGGATTTACGTAACTCTTGTCAGCCCATCTATTCAACACATCACAGATGTTTTGTCACATTGGCCATATTATTTTTTCAAGTGATTGTTTTCTTTTGCACAAAGGCTGTATCTTGTATTGGTTGGGTCCTATAGTATTGATCATGTTCCACTGTGAAATAGTCACTCAACTGTTTGCTGATTAACTGACTAATTTTGAGTGATCTTGTGTCTTCCATGATGCTAGTTCTTTATAACATGGACGGTCATTGATTTCATTCCTGGCACTTATGCAGGGCACTGTGCCTAGAGGCTCAATTACTATAATCTGCACTTCTACTTCTAGACCATTGGGGATGGTTTCCAGCGCAAATATTGGAAAATCCAGTGAATAATGATCTAAATAGTTTTTTTTTCTTTCACCTAAGAAGAAGTCTGGAATAAATGGCTGCTGTATTTGATTCACTAACTCAGTGATACTAGGGCCAGTATTTTGAAAAGTATGATGGTCTTTCTGTAACAAATATAAAGTGGCTGCTAAAAGTATGGCTTCAAGTTCCTGTTCAAGGGAAGAATGATCAGGAAAAAGGAAGGATAAAGCTAGCAATTCAATCCCTTGTAAAAAGAAGCCTGAGTTTTTCGGGAAGCACTTCTACACCTTGCATGTTTCTGCACACTTCTCATTGGCCCCTGGAGAGGTGGGAAAGAGAGACTGTGGTTGCTGATACATTGGGTTAATTAATTAACAGAATCTGCTGAGACAGCCTCATGAATATGCTTTGTGTACCCCAGTTTCTCTGGTCATAAACTAGGCATAAAACTAACAATAAGTTATGTCAGGGGAGGCTGAGGTTGTGAAGTGTTTGAGCTCAAGATAAAATAACATCCCATGCATTTTCTAACTTGGGGAATGAAATCCTGATAAATGAAATAGAAGGTGACATGCAGTGAAGCAGAGAATGGACATGTAAGTAACCATTTGTTGAGTCTGGACTGCGAGCAAAGAAAAAGAAACGGAGCCTTAAGTTGTTTTCCTCTCTCAGGGAACTTTATGCTCAAGAAAGGAGGAAAGTGCCAAAGAAGACAGACTAATTATGCCCTCAAAAAACCATAGGACAGATTCATGGGTTTATTGAAATCAAATAACAGATCCTATTTTGATTCTATTACTCTAGATTTTTGACAACTTGGATAAAGGCTAGACTATTGTTTATATCTGTACTACTTTGACCTATTAATAAGAACATTGGTGAGTTTAATCCACTTAAGGAAACAATTCTTAGTCACTTTAAATAGCTAGACCTACATCCAGAAAACTTATTGTGAATAATTACCAGTCATCCTTGGATATTTACTAAAGTCTCTTCTGTAAAAATGGATCTTGGTAATCTGCATAAGAGTCTATATTTTTAAAATAAAATACAAAATTATAACTCATGTTTTACTAATTCACAGAGGTAGCATCCCCTTAAATTTCAATTAATAATGATACAATTTTACTGCAATATATTAATTTGACAAGGATCTTATCTTTAATAGATAATGATCACAGAGATAAAGAAGGAAATGGCATCCCACTCCAGTATTCTTGCCTGGAGAATCCCGTGGACAGAGGAGCCTGGTGGGCTGCTGTCCATAGGGTCACACAGAGTCGGACATGACTGAAGCAACTTAGCATGCGTGCATGCATTGGAGGAAGAAATGGCAACCCACTCCAGTATTCTTGCCTGGAGAATCCCAGGGAATGAGCCTGGTTGGCTGCCATCTATGGGGTCGCATAGTCATGAATGACTGAAGCTACTTAGCAGCAGCAGCAGCAGATCACAGAGCTGTAGTTTCATGCTTCTATTTGGAATAAATAATCCAAATAGTTCTTTGTTAGGCTAAGTAAGAAATTACTATTTTTCTATACTGAAGTGATTAGAAGGATTAAAATTATATTATTTATACTTTTAAACAAGAAAAGTAAATTACGTGGTTTAACTCACATTTAAATTGTCAAATTTTATCTTAGGTATGAATAGAGATTTAGGATTCAGAGTCAAAATTTAAATTCAGTTTTTAGTTTATTTCAGAGTCCTCCATCAAACATTAGGTGGCACTGTTGCCACAATGAAAAACTAGCATTCACCCACTTTTCTATACCATTTGGAGAATCTTCTTTTGAAATTAAATTTAAGACCTCACTCTGGATTATTTTCACTTTTCCAGTGTGATTAAAATATATCTGTAATAAACATAAAAAAGATTAAAATTCATTATCAACATCTGCTATTCACTAAGAGGTGTGAACCATGATAATTTTAAGGGAGTGTTCTCATGAATCCTAGAATTTAAAGGATATTTGCATAAAGACAAAATAGCTCTTATAATTAAATGTTATATTTTCTTTGTTCAAAAGTGTCTATTGCTTGATGTAGAAATACTATGTCAAAATGGTTTTTAAAAATTCGTTTCTGGAAAACACTGCCTGAAGTTTTATGGAATGCCTGAAAAATCACAGATCAATTTTTTGTTTTTAGGAATAGAATAAAACATCTTAAGAAATATTGCTTTATTTGCAGTGAAAATCAAAATTAGTGTTGCTTTGCATGTACACAGGGAAATGGAGATCAGTGGAAAAGGGGAAAAGCAAATTATCAACATAAGGAAAAGTTCTTGCTTCTAAAATGAATTTGAAATTTTCAGATAAAGTTACAACAAAGAGAAATGGAGATAGAACACACTTTTAGGACCAGAAGGCCACTGCAGATATTTTACCAAATAATACAGAGAAGATGAGCTTGTCTTGACTTACTCTGAGTTTAGATTACTTGGGTGAGTTTACTGACCTCTAGGTACACTCATAGCTGTAGGAGACCATAGTTTTTAACACTTTGCTGAAGGCCGCAGTTTCGTTCCAGAGATAAGAACACAGCAAATGTGCCTGCATTTGAATCCTGGCACATAGGCAATTTATTAAACCTCTAAACCTACATTTTCTCATATATAAGTTAAGGGCAATAATATTCCTTAGAGTTGATTTGAAATCCACACAATATATAAAGCCTACCACGCTGTGAGGCCCTAGCTGGAAAAGTGGTGCTGGGAAGGGGGTGTTATCTTGTTTTTAACACAGTCATAGAGCTGAAGAGGTTCTCACTGCATTGTACACCCCGACCCCTGGGGCAGGCCCCAGGGCTCCTTACTGTGAGGCGGGGCCAGGGGTTCAAGAACTTTAGGTCTAAAATCTGACAGCCACCTCTGCCAACTTCAAGGTTCTAGGAAAAGGACATCTCTCTAAACCTCAATTACTCTACCTGCAAAATAGAAATAAAAGTGAGTAACCCTCACTTCACAGTATATATACTTATTGTGGTGGCTCAGTGATAAAGAATCTGCCTGCACTGTAGAAGACCTGGGTTTGATCCCTGGGTCAGGAAGATCCCCTGGAGAAGGCATGGCAACCCATCCCAGTATTCTTGCCTGGAGAATCCCATGGACAGAGGAGCCTGGCAGACTGCAGTCCATGGGGTTGCAAAGTGTTGGACACAACTGAAGCGACTAAGCAGCGGCAGCAGCAGCAGCACAGTCATCATATTAATAATAAGAGCTCAGCAAATGTGAGGACGACCACCACTACCATCACCACAGACAATCCACTTGTGATTTCAGTCTGTGAAAGCTTTTGACCTTTTCATGTCCTTCTACTTGGGAAAGCATTTGAAGATTCCAAATAATATATTGCTATACTGACCTCTCCACAGATCTGGGGAGAAAATAATTTACCAATATCAAAGGAATTTAGAAAAAATTGTAACAGGCTCAGTCAACCATAAAAACCAAAGCTTCTCAATGTAGGCATATTGCAAATTGCAAATCCAAGTTATAATATGTCACTGTAATTTGCTGACCTCACTAAACGAACAGCAAATGTTACATTTTGATAGACTCAAAATCTTTTTAAAAAAGTGAATGTCAAAGCAAAGATGAGCTAATTTTGTATTTATTAAACAAATGCACCCATACTATCTTAAACTTTCCTGGTTATAACTCTCCCTTCCTCTTATTATACTATAAAGTGCATAATGTAATATTGGTTTCTTATTCTGGCACTGATTTCAACATCTTCATGTATTAGGCTCTGAGTAATCTTTGTTAAGGATGAGCAAATAAGTGAGTGAAAAACAAACAAGCACACACTTGATCTGTCAACCAAATCACAAGGGATCAATTTTTAAAACTTTCTTTTCAGCATTTGTGTAGAAACTACTCCTTTTCAAGTCTTACCTGACATCAGTGTAACTTGTGGGCCTTCAACTGCTGACCTTTAGAAACTGTAAATTGGCCAAGGAAAAGCTGACCAGGTTCATATCGACTTGGGCTGCTTCACCTTTCCCTGGAAGACTCCAAATTTCCAACTCTATGGAACTTGAGGACTTACTAAATAATACTAAATTGTCGCAAAAGAATTAAGGAGGTAGCAGGGAGATGGAAACCTTCTATTTTATCTTCCAACTTACTATTAACTTCTATTATTCCCATTTGTATATTTAAACTGAATGTTGTTGCCTGCATTTCAGTCTAGCAGGGATTTATTTTCATACATTTCCAGTTTAAATAAATAGTAGCTGTAATAAAAGTTTTAATACTCTCCCCTTGAGAGGCAGGTTTGCAGTACTATACATCCGTAAGTAATATGTAATTTAGAAACAATCAAAGTTGCCTTTCAGTAAGGTCTCCCATGCTTCAGGCACTATGCTGGCCACCTGATATTTATGCAGTTCTTAATAATTCTGAAAGCCACTTATTGCTACAAATGAAGAAGCTGAAACTTAGAGAAGTTAAACTACATCTTCATGGTCAGATGGCTAAGCAATCTGGGAGCTGCAATTTTAATCCAGATATTTCTTTTTTTATATAAATTTATTTAATTGGAAGCTAATTACTTTACAATATTGTATTGCTTTTGCCATACATCAACATGAATCTAGATATTTCTGATGTCAAAATCTGTACTTCGCTCAACTTTCATTTACCACTACAAGTGGTAAGTCACAATTTCTCCTTAGGAGGTCCATTATTTAAGGTAACTCATGTTGTATATATCTGGTATACCAACTTTGGATGGCTTAGCTAATTTAGTAAATAAAGGGCAATTTCTGGGAGAAATAAGATAAATAGCTGACCTCCTTAAGTGAGACAGTATCTCATGATCACAAGCTCAGAAGGGAGGGGTCACTCTAGTAAGTGGCAATGGTTCCCTTAACCTATATTTATTAAACACCTACTATGTGACAGGCACCTTGTGAGGGACTTTCAGGAAACAAAGCAAGTGAAACAGGCTCTGGACAGGAGGAGCCTTCAGCTAAATGAGAAATCATAGACTTCTAATCTTGTTTAGAAGTTACAGGTGGCTTACAGGTGGTTTTTTTTTCTCTGTTAAGAATGAACATGTGGGTCTCGCTACTTTACATCAACAACAATGGGAAACAGCTAACGTACTGAAATAAAGACTTGAACAATGTGATGAGAATAAAATAATGCCACTGGAGGAAAAAATTAATCAAAGTGAATGAGGTAGGTTATATTATTTTGACTCCAACTCCCACAGCATGGGTCTAAGCTGCCTGGATGTTTCCCCCTCATATATTCTCTGTTCTACTCCTTTTTTTATCAGCTTCATCGGTCAGGAAAGTAAGTGGTTGTTGTATCAATATATTTCGTATATTAAGGCCATCTGCCAGCTCAATTACTCAAATACGTTCTCACAGTATGGGATTTCTCGGAGGAGTAATTCTATTGTAACGCTGCCGAAATTATATAAATGTCCTATGTGACTGAGAGAAAGAAATATTCAGAATGACAGTCATAAAGGGATCCAAAGTGCACTGTTGTTTTATTGTTGTGTTTTGTTTTTTTCCCCAGACTTCTGAAACCAATTTTTATTTTGGCATCTTAAAACTAAATATAGAGCTTTTGTTTAATTTGATTTTGATGAGATAAAACCACACTGCTAAAGTTTAAAAATTTAAAAAGGCAACAATGCATGGAACATCTAAAGGCAGTACAACTTAATGAAATTAATAATGGCAGAACTCAGGAGCAAATCTTCTCTTTCTGTCTCCATGGTCAATGTCATGTGTGACCTTTCTCTCCATAAACCTCAGTTTCCTCATCTCCAACAGGACAAGGATGAATCAGGGTGTTAGTGGTTGGAGTGCTCGTATCAAGGGAAGCTTTATTCTGAGTTATAGACCTATCCGATACTCTTCTACACACAAAACCTATTTTTTTTTTAATTTTAAAGATAGATTGTTAAAAACCACAAATGCAATTGACTATAATTCTGCGACTTGACAGAAAACAAAGTGTAAGAAATTATAATTGTGTAACATAAAAGGGGATATGTAGTGGAAATTCTCATGGAAAAGAATGACATAGAAAAGGACCATTCCCTTTGAAGTAAAAAAGATGTGTTCAAAATGCATCAGGGGGATTTATTTAAATATACCCAATTATATTATGTGCATGAAATCCTAGTAAATATTACTGTTGGAGGCTATAAATTCTTTTATCTCAAAGACTATAAATCTTCTCAAAACAAATAAATACTGGATCAACTCAGGCCTTTTTCAGAAAACATATTCCTATTTTGTTCATGTTCAAGAAAATAAAATCTTCACATTTAAATGCATTCAAGCGGAAGTTTGGGTTTTAGCAAAAGAACAAAAATGGGTATCCTTCCACACCATTCTTACAAGCTGCCTTTCATGCCTTTCCTTTAAATGAAGGTCTGATTTACTAGAGAATATATAGTACACAACCAGCTTTCAGAAATGATTCCTGGAAGTACTTAAATGAGTTTAGTATAAATCTGGGTTCAGCAATTCTCTACTGCACATTCTATATTTTGGCTTAGAATTCAACATCTATCTTGGTTTGTAGGAAGAGTTTTCAGCACCGTCCTGCAGGGAAGCAGGGATTAAAAATAGGTGACCTCCAGCTCTCTCCTATAGCTAAGAATCTATTTGTTCACATTCATTAAGCTGTTCATATGCTCAAAGCACTTGTTCTGATTACTCCCTTTTTCTATGTTCTCTCTGGGCAGAGGTGAAAATACTCAATTGGTGTCAAGACCCTATTATTTTTCTCCTGAATTCCCTTCCTGCTCCAGTTTATACCAAGCAGTAGAGAGCATCTTATACAAAGTCAAATTGGGCAAATTTTCTTTATTCCATGGATGAGAAACTTGCTGGGAAGAATGAGCATTGGTCTCTCTTTCCTACCCAAAGTGAATTTATTCAATTAATATTTATTTTTCAAGGGCCACCTCTGTGATTATATAGATTGACGTTGCACTGGGAAAAGGTCAGAATGTTATTGATATAAAATGACTCCACAGTTGCAGAGACAGGGTATCCATCCATGTCATTCTTAGAAGCTGCCTTCCCTGCCTTTGCTTTAAATACAGGTCTGTGTTTCATTAGAGACTATGTAGTATACAACCAGTTTTGGGAAATGATTCCTGGAAGTATTTAAAGAGTTTAGGTACATGAATATTTCTTTATAAACTGCATAAAGTCTATAAATACAAGGAGTCCATTGTTAATAAAATATTCCACCCCTTGTTTTATTAATGGGTGAAAGTGAAAGGGAAAGTGTTAGTTGCTCAGTGCTGTCTTACTTTGGGACCTCATGGACCATATTAGCCTGCCAGATTCCTCTGTCCATGGCATTTGACAGGCAAGAATACTGGAGCAGGTAGCCATTCCCTTCTCCAGGGGATCTTCCCTACCAAGGGATCGAACCCAGGTCTCCTGCACTGCAAGCAGAATCTTCTCTGAGCCACCAGGGAAGCTACCAATTATTAATGGGTAGAAGTCCAAAAGTAATAAAAAGTCTGCCACTTGTGAGTATACTTTCAAGTGCAGGGTATCCACTCTGTGCAAAGTGGGAAGAATAGTCCATGACTCCTTAGAGGAGATTCCTTCTGCCCAGAGCTAAACCTGAATGGAATTTAAGACTCCAGAAGTCCCAGATTTTTAAAGCCCGTGCCTTTGAAATCATTAGGGTGATTAATGGGTTAGTCCAAGAAAAGCTTGCTAACTTTTCTTAGGAATAGCACACAGAGAAAATAATACTGTTTATAAAGCACCATGGGCTCTATGAAATCCTGGGAGAGCTCAGAGCACAGTTCTTTCGGCAAATTTAGTGACTCCAGATCCCTATAACTCCTCCAAAGATTCAGGCAAATGTTTGTCCAACTTGAAACCCACTAAGAAAAGAGGAGTGTTAGCCAACAAAGTAAATAGTTGGAGAATATAAAAAATAAATTCTTTCTTTCCATCATCAAAATTCTGTTGCTCCCTTAGGCCCCAAGATTAAAAGCAGAGTGATAGATGGATAGCATCTTAGTTGGCACTAAGTGAAGCCGCCCAGTCGTGTCCAACTCTTTGCCACCCCATGGACTGTAGCCTACCAGGCTCCTCAGTCCATGGGATTTTCCAATCAAGAATACTGGAGTAGGTTGCCTTTCCTTCTCCAGGAGATCTTCCCGACCCAGGATTGAACCCAGGTCTCCCACATTGTAGGCAGATGCTTTACCGTTTGAGCCACCAGGGAAGTCTAGTTGGCACTGGTTCAGGGTAAATATGATGGCACTTGATATATATGATGGCTTAAAAAGTCTATGTATGTGAGTCTTTGGTGTGTATGGGTGTGTACATCTGCTTAGATTTCATGTGTGTGTGTGTTCACGTGCACTGGAGCTATGAAATGCAGGAGAAGCATCCCTACAAGTGAAACCTCTGTCCCCTTGGTTCTTTGGCCAGCCATGTCTTCCGAACTTGCCTCTAGCATGACGACACTGAAGGTTCTCCAGCACCACAGGAAGACATGACAGTTATTCCTGAGGTTGAATCTGAGCAAGTTTTGAAGAAGAGGAGTGAAGCATGGACCATTTTATAAAAAGTTAAATAAAATGAAACAATATTAAGTGGCAGAAATTGCGGAGGTAGAAACTTATAAAGAAGGGCATTGAGAAAGTCAGAAGAAGGAAGGTGACAGCAGAGGGCAGGGAGCTTCTCCCTTTCATGATGCTCACCATTAACTTGACTCTGACCCATGGCAGGAGTCACTCTGAGTATTGATTAGTGAGAGCACTTGGGTTACTGAAGACCCTTCATATACCCCCACTACTGTCTGAGGATGCCTCAGGGGAATAAACACTTATTTGAAAATCCTAAAGTAACAATAGGCCAAATGCAGGACACTGAAGGAAATATACGGCATCTTCACATTTCAGGAGGCCTTTTACAACAGACGTTTCCAAGATCTTCGTGGAAGACAGATTTTTTTTTTTTCCCCTAGGCCGGCTGTGCTGCAAAATTTCTCAGTCTATTGGAATTTACTGCTCTTTTCACCTAAAATCACTGTAAATGTTGTGACATGTCTAAAAATGTGTCTGCCTCTTCCTTGTTTCATCTCGCCCCAAACTATTTTTCTTTGTAATTTGACCATGTACTTTCAAAGAATATATCATCTTCATTGCTAGGACTTGTTCTTTATTTTTCAGATGGGAATTACTTTTTATTTGATTTGAGTGAGATGACACAGAAGGAGATTAACTGATCTGTAGATAGAATCCTTTTGTATATGGGCTGTGCACAGGAAAATCATAACTTAGCTAAACTTGCTTGAATCAAAAAAATGGGTTAAATATGAAAAGTAGAATTGATAATTTAAATTGTAATGCTAAATTAACAATACAATTTGTTGGGTGTAGAAAGGGAAAGTATTGATAATTATTCAGGAACAATAACTTAAATTGAGATTTTTTTCTTCCCCCCAAAACCAGAAGATATGGTCACCCTGTTGAAAGTCTCTTTCTCTGCACTTGACTGTATAACCTAACTTAGTTAACCTTGACGGGAGTTAGTAAGTGAAGAAGAATGTGAGCTCTGATGCTTGAATGAAATCTAGGCCATACTCCTTACAAGTTATGAGAGCAAAGGTCTCAGGTAGAATCAGGTGCACAGTCAGCCAGACTAGAGCAAAAGGAATTGTTACTAAGGTAGAGTTATTATTCCTGGGCCTCACCACCATCACACACTGAAGAGAGCTATGGAAAATATCCCTGGACTTGTATTCCAGCAGATTAGTTGATTACTATGTATCCTAAAATTGAAATTCAAAAATTAACAAAATTGAATAATTTGAAAAATGTTTTGAAATAAAAAGGGGCTAATGATATTGATGAACTGGTGAATTTCAGGTTACTCTCCTCAGCATTCTACATAACCTCCCACCCATGTTAGCTCTATCCTAACTTCAGGCAGCTCCAGGAGAAAACCAACTAAGACACACACATGCAACTCAAAGTTAGGTTAATACAATTCCCTTTTAATAGAATGATAAGAATACAATATTCGTAAAATTGGAAAACTTAGCATAATTTTAAAAATCAGGAAAATGTCCTCCTATCACTTTAAGATTACTCTACTTTCTAAAAAGCAACAGTGAATTTTAAATTTGTTGTTGATGGAATCACCTCATAATTTTAAGTTGTGGGTTGGGAGAAAAGAAAAAGTTTGAAAGTTCTTACCTCTCCAAATGGAGTTACACAACAGGGACATCAGAAGAAAGAAAATATAAATGACTTTTATTCTCAGGTCTAAGTTTTCCAATTAAGAGGATAGCATGCATTTCCTGAGTTTACTCAGTTTTCATTAATGTTATAGGAAGTCTTAGCCTTGTTTGTACCTATCAGAAAAATAAGCTAATCTTTGATTGCATGCAAACCTAGCTTAAAACAGTCATTCAGTCCAATGAAAATGTTGCCTTTAATGTTCAATGTTTTATAATGTTCTGTAAGAGGTCATAACGCACTTCGCTAGACAAAGGGCTGAAGAAGCTGAAGTTGAACGGTTCTGTGAAGACCCACAAGACCTTCAAGAACTAATACCATAAAAAGATGTTCTTTTCATCATAGGGAACTAGAATGCAAAGGCAGGACATCAAGAGATACCTGGAGTAATAGGCAAGTTTGTGCTTGGAGTACAAAAGGAAGCAAGGCAAAGGCTAACAGTTTTGTGACGAGAACACACTGGTCATAGCAAAAATCCTCTTCCAACAACACAAGAGATGACTCTACAAATGGACATCACCAGATGGTCAAAACTGAAATCAGACTAATTATATTCTTTGCAGCCAAAGATGGAGAAGCGCCATACAGTCAGCAAAAACAAGACTGGGAGCTGACTGTGGCTCAGATTATGAACCCTTAATGCAAAATTCAGAATTAAATTGAAGAAAGTACGGAAAACTACTAGACCATTCAGGTATGACCTACATAAAATCCGTCATGATTATACAGTGCAAGTGACAAATAGATTCAAGGGATTAAGTCTGATAGACAGACTGCCTGAAGCACTATGGACAGAGATTTGTAATTTTGTACAGAAAGCTCTGATCAAAACCATCCTGAAGAAAAGAAATGCAAAAAGTCAAAACAGTTGTCTGAGGATGCCTTACAAATAGCTGAGAAAAGAAAGGAAGCAAAAAGCAAAAGAGAAAAGGAAAGATACAGCCGTCTGAATGCAGAGTTCCAAAGAATAGCAAGGAGAGATAGAAAGCCTTCCTCAGTGATCAATGCAAAGAAATAGAAGAAAACAATAGAATGGGAAAGACTAGAGATCTCTTCAAGAAAATTAGAGATACCAAGGGAACATTTCATGCAAAGATGGGCACAATAAAAGACAGAAATGGTATGGACCTAATAGAATAGACCTTCTTCTATTAGAAGCAGAAGCAATTAAGAAGAAGTGGCAAGGATACCCAGAAGAACTATACAAAAAAGATCTTCATGACTCAGATAGCCACAATGGTGTGATCACACACGTAGAACCAGACATCATGGAGTGTGAAGTCAAGAGGGCCTTAGGAAGCATCACTATGAACAAAGCTAGTGGAGGTGTTGGAATTCCAGTTGAGCTATTTCAAATCCTAAAAGATGCCATTGGGAAAGCACTGCACTCAATATGCCAGCAAATCTGGAACACTCAGCAGTGGCCACAGGACTGGAAAATGTCAGTTTTCATTCCAATCCCAAAGAAAGGCAATGCCAAACAACATTGAAAATACTGCACAATTGCATGCATCTCACATGCTAGAAAAGTAATGCTCAAAATTCTCCAAGCCAGGCTTCAACAGTTCAGGAAACAAGAACTTCCAGATGTTCAAGCTGGATACAGAAAAGGCAGAGGAACCAGAGATCAAATTGCCAAAATTCGTTGGATCATAGAAAAAGCAAGAGAATTCCAGAATAACATCTACTTCTGCTTCATTGACTACACTAAAGTCTTTGACTATGTAGATCACAACAAACTGTGGAAAATTCTTAAAGAGATGGGAATACCAGACCACCTTACCTGCCTCCTGAGAAATCTGTGCGAAGGTCAAGAAGCAACAGTTAGAGCTGGACATGGAACAACAGACTGGTTCCAAATTGGGAAGGGAGTACGTCAAGACTGTATATTGTCACCTTGATTATTTAAATTCCATGCAGAATACATCATGCAAAATGCTGGGCTGGATGAAACACAAGCTGGAATCAGCATTGCCAGGAGAAATATCAATAACCTCAGATATGCGATGACACTACCCTTATGGCAGAAAGCAAAGTGGAACTAAAGAGCTAAAGAGAACTCTTAATGAAAGTGACTTAAATGCTGACTTAAAACTCAACATTCAAAAAACAAAAATTATGGCATCCAGTCCCTTCATTTAATGGCAAATAGATGCTCAGAGGTTAAAGCATCTGCCTCCAATGCGGGAGACCCGGGTTTGATCCCTGGGTCGGAAAGATCACCTGGAGAAGGAAATGGCAAACCACTCCAATATTCTTGCTTGGAGAATCTCATGGACTGAGGAGCCTGGTGGGCTGCAGTCCATGGGGTCACAAAGAGTCGGACACGACTGAGTGATTTTACATTACATTACATTAGATGAGAAACAATGGAAACAGAGACAGACTTTATTTGGGGGGGCTCCAAAATCACTGCAGATGGTGACTGCAGCCATGAAATTAAAAGACTCTCGCTCCTTGGAAGAAAAGCTATGACCAACTTAGACAGCATATTAAAAAGCAGACATGTTACTTTGCCAGCAAAGGTCCATTTAGTCAAAGCTATGTTTTTTCCAGTAGTCATGTATGGATGTGAAAGTTGGACTATAGAGAAAGCTGAGCACAGAAGAATTGATGCTTTTGAACTGTGGTGTTGGAGAAGACTTTTGAGAGTCCCTTGGACTGCAAGGAGATCCAACCAGTCCATCCTAAAGGAAACCAGTCCTGAATATTCCTTGGAAGGACTGATGTTGAAGCTGAAACTCCAATACTTTGGCCACCTGATGTGAAGAACTGACTCATTAGAAAAGACCATGATGCTGGGAAAGATTGAAGGCAGAAGGAGAAGGGGACAACAGAGGATGAGATGGTTGTTAGATGGCATCCCTGACTCAACGGACATAAGTTTGAGTAAACTCCGGGAGTTGGTGATGGACAGGGAGGCCTGGTGTGCTGCAGTCCATGGGGTCGCGAAGAGTCAGATATGACTGAGCGACTGAACTGATACTGATACTGATAGTCTAAAACATGGATGACATTTTCAAACAGCAATATGAGAAAGTTATACAGAAAATGAGAAAATAAAAGTACTAAAGGTGAATAGATAAGGAAAAATCTCCTTGCAATACTCTACTTTTTCTTCCAAGCAGCCACCTATAGGCAGAATTAGTATAAAGTGCTGAGTCCTTTGTTTAAAGTCTAGATTTCCAACACAAAGTTTAGAAGCACATATATAGTGTTAGTACGATTTGAAGAGAAACCCAATTGGATTGTGCAGAGTGTTGGCTACATGAATCATTCACCAAAGTGTGTCTATGCCTTTATAAATTATCTAAAGAGTTATCCAATAAGATATTTTTAAATATAACAATATAAATATTTAATTATAGAACAGTGAAGCAATAAATTCTTGATTACATATAAATATAAAGGAAATATAAAATATAAGTAAGAATAACTCAAAATTGTTTCTGTGAAATTGAAATGATCATGTATACTTAAAGTATTCTTAAAAAAACAAATATTAAAATAGATTGATAAAATGTGGAATTCCCTTAGATTCTCAAGTCTGGCCCACACAAAATGACTGTCTTGTGAGGTATAAATGTTACATGATTTTTGTGTAGTCAATGACACTTTCATTCAAATAAGAGGGAAAACACAAATCTAAGTCACAATGGGTTAAATAGGCTGCCCATGTGATCAAATGCCTGGTTCCAATCCCAGTTCTGCTCTAACTACAAAACCTTGGGAAAGTTTTCTACTTTTTTGGAACCTTAGCTTTCCACTCCATAAGTTGTTTTCAACTTCTCCTAAAGATTAAATGGTAGGAAGTAACAGAATTATTGACCTAGAAAAGCATTTTGAGATCATCTAGAACAACTCATCATTTTACACGTTTATGTCTAAGATCCAGATATTTAATTAATTTTACCAGGGTCAAACATAGCATAATCAGCAGAGCTGGCGGTACAGTCTGTGTTTACCTAGTCCCCATACATTTTGCTTTTCACTCCAGCACTCTGCCTCCTAATAATTTAGCAATTAGAACTCTTGGTACAATTTCTGAACATTTATGTTAAAATCTATCTCCACAACATAGACTGTGCTGCTAAGTTGCCTCAGTTGTGTCTGACTATGTGCAACTCCATAGACGGCAGCCCACCAGGCTCCCCTGTCCCTGGGATTCTCCAGGCAAGAACACTGGGGTGGGTCAACATGGGCTGTAAGTCAGCCTAAACTGAGAACCTCAAATATCAGTAAAATTTTAACTAGATTTAGTTGTATCCATTGATTATTTCAATCTGAAAAAAATCTCTCAGAAATAGTACCAGTGGTTTCAGTTTTCCTACACTGTAATTAGTACTTCTCTGACCTGGGGATTTTAGTATATACAATCATAGTGTCTTCACACAAAAATTTATTTAAGTACAAATAAACTCAAAGTTATTGTAATATAATATTCTATGTGTTGCTTCTAGCTTTAAAGATACTGGGCTTTAAAGTTAAAGATAAGATAAATTTCATTGGAATAAAAAACATGTGGCTGTCTTGGATCATCCACTTTCTTTTTCATTGAATTTTAGCTGATTTACAATGTTGTGTTAATTTCTGCTGTGTAGCTATCCACTCTCTTAAATGATGTTTTTCAAAATAGCTACTATCAAAGCTGTTATGAGGGAAAGATAATATAAACAAATTCACATAAAATTATAAATTACTGTCAGCTTAATCTATTATCCTTTCCAAGTGAAAGAAAATGAAACTGTTAGTTGCTGAGCTGTGTTTGACTCTGCAATCCCATGGACTGTAGTCTGACAGGCTCCTCTATCCATGGAATTCTCCAGGCAAGAATACTGAAGTAGGTTGCCATTTCCTTTTCCAGGGTATCTTCCTGACCCAGGGATTGAACTTGGGTCTTCTGCATTACAGGCAGATTCTTTACTATCTGAGCCACCAGTTTACTAGGCAAAAGCAAGCCTTTAACAAACAGAAGAGAACCATATTGACTGAGTTCTAGAAAGGAAGGTAATCAAGGCTCACAGATAAATCTTTCAATCCATAGTATAGGCCTCCTCAATCCATAATACTCTCAATCCACAATACAAATCAACAGTTCTCCAACTTTAGTGTATATCAAGAATCAGTTGGAGAGCTTCTTTAAATACAGATGGCTCTGTCTCATTCCAGGTTTCATATTCAACGTTCTAAGGTGACGCTAAAGCTGCTGGTCAGTCAATGGGTCACACTTTGAAAGCCAGGCTTAGACTTGTCACTATTCAAATGATAATATGATCATTTAAATGATATTCCGGTCAGCTCAGTTCAGTCACTCAGTCGTGTCTGACTCTTTGGGACCCCATGAACCACAGCACGCCAGGCCTCCCTGTCCATCACCAACTCCCAGAGTCCACCCAAACCCATGTCCATTGAGTTGGTGATGCCATTCAACTATCTCATCCTTTGTCATCCCCTTCTCCTCCTGCCCTCAATCTTTCCCAGCATCAGGGTCTTTTCACATGAGTCAGCTCTTCATATCAGGCGGCCAAAGTATTAGAGTTTCAGGTTCAACACCAGTCTGTCCAGTATTACCAATACTCTATTTCTAAGATGGTGAAGGGCAGAGAATCCTGGCATGCTGCAGTTCATGGGGTCACAAAGATTCAGTCTTGACTAAGCAACTGAACAACAATGAAAAGTGTTACTCTCTTGGGCAACAGATAAAATACAAGAAAGAAGGACTGGGATTTTGGAGATCAGACCTCTAAGACTGCATAGTGGGAAAGTGGCTGTTGGATGTGGTACCTATAAAATTTCCCAAATCAAATGGACTGTAGGAGCAAAGCATCAAGTCACAGTATAGCAGGGGATCAGAAATAAAAATCTACTTGAGAAGTGGAAAATAGAACATTTGTTCCAACACTGGGTAAAGCATAAAAAAATTGAGTGAACAGCAATATCAATTATACATGATACTGTTGATAGACCTGAGCTATTAAACAACATAACATGAAGAGGCAACATGCCTATGCCCCAGTGCAACATAGTAAGGACAAGAGAAGCCACTTACACTACAGCCCCATATCTAGAGTCACTATCTCTTTTCCTGTTTTATCACCCCTACTTTATCCAAGGTTGCATTTCCCAGTACTTTATCACTTTATCTTAGCATTACTTCAATATTTGGATTATTAATCTTTTCAAATTGCACCATTTTAAACTCTAAATCAGGTACCCAGAGAGTGCCTGTTCTTGACTAAGACATGTCCTCTTCTCTCTGAAAAGGAAGCTGAACAATGATTCTTGTTACAGTATCCAAGGTTGCAAGTAGTGGGTGATATCAATGATACCCATTTAGGAGACTGAATGCTGAATGATCTGTGAGTACTGACCACTCCTTACACACACACACACACACACACACACACTTTCTCTTTATATCCAGAGCTCTAGAGAGCCATTATGAACTTGTTGAGGAAAGAAAAAGAAAACTCAGAATAAAGTGTTGGTAATGGATTTGGGACATGGAATTTAAATTTCCAGAGATACCCAAAACTATTAATAGGTAGCCTATGTGCTTGAGGGATGTGTTAAATGCACTAATTTCATTAGAATATTATATATTTTCTATTTTTGCTTTCACAATATTCTTCAAAGGAAATTTCTTTATCACCATTTTACAGATGAAGAAACTAAGACCCAGAGGGGACTTGCTCTAGGTCAACAAGCAGTGACAAAGCTGGAACTGAATTGTATCAAATCTTATTTCCTTAGAGAATTCTCATGAATAGTTAAAATTGAAATCAAGACTGTAATTGAAATGTATAAGAAGTATTATTGCTCTTATTTTTCCAAAGACAGAAGGGTCAAAATGCCCCAGAAACCTTATATTCTCTTGCCTTCCTCAATAGTAATAGGTTCTTCACAAGCATTATTTTAAATATTTTACATGCCTTCACAAAAATTTTATGAAAGGTTGTGTTTTTTAACTTTAAGAATGAGGAAACTGAGGTATCAGGCACTTATGAAAGACATCTATCTAATGGGCAGGTAAAAGTATTCAAATCAAGATCTGTATCATGACTGCAGAGACCAAGATTTTATCTACTCCACCCTTTCACTCCTCATATAGGATTTTATCTATTAATATCCCTAGAGGTCAGCATCCAGCAAAAATTACTTACTCGATGAGGACCAAGGAATGTATCAATACTTTATGCCAAGACTTTCATTGTACTGAGTATTCCTAAAACATCACTGTGATATGTTGACGTGCTAAAGGGTTCGGTGTCTTTTTTCTACCAAGAAATTAAAATGAATATTCTGTTCTTAGGTTCTAAGACACTTCACAGTTTTTCACATGCCAATCAACCCATGTCCCATTTTGAAGGAATTTGCCACCCACAGGTCCCACCTCATGACACAACTGATTGGATCACAGATGTTTTTCTGACCCAACAGCAGCCAATCCATAGGCTTTCCAGAGTCTCTACCCTTGAGTTCTTATAAGCTGAGCCAATCACATTCCTTTAGTTCCCTTTTTTCTTTTTAATTTAAACTGAGGAACAGAGGAATGATGCAAAATATCAATAGGACAGAGGCAGAAAACCTTATGATGTGGTTGTTCAGGGGGGTAGCACCTCAGCAACAAACTTGAGGGTAAAATCCTTGACAGGAAATACATAAACAATTCAGGTATGAAATAGTGCACACTTTATGTTCTTCACTACATTCTTACAAATCACTCGATGATATTCCCCCCAGATTTATTTTAAAAATGAATGTTAAAGTCCATATCAGAACTGTTAAACAGTTTTGGCATCTTTTCTTAGCTAGAATCCTTTAAATAGAATCACTATCAAATTATTCAACTTTTAATGGTAACAAATACATAGAGTTAATAATATTTACATTTAAGTAATGGAAATTTCTTTCAGTTCAGTTCAGTAGCTCAGTCGTGTCCGACTCTTTGCGACCCCATGAATCGCAGTACACCAGGCCTCCCTGTCCATCACCAACTCCCGGAGTTCACTCAGACTCACGTCCATTGAGTCCGTGATGCTATCCAGCCATCTCATAGGAAAACTCTATGTTTCCAATGTTCTGTAATAAATATGAGTAGTTTTAAAATATATAATAAGGTATGAATTATATGTACAATGCACTTGCATTGTCAGTCAGATTCTTTACATGAATTCAAGGGCAAAATCTACTATACTGATTTCCTCTCCAGTGTGGTACAGAGAAAACCCCAAGGATTTTGGAGTCAGTCTGGGTTCAGATCACCTATTGATACTTAGTAGGTATACGGCTGCAGATGAGTGACATTTACTCTGTGTAATATTTTGCTTCTCTGTAAAAAATAAGCTACATTAATTCATGCTGCTGCTGCTGCTAAGTTGCTTCAGTCGTGTCCGACTCTGTGTGACCCTGTGAACTGCAGCCTACCAGGCTCCTCCCAGGCATCCATGGGATTTTCCAGGCAAGAGTACTGGAGTGGGTTGCTATTGCCTTCTCCATATTAATTCATACTCAACCTCATTATCCTCGTGTGAGTAAAAAGAGTTTGAGTTTTTCTCGAACTCTCAAAAAAAGTATAGAGTTTTTCTTTGGGTAGCTTCATGTTTTATCATAAAGTATTGCTCCAACATCTATCACCTAGAACTTAGATGCTGAAGCTGAAGCCCCATACTTTGGCTACCTGATGTGAAGAGATGACTCACTGAAAAAGACCCTGATGCTGGGAAAGATTGAGAGCAGGAGAAGTGGGTGACAGAGGGTGAGATGGTTAGATAGCATAACTGACTCAGTGGACATGAGTTTGAGCAAAATCCAGGAGATAGTAAAGGACAGGAAAGCCTGGCAGGCTGCAATTCGTGGGGCTGCAAAGAGTTGGACGTGACTTAGTGACTGAACAGCAACAAAACAACAGAGCTTAAAAGTCATTTTTACTGTACAGAGTGTGGCTTTAATAGTTTATTCTGATGTACCCTTTAGGTCAGTTATACCTCTTCCTCCTATATTCAGTGATCTATAAATCCAATGCATACTTAGAGTGGACATCATTTAATAAACTCCTAGTATTTCCCTAGTGTGACACAGCAAGGGCTTTCAGAAATTAGGTGTAGAAATTCAGTATATCTCCAGAAATCTGGTCCCAAACTAGCAAATTTAAATTTTCACTTAGCATACTGGTTCACGTTTCATAAAATCTGCTGTTTTCTGGCTTCCCCGAAACACTTGATCTGACTTCCAGACTTGTGCACTTTCTACCTGCCTTACTACTTCTTCCTTCTTATAAAAGGAACATGAGGTAAATGATACATACACTCCCCTTGAAAACTTCAAGCATGAGAGTCCAGTCTCATGTTCCCCAAATGCAGCTGGGGAAAGCAGCTTTCACAACACTGTTCATGCTTCATTACCAAGCCAGATGTGGGTGACAGCGGCATTCTCTCTGACAGTTCAAATGGCATGCTTCTGAGAGAGTGTTTAATTCAGGATTGCAAGTGGACAGAGCTATTCAGACCTCTTCACCACCTTTATTAGGGGTTTCAATTTTGTTGCTTGTATTTTTCCCCTTTTTTAATAGGTGAGGCAGCTGACAACTGAATTAGTACACTCTCCTTAGTATGCCAGTGGCTCATGACAATAGCCTAAGGGGGAAGATATAGATAACTGAGAAGTTTTCTCACTGTTGTGATATATTTTTTCATATGGTTAATAAGGCAATTGAAATGACATTCTGTCACAATGGTGTAATACAGTGAGCTTGTGATTTCCCTTGTGCTACCACTAGGAGGAGATACATTTTGTTTAATGCTTTTTTTTTTTTTTTTTTTAAAGGAAGAGGAAGAAGAAGAAGAAAAGGAATATGTTTAAAGATGGGACAGTCTGCAAACTTGAACATTCTTAGGGCAATGAAGTATAAGCAACACCCAGTGCTAATGGTGGTTGGGGGAGAGCTCCATGCTAGGCTGGACTTGTTCTGGTGATGAAAAATGTTGCTGCTGCTGCTGCTAAGTTGCTTCAGTCGTGACCAACTCTTTGAGACCCCATCGACAGCAACCCACTAGGCTCCACTGTCCCTGGGATTCTCCAGGCAAGAACACTGGAGTGGGTTGCCATTTCCTTCTCCAATGCATGAACGTGAAAAGTGAAAGGGAAGTCGCTTAGTCGTGTCCAATTCTTCGCAACCCCATGACTGCAGCCCACCAGGCTCCTCCATCCATGGGACTTTCCAGGCAAGAGTGCTGGAGTGGGTTGCCATTGCCTTCTCCATGAAAAACGTTAAGTAGAATCAATGAAGAAAATTTAAAAACCTAAAGAAAATAGTTATTTAGTTAGCAGCCTTAGAAGGCAGATGAGCTACCGTTAGCTTTCCAAGGCATCAAGTTTTACAACACCAGAAGATGGGCCAAAGTCCAGGGTCACTTTCTCAAACTGGGATGTCTGAAATTATATTAGGGAGAGGACGGGAGGCTTCAGATATTGGTAACTTTAAGGTAGGTTAAAAGAAGTATAATGTGGGAATTGAACAAAGAGAAAAATGGAAGTCAAGCGGCATCTACTTACAAGAGAACTGCTACAACCTCTGACAAAGTTCACTTTGCATTATTGACAGGTGAGATTCCCCAGGGGCTCAGATGGTAACAAATTCACCGGCAGTACAGGAGAACTGGGTTTGGTCCCTGGGTTGGGAAGATCCCCTGGAGGACGGCATGGTAATCCACTCCAGTATTCTTGCCTGGAGAGTCCCCCAGGACAGCCTGGTGGGCTACAGTCCATGGATCACAAAGTGTCAGACATGACTGAGCAACTAAGCACACCCATTCTTGTTTACCAGGCTGAGGAGGTGTTGACAATCCCACTCAGTCAAGTGGAACATAAACAGACAACTCCTCAAGCATAAGAGTCTTAAAGACAATTTTCCATAACTTTTCTCCCTTTTAGGACAGCAATGGACACCAGCCTGAGGACAATATATAAGGTCCTTTTACTATACTTGGAGCTTCTTCAATTGCTCAGCAGGTGAAGAACCTCCCTGCAATACAGGAGACAGGAGATGTGGGTTCAATCCCTGGGTCAGGAAGATCCCCTGGAGAAAGAAAATGGCAACCCACTCCAGTATTCTTCCCTGGAAAACCCCATGGACAGAGGAGCCTGGCAGGCTATAGTCCAAAGTGTTGCAAACAGTCAGACACAACTGAGTGATTAAGTATCATATACTTGAATATTTGTTTGTAGATTCTTTGACCTGGGCAAAGCAGACATGAAGGCAGTCTTTTGGCCTGTTTCTCTCAAGTAGTTTAGCTTTTGCCAAAGTAACATGGACCTGAGATAGCCTGTTGACTCATGTCTGGATGAGTACATGTGTGGAGCTGAGAAAAGAGGAGGCAGAACAGAGTTTCCAAACATCTGTTACTGGAATGTGACAGCCCCTTTGAGAAGAAGAAGATTAGAATCGACATGCAACTGTGATTGGAGCATTTTGGTTCACTACTACATTGCTTCAACTTATTCCTGTGACAAGTAATGCCCAGGAAGAGCTGCTGCTCTAGTATTTAATAAAAATTCTCTATTTTCTATTTCTGGAGTGGGTAGCCTTTCCCTTCTCCAGGGGATCTTCCCAACCCAGGGATCGAACCCAGGTCTCCTGTATTGCAGGCAGATTCTTTACCAGCTGAGCCACAAGAGAAGTCCCCTATTTTCTACCAAGTGATTCAATAACCACAGGACCTTAACATCATTGCAAACACAACCAAGGGTGAAATAAATGCTAACTGGGGAAACTGACTTTTGTTCAATAACAACTGAAAATGGTGTTTTGTGCATATTCAAATACCATTAATAAATCTAGTAGGACCTCTTTTTTTAAAAAAAATTTAATATATACTTAAAAATATGCAAACATTTAACTAAAACATAGAACCTGAACAGAAGAATACTTAGGGAAATGCATAGGAAGATGCTATAAAAATATTAATGAAGTTTTTATGAATATTTAACTTTTACCCAACAAGTGTTATTGATTTTAGTTCTTCTTAGAGTCTAAGTGAATCAGAATATCCCGTTTAGTTTTTTTTTTTTCTCTCATCTTGTAGGTTAAGTAGAAATAAAGGAACTGTTAGTTATTACTTTTTAGGATATTAATAATGCTCACCTGTGTTTCTCAAAGTCTATTCCTAACCTCCCACCCTACCTTGGCCCTTACCTGCAAGACACCAGTATCTAACACGTGAGTAGTTAGCTGCTATCAGCAGACATTTGATTATACCCACCAGTACCCATCTCAAACGTTCTATGGTTAAAATTCTTTTAACTAGTTTGTGAGCTATAGAGCATCTCACAAATGCTTTAATTTAATCTGATTAAATTTAAATCTTTAATTTAAGCTGTGCTACAAGCTAAGCATGGTACAAATCTGATACTAACGTCATGGATCTAATTTGAAAGTGAAAGTGTTAGATGCTCAGTTGTGTCAGACTCTTTGCGATCCCATGGACTGTAGGCTCCTCTGCCCATGCGATTTTCCAGGCAAGAATACTGGAGCGGATTGTCATTCCCTTCTCCAGGGCATCTTCCCAATCCAAGGATTCAACCTGGGTCTCCTGCAATGCAGGTGGATTCTTTACCATCTGAGCCACCAAAGGAAGGTAATACAGAACGATAAGGGAAGCTCTCAGGAAATCGAAAGCTAAAGGAAAGTTTGCTGTGGACCAGAGTACTTAGAAAAGGGCTTACCTCCCCTCCTCTTCAGAGCACGTGTACAAAGAAGAATTCTTTGAGAGGTGACCATTTTCTATTTTCTTGAGAAACTCTGAATGTCACAGAACTGTGTAATGGTCTGAGATCGTGCAGACCTGATTTCTGGAAATTGCCAATCCATTTTCTCCTTCTGAGAAAGACGCCTCAGGAAGTTATTTAAACTCTTAAATTTTTCTTGGGACAAAAAGAATTAGCTTGCTGTTAAGAACAAAATCATTAAGTGTTCCATTCTCTTCTTTGCAGTACATAACCTAAGGATAGAACAAATTCTTGCCCTCAAGGATCTTACAATCTCTTTCAAAACACAGTGCATTAGCATTTTAATGGTGTGATAATTCTGTGATGCTGTTGGAAGTGTTTTATTTAAATGGGCATAACAGCTACATTTATCCTAATGAAGACTCATTGACAATATAGATTAGCATTTGCCAGTAGGAAGTAGCTATTAACCTTGATATATGTGAATACATCCACATATAGTGGCCAAGACTCTGCACAGATATTTTCTAAGGTTTAACAAGAGCGTTGAGGAAGGGAAGGAGGAGAGATATCTACTATAGTCAGAATGTTTGCAGAGGGGAGAGGTGGGTCCAGACCCCAGGAACAGGTGAAAGAGCAAATGTCTGATCAGCAACTCTTCTAAAACCTCTGTCTTTCAATATTAGAAAAAAAGAAAACAGCCCTATTCTTTAATTTTCAACTTACTGAAACTTCATTACTATCTGTTACTATTTTTTAAAAAAATCATCAAGATGGATGGCATAAAAGCATTAACCTCCATGTTGCTTTTTGATAGCATTAATGGATTTTGCATCTTCTATAGGACAGTCCATTTAATTCTCATGAGAAGTCTAGAGTTTACAGTATTCATGTTGCCCAGGATTTCACAATGTGTACCAGTATGTCCAAAATTCTTGCTTATTCTTGTCAAACTCAACATTTTTGCTCCCTTCGCTTTCCTCTGAGGTGAACACTAGTCCTAACATCACTAGAATAGATATCTCTCATATACAGAAACTGAGCTATATGTATATACATATATATAAGAACCTCACAGATGAAAATGCCAACAAAGTATATACGGCTCTCACTGCTATGACCTAAAAAGCATTTTATTACACAAAAACATTTAAAAATCAAGATTACTAATCTTGTACAGATATATGAAGTCAGAAGCAATAGAAAATGCCCTTTTCAGAGATGCTGACTTTGAGGCTTCATACCTCTATAGTTTATCCCAGCTTTAGAAACTCTGGCAGAGCTGTAGCAAAGCTCATCCATTTTGGAATACTACATTGCTTGCTGAACCTTCCAACTCCCTTGGCACTACAGTCAGTTTCAATGATGGAGTTCTTTTTGTTTGTTGTTTCTTTGCTTGTCTTTCTTATTTTTTCTTGCTTTGATGTCTCTAATCCTACTGATCCACGCAGGTGACCAAACTTTCATCCATAATCTGTAGCATTCAAATTAAAGGAATGGTTTATAGATTCTAGGATTTTCTGAGCACCTCAGATAAATCCTTGTAGGCCCCTCATGAACAGATAAAACCAGGAGCAGAGGATGAAGTTAAATTGATCCCAATCAATGTACCACAAAGCATCAAATTGCATTCACTGCCAGTCAACAAACAAATATCCATTCCTCCTCATTTTTAAAATAAATCTTATTTTCATTATGTTTAACTTTTTTTCCTAGTTCAGCTTGATCACAAGTTCATTCTTTGTAGCAAGTTTAGACTCACTGGATAATTCATCCTCCCTTATATGATAAAGAGCTTTTAGATTTCCACAGAATTCAATTTCTTGTGGCTCCCTTTAACTGAACACTTCTGAAATGCTTACACTCTGTGTTACATTAAGAAAAGAATATAATCTCTTTTTCATAGCAAAATTCTATATCTCTTTAAAGAAAATAGAATGGAAATAAGTGCACTTTCTCCCAGTCACGTTAAACAGAAAGGTTAAGCTCCTACTGACAGGAAAGATGTATTTGCAAGTGATTAGTTATATTTCTATCATAGTGCTTGTCTGTGTTCTTTCTTTGATGTTTAAACAAAGCTCGTGAACACGCTGGGTTGTATGCTCTGATGTTGATTTATAGGTAGAGCTGAATTCCAAACACTGAGCCAGTAGGTAGGCGTTAATAAAAGGCACAGACTTTCCCCCTGCTGGTTAGTGTGTGACTAAGCGATATTGTTCTAGGGCCCCAATCTGTCAAGACAGGTGTACAGTGGGGGAGTCCTTCAGGCACAAAGACCCGGACTATCCACAGAGGGCCACCTTCTGCTCTACCGGACTGCTGGGTTTATAAACCCTTAGAAGAAAAATAAGCCGTGTTTAAAAACAAAACAAAACTGGTTTGTGTTCCGCAATGATGTTGACATGCCTTCATTAGGAAGTGAACCGTATCTAGGAGGGTGAAGCTGAAGGCAGTGGGGTAGTCACTGGCAGATGAGAGGCAGGCCAGGCAGGGCCAGTCCTAATGGACGTACATCAGAAGGAATGACAGAGCATCTTCTACAGGCTTATCCACGCCTAACTGGCTACACCTCTCAGCGAGCTGGAGGGTGGGGATACAGGCAGCATCATCGGTAGCTCAATGAAGTTATCTGGTGGAGCCACAGAAGGGGGAAAATTCATATAATAGAGATATTTGGTTATATTAACAGAGGCATCCCCATCTGGCCAGGCCCAAGGAGGTATGAATTACTAGAGTCATAAAATAAGGGCATGTGAAATGCCTCAGCTTGCCAGCTTCATGACCATCATCTCACATATGATCTCAAGCATTGCCAGAAATGCTTCATTCTCACCTGAATGTCTTATAACGTATTTTCCAAACAATGGATCGCAATTTCCACTTTATATCCAGTTCACTTTGGGATTCTCTAAGTGCAAGCCCAGAAATGCAAAGAAAGTAATCTCTTTAAGGAAGACAGACATTCAGGGAAAGATTCAGGAAGAAACTCTGACCTTCCTTCCATCTGCCTGCAATAATGTAGATAGATAATTTGTTCCAGGAAGGGAGCCAGCAACAGAGATAACTACAGTATGAACTAGGTGTGTCAAAAGGGTGGAAACTAACAAAGTCCATTAAAATTCCTCTCAACGTCCCATTGTGTCTGCAGGCCCAGCAAACATTTATTTACTGAACATTACTTTTCGTTACCATGTGAATTGTCTTCCTCTTGTTTGAAATCCCAAGCCACTACTCCTAGCATCCCCTTTTATTTTTAGCTAAAGATGATATTAAAGGTGAGGGCTTAAGCCATTTTGTTAGCTAATCAGTTGTCCTGGGTGACTCCCATTTATAAGTTTATTTGTATTTATATGTTGCTAAACTTTTACTTGATTTCTTCCTGTTAATCTGTCTCATGCCAGTTTAATTCTCAGACCAACCAGAAGAACTCAGAAGGGTAAAGGAAAATTTCTTCTTCCCCAACACTTGAAAAAATAAAAAGGGCAAAAATCTGAATAATCAAAGTTATCCTTGAGAACATCTACCAATGTACCAATTATGTCATTGAAAAATAAAGCTAAATTGTTTTCACATCCTCTGTAACACTCACCCAATGGTGCAAAATAGCACTGGGTCAAGACTCTTTTGATATCATGATTTATAATAACAAATGTATATTTAGTCCTTTCCCTATTTCTGGTGCAGAGCTCCTAAAACCCTTGAATTTTCTGGGTAATGAAGGCAATAAAGGGGTCTTTTGTTATGTCAATGAAGTAATTTTTGAACCTCAACTAAGGACTGAGGCTTTTTGCATGTGGTTAGAAGATTGGGGCTTTCAATCCCACCCCATGATCTCTGGGGAGGGAGCAGGGGTTAGAGCCTGAGTTCAGTCACCATTGATTAATGATGTAATCAGTCATACCTACCTAATGAAATTTTCATAAAACTCCCCCTAAAAATAAGGTTAGGAGAGCTTCTGGGTTGAGGAACATGTGGAGGTACTGGCAAAGAGCCTGGTGAGGGTGTGCAAGGTTTTTTGGTCCTTCCCACACACCCTGCACTATGCATCTCTTTCTGAATTATATTCTTTTAATAAATGAGTGATTAAATGGGTTTTCTCAGTTCTATGAGCTTCTCTAGCAAATTAATTGAACCCAAGTAGGATATCTATAGAATCTCCAATTTTTAGTTGGTCAGAAGCACAGATTAACAATGTAGAATTGTAATTGGCCTCTGAAATGGCGTGATCTTGTGAGATTGAGCCCTTTACCTGTGGAATCTGATGTCATCCCTGGGTAGATAGTATCAAAACTGAATTGACATTTATCTGGTATCCTGATTATTGCAAAGTGGTATACAGGAAAAGCTCCCCTCTGTGAGGAAATTAAGTGCTAAGAACCCAAATAACTTTGAAAATGATTAATATATAGAATTCTGTAAACTTTAGATTTAATTGTTTTTGAGGTTTCATCAAAGACCTAGATAAATGATTTCTGGATTTCATATTTTCAGTTTATAAAAGTATTCACAAATTAAAAGTGACTATCACTGGCAATAACTCACATTCTTAATTCTTAATTAGATAGCTTCAACTGTAAGGGGCTAAAATTATGTCCCCATTGACGAATTTTCTTCTAAATTCATAAATCCAACTCAGTCCCCTCATTCTTACTTTTTAATACAGCTTGTTGGTGGTTGTTGTTATTTTTTTACCAGTTTTTCCTTAAAACACTTTCCTTCATTTAAAGTCCTTATTCTATTTAATAACTACCAATACATGATAAATCGAGAAACTTAGGAATCTATTGTTTTCTCTTTATCTTCTAAATCCAATCTGTCAACGAACCTGGCTCATCCTACAACCTACATAGAGCTAGACTGCTGCTTCTTCCTTTCACTTCTATTTCTACTGCAGCTGCTCAGGGTTTTTCCCCTGGATTTCAAGATGGTGCTCAGATTATTCCTCCAGTCTTCTGTTTTCACTCCTTCCAAGACAACCTGTTGCTTCAGAGATATGTTTAAAAGTCTTAGCTTATTGGAAGAAAAGCTGTGACAAATCTTGACAGCATAGTAAAAAGCAGAGACGTTACTTTGCTGACAAAGGTCCATATAGTCAAAGCTATGGTTTTCTCAGTAGTCATGTATGGATATGAGAGTTGGACCATAAATAAAGAAGGCTGCTGCTGCTGCTAAATTGCTTCAGTCGTGTCCGACTCTGTGTGACTCCACAGACAGCAGCCCACTAGGCTCCGCCATCCCTGGGATTCTCCAGGGAAGAACACTGGAGTGGGTTGCCATTTCCTTCTCCAATGTGTGAAAGTGAAAGTGAAGTCGCTCAGTCAAGTCCAACTCTTAGTGACCCCATGGACTGCAGCCCACCAGGCTCCTCCGTCCATGGGATTTTCCAGACAAGAGTACTGGAGTGGGATGCCATTGCCTTCTCCAAAAGAAGGCTGAGTACTAGAGAATTGATGCTTTTGCACTGTGGTGTTGGAGAAGACTCTTGAGAGTCCTTTGGACTGCAAGGAGATCAAACCAGTCAATCCTTAAGGAAATCAGTCCTGAATGTTCATTGGAAGGATTGATGCTGAAACTGAAACTCCAATATTTTGGTCACCTGATGTGAAGAGCCAACTCATTAGAAAGGCTTCTATGCTGGGAAAGATTGAAGGCAGGAGGAGAAGGTGACGACAGAGGATGAGATAGCTAGACAGCATCACCAACCCAATGGACATGAGTTTGAGCAAGCTCCAGGAGATGGTGACGGACATGGAAGCCTGGCATGCTGCAGTCCATGTGGTCGCAGAGTTGTATCTGACTGAGCGACTGAACAAAAACTGATTCCCAGCTCTTAAGTTTTCTGCCTTTTTGTTGACAACAAAGTAAAAGCACAAATTTCAGCTCATCAAATGAGGCTTTTTATGATTCAACTCTACCTACAAGATTTCTTTGACACAAGTTGCAGCATAAAGAAGGCTGAGCACCAAAGGATTGATGCTTTTGAATTATGCTGCTGGGGAAAACTCTTGAGAGTCCCTTAGATAGCAAGGAGACTAGCATCACTGACTCAACAGACATGAGTTGGAGCCAACTCTGGGAGACAGTGAAGGACAGGGAAGCCTGTCTTGCTGTAGCCCATGGGGGTCAGAAAGAGCTGGACACAACTGAGAGACTGAACAACAACAATGTTGCAACAACGCCACTCCTTGTAATCTCTGCAAAATGCTTTACTGTTCATTCATTAAACATGGTAATTATTTTTTTTTTGATCTCAGAATATCCTCAACTTCCCTTGGTCTTTCTTTATATTTCATGTCTGAGTTTAATTTTCCCCTTCTTTATCAAGCCATCAAGCACATTTTCAATCTCATTCTCTCTTTTCTAGCCTAGAGAAAGTTAATCTGCCTTTTGTGCAAATACTGAACTTCATACTTTTATTATAGTGATTATCACATTATTTAAAAATGTGATGCTTTATGTCCTCTCTTTCTTGAACCTCTTGATAAAAGGTAGGTCCACAGAGTCTAGTTTAAAACTTGACACACAATGAGGTAACAGTGCCATGTGGATGAATTATGAAAAGAAAACATATTTGCTTTAAAAAGCTTCAGTCTTACTAGCTACTTCTATATGTACAGAGGATTTTTTTTCCTCTAATTTCTTATAATAAAAATCATCCTGGTGTCAGACTCCCTTAAAACTTATTTTTGTATGACAGTCATTTGCAATTTTATCCAATTTTAAGGAGATTTGAGGTAACCTTATTTATACCTTTTCTTTTGAACCCCAAATCAGATTCATCCTTTCTCCAAGTTGCTTAATCAATCAAAACAGAAGGATACTTTGGATTAGATAAGACCAATCAGTTCTATTTTTATAAATGTAACAGCCAGTGTTCCAGCAATAGAATCAGCAATATATATTTATATATAGGGAATTTTTTTTTTTTTTTGCAAATAATTGGCCTATCCGATTATGCAACAATTTAAGCAAGCCCAAAATTCATAGTGCAGGCTGTCAGGAAGTGTGGGCTGGAAATCTTGGGCATAAGCTGACTCTTCAGTCCACAGAATTTCTTCTTTCTTCATTCTGCTCTTAAAGCTTTTCAGCTGATTGGATCAAACTCACTCAGATTACCAAGAATAATCTTTACATAAAGTCAACTGATAATAAATACTAATCACATCTACAAAACACTTTTACTACAACATCTAGATTAGTGTTTAACTGAATAACTGGATACTAGAGCTACTCAAGATCATATCTAAAAATGCCAGAATTTCATTCCAAGATTTTTAAATAAATCTCGGAAATGTAAATATAATAACACATTAAACATTAGTAATACTTATATTTTAAAATAACATAATAATACTATTTACTTACATTTTACAATTCCAGAGTTGATAACTAAATTTGTATTTTCATCAGATACGCTTTTTAAAAGTATTCTTAGAACTATCTTATTAGTTTTATTTATCATCAGATGATCTGTATAAGCTAACATTGCTTATTCCCTCTTCTGGTCTAAGGCATTGTAAGGCAAAACTTCTTTTATCATTAATAGCCCGAAGTCAACACTAATAGAGAAGAAGAAGGAGGAGAAGCAACATTTTTTAAATTTCTTAATTAAAGATACTACTTAATTAAATGATGTATGCCTGTACATCCTCAAAAATTCAGAGCAATGAAAATAGGGATGAGAATCAGATTGCATGCCCAAAATAATAAAATTATTTGAGGACAAAGAAGATGCTACATTCTCTCACTCTTTTAGAATATATTACAATCAAGTAATTCTGTCCAATATTATTGACATGGGTGCCACAAACCTTTTTTTAACACAGAGAGAAATTTTTGTTTTAGGATTATGTGATAATTTTGTGTTTTTACTTTTCATAAGTACTACTATGGAGATGGTTCCACTCCAGCAATATTGTTGCTTAATGGAATGACACTGACTTTTTAATTTTTATAAATTTACAGTGTAATTTTCACAAACCACTGAAATTCATAATAAAACATAATCATCAGTTTATTATACCAAAAGCTTTCTATTTATTCCTAAACCCAATATCAATCTTACTTCATGTTAATCTTAAAATCCAAAATTCTGAACTAGTATTTTCCAACTTCTCTCTGACGACCAGGGCAGTATTTTCTCCTGTCAATTCTGAAATATGAAATGAGGAATCTGCTTTTATTAATCTAGTTAGAGGAATGAACTTCAGACTTCTAAAAGGCAGCAAAGAAATTGAGTCAGGCAGGAAAAAAAAATAATGAGAAAGTTAGGATGCCTTCGTGAGCAGGCAGTCATTTTATGTAGAGGTTTCCCTCAAGCAACTAAATCGAGCCCAAACAAGCCTATTTCTCTGAAACTTGCTTTACCCGCCATTCCGTCGCAAAATACATTGTAATAATATCATAAAACAGCTTGAGACGAAGAAGGATTCTGATTGACTGTTCAACATTCCAAAAGGGTAGATTAATATCTGTGAATCTCACAGCTGAAGCATTTTAATGCAAACTTGCAGTTTGTGGGAATTGAATCTGTCCGCCAAAATCATTTATTTATATATAGAAAATGGGGGGGAAATAGACATTTCATAATAGCAATGAGTCCAGGGGACGCTGTTATCATGAGCTAATCACATCCCATGGGCATGATAGCACTCAGCTGTGTCCCCTGTCTTGTATTGCTCCAGAGGAATGATTATCCATGATAATAACCCTTATCGTGGCTTAGTGGGTAATAAAAAAAAAAAAAAACTTTCTTCCGAACTTCTTGGGTATTTATTTATCAGCTAACTTTTTCCCTCTTGAGCTCTGGTTGTATGTAACTTTCTGTTTAGGAAATAAAAAGAAATTCTGTGTTTTGATATTTTCAGTTGACAAAGTGCAAAAAAAGAAAAAGAAATTGTGTAACTGTACTGATCTGACCAGAAAAGAGCAGTATTGAAGACAAACTGTGATCTCCTGAGACCAGTATACAGAAGATCCATACTTGCATTGACATTTTATAGGATGTCTAGACTGGCTAATCCACTTTAGAGAAATGAATGTATTTTATCGCACAGGAACAATAAGAGAAACATATGCTTATACAATACTACACTTGTTTAAGTACTGTAATGTGTAACTATCTGATATGTACATTTAGCTGGAGTGCACATATCATGCAACTTAAAATCTGATTGTCCCACAAACCTCTTACCAGTGACCCCCACACTGCCAAACTGCCTGGTATGTCGACAGAGATTCAAGGTCATGTCAGTCACAACAGCAGGGACGCCAGTGCATTCTGTCAGTCTTTGCAGCTTAGAATGCAAAGGCAATGGGCATGCTGAGGCAACATCATGGAGAAACAGAAAATCAAAAAGGAATTAGACAAAAAGAGGAATTAGAGCAAAAGACAATAGAAAAGAAGTAAAGTGGAAGGGAGAGAATTTATAGCGTGTTCCACTTGTTCATTTGTTACTAACCTGATAATCCCCAAATTCCCCAATTTGCCCCATTTGCTAGTAAAATCCCCATCTGTGACTCTTCAATTAAAAAATATATCCTTAACATAATGCTTTCTGTGAAAAGTGCACTATTTATAAGATGCACTTCTTTTTATATACTAAGATGGCTACATTGCAGCATGCCATATTTAATGTTTATAAAAATTAAAGTTAAAGCAATTAGCCTCCAATTAAAAATAAATTAAAAAAAAAAGCCTGACTCTGGTCCTCAAAAAAAAAATTAAAGGTGACCCAATAAGATAATATTTGCCCTGTTAAATACAGTATAAAAATCCAAACAATTCAATTTAATAAATTGTAGTATATGTGTGTAGTAACATAAAGCTAAATATGTGAGAACAATGTTAAGAAGCATTGGTACATGGAATTTTCATTCTGTAGAGACAACACTCCAAAGACCACGTTTTACACCTCACATAGGGAAACAGAGATTGTGGTCTATAATGGAGCTAAAAGAAAGAATGAGACTGCTTTTACTTTCTGCTTGACTATCAGTAGGGCAGGTGGATCTGATCTAGTCATTTTATTTTCTCATTCATCAAGTTTTTTTTTCAGATTAAAAAAAAATTCTAGATAATATATTGTACTTTGTCCAACTCTGACATTCTAAGCATTTATAATTACTAATATACATGGATTACACTTCAGTTTATCTCACAGTGCACTATAAACAACAGTGGAAACTAAAAGCACCAACATAAATCTAAGGCCAAGAGCAGAAAGAAGAAATACAATGAACATGTAGAATATTTTTTATTACAGGTTGTATTACAATATAGGCAGGTTGCATATCTGTCAAGTTGGTTAGTTCAGTTAAATAATGAGTCTTCTGAAAAAACTAAAATATCACGTTAAAATTGTTCATTACACTTAAAAATACTTCTACATTGTTAATGAAGTAAAATATCAGCATATTATCATTCATATGTTACATAAATGGCTGCAAATGTTTTTACACAATGCTAAAAACAAATGACTACTTTCAAGGTAAGATGGTGATTTGTGCTGTCATGTTTATTCTACCTTCTAAACACTCCATAAAATAGATTAGAAGGAAAAAGAATATTAAATGAAAGAAACAAATAATTATGCTTATTTGGTTGGTCTAAAATGTGTTAGGTCACATTTAGAGGTATTGGGTGAACTCTATTTAAGATTAGGAAGTGTTTACATTGTGACTAAAAGAAAAGGTTACCTAGTTTAGTTGGAGTTCTAGCAAATGTAGGAAATCTACCTGATGTCAACTGCATCAATACCTTTCTGATCATCACCATTACGCAAATATTCCTTACACTGATGACTTATAAAAAAGTGAGTAATGTACAAAAGCATATCGAATAATTAGGGATGAAGGATACACAGCTCAATTAGCTCAGCTCCAGAATATATCAGAGGAAGATTTTTAGGGGGGTTGAAGTAGAAAGTGAAGGCTTTCTTCTAGAACAGAATCCCACAGAGAGGAGGAACTTTTGAAAGGGGAGTCAAAATTATGCAAGAGAGAAGGAAAGGGAAAGTCAAAATCAAAATGGTAGAGGAGACCAAAGTCAGGAAGATGAGGTTCTGTCAAGTTGGATGTTTTCCTAAACTATGCCTCATCAAAAACAAACAAACCAACCAAACAACAAAATAAAAAGCAAAACAAACAAAAAACTAATTCCACATAAAAATGAGAGACAGAAACTAAGATCAAATTCTATGCAAATTTTAAAAAATAAAATAAGAGGAAGAAGCAAAACAATACTCCCATAGACAGAACTAAGACTATTTTAAAACAAGGTAAAGATGTTAAGAAAATGATGATGAACATTAAAGAGAACTTAAATTGAAATTAGAAAAAATTTTAAATGAGAAGATAGAACTCAGGTATGAAAAAGAAAGTCAATTTTAGAAATAAATAACAAGCTATAAAGAATACAAGACATGAGCTAATAAATACAACAGATAATATATTAAAGGAAATAGAAGGTGGAAAAACAAATTCTAAAACAAATGAAACAAGATAGATGACAAACAAAATTTAAGAGAAAGTGATGATATTGAGTATATGCAAAGAATATATAGATAAAGAAGAAAACCAAAACAATAAAATAAAAAGTATAAAAACTATAATTCAAGGTATCTTTTATGAATAATAAACTATTTGAAGCTACATACTGAAAGATTACATTGCATATCTGATAATATTGACCATCCCACAAAAATGCCTAGGTATATTCTAACAAAATTATTAAACTTAAAAAAGTTTTTTTTTTTCTCATTTTTTCACTTGTTGAAACACTCATGCCATTTGTCCTGTAGCATTTCCCAAAGTCTGGATTTTGTTGATTATACACACATCAATTCAATTCAGTTCAGTTCAGTCGCTCAGTTGTGTCTGACTCTTTGCAACCCCATGAATTGCAGCATGTCAGGCCTCCCTGTCCATCACCAACTCCCAGAGTTCACTCAAACTCACCTCCATCGAGTTGATGATGCCATCCAGCCATCTCATCCTCGGTCGTCCCCTTCTCCTCCTGCCCCCAATCCCTCCCAGCATCAGAGTCTTTTCCAATGAGTCAACTCTTCGCATGANAGGAGATCAGTCCTGGGATTTCTTTGGAAGGAATGATGCTAAAGCTGAAACTCCAGTACTTTGGCCACCTCATGCAAAGAGTCAACTCATTGGAAAAGACTCTGATGCTTGGAGAGATTGGAGGCAGGAGGAGAAGAGGACGACAGAGGATGAGATGCTGGATTGCATCACGAACTCGATGAACATGAGTTTGGGTGAACTCTGGGAGTTGGTGATGGACAGCAAGGCCTGACATGTTGCAGTTCATGGGGTCGCAAGAGTCGGACATAACTGAGCTACTGAACTGAACTGAAAGGAAAATAAACATTAAGCAGGTGTTAGAAAATATTGTTTCTGAAATACACAATAAATTTCTAAACCAGTGAAGGGAACTTGTAAAGAAGGAAGGCTTCCAGAATCAGCTCAGAAATGATTGGATATTTTCCTGAAAGAACAAGATGCTATAAAAGATAGGCATTGGTGCAACAGTTGCCACTTCATAATTCTTAACTGTCCAACTTCCCAGTCAAGGTTTTAAAATATCTTAGAAGGTGATTTGGCTAGCAGAAGGGAAAACTAGATGCAAAGTGTGCAGCTTTTTATCTCAAAATTTGAGAAATATCAACTTATATGTAAGTGGAGTCAGTTCTCCCTTATCTGGGACAGTTATAATCATCTCTCACCACATCACAACTGCATACCGCACTCACTAGCCTTTGCTGCAAAAGAATCTGCCTCATCCTGCTTCCTGTTAGATAAATGGTGTAATAACTTACAAGTTTAGTACATATATTATCAGAATAAAATACTAAATCTATGCAGGAGAAGATAGTAAAATATGAGTATTTATATGTTTTACTCACCAAGGACTATAAGTAGATTTTCCTGTCTTACCTGCTCTTGGCTTGTTTTCTGTTTCCTGCTGGTGTTAGTGTTTCAAGTTCTGTTGATTTACAGTATGCAGGCGGGGGAGAAATGGAAAGGGAGAAAATGCAGATTGAATTGTACAAGTGGAATAAGAGATTAAACTACTGGTTTAAAAGGTATTTAGGCTGAATAATGAAAATAGGCAAAATCCTTAATGCTCCTATTATAATAACTGCAGAAAAAAGTAGCACATGCTCTTTAAAAATTATTAAAGATTATTTAATTTTTAAATCAGCATAGAATTATATAGAACCAAAATTCAATCTTCCTTGTCTTTTGCTTAAAAAAAAATCTCTCCTCTGAAGTAGTTACTGTTAATAGTCTAGAATATGTGTTGCCTTCCAGACACTTTCTATGCATGTCAGAGTAAGGGTATAAACATACATACACACATATACTGTCTCTTTATATATGTTTATATAGTTATATGTTCATATTCCTTCAAAACATCATTTTAGATGCATTTTAGTTAGGTTCTTAACTTTTGGATAACACATGGTGTCTTAAAGAACAATGAAAGCTATGGTTTCTCTCTCCCAGAAAAAAGACATGCATATATTCACTGAATTTTTCTTTCAATCTCAATTTTATGAATTCCCAGAAGGCAATCTGCTGCCACCTCTGAGTGAGTGAAAGTCACTCAGTGTTCGACTCTGTGACCCCATGGACTGTAGCCTGCCAGGCTCCTCTGTCCATTTATTTCTCCAGGCAAGAATACTGGAGTGGGTTGCCATTCTCTTCTCCAGAAGATCTTCCTGACTCAGGGATTGAACCTGGCTCTCTTGCATTGCAAGCAGATTCTTTACTGTCTGAGCCACTAGGGAAGGGGCTCCTTTACCAACTCCCTGAGGCATATGGAGCCAGGGACAATCAAGAGAAAGCGGCAAATTATATTGGATTGGGGAAGGATTATTATTTATAGCAGAAGCCTCATGAATCAGTATGCTCAGGGTACCCTTAGTTGAATTTTCTGGTCAACAGAGTTTATCACAAAATCTTTTATCATCACAAAACTTTCAGTCAAAAACTATATAACAAGTCTAAGTTCACTCGCCTATGTGATAGCCAGGGATCCCTCAATAGTCCACCCTCATCACTTTGTGCCTGCCAAGCTCTCACACCTGCTGTCACAGCACCTGTGGCATTTTAGTACACTTCCTTGACTGTGCCTGTATCTCCCCCACCTCCATCCCAGAGGCTGTGAACTCCTTAGGGGAGGGACCTTATCCCATCATCTTTGTATCCTTCCCTCTCCACTGCCTGCAAAAGTCTCCACAATTGTGCTTGAGATGAAGGAACATCAGAGGTGTGATGATCGAGCTGAATATTAATCAAATCCATGGCTTCCATGTAGTAGCGGAAAAGAAAGTATTAGAGTCAGAGAGATCTAGGTTTAATCACAGGTCAACACAGGCCTGACTGTGACCTCAGGCAAGTTTAGTTTTCTCATCTGAAAATAGGGAAAACTTTTTTTTAATAAATAAAATGGATGATAAATCACATTCACAGGGTTAGATACTATTGGATAAATAGAATTTAGGAGATAATCTAAAAAATGTCTTTTAGAGACCCAAGGGCTCTTTGACCTGGGTCAGATCCTGGCTCTTTCATTTACAAGTTGTGCAAGTTAAGCAACTTATTTACCATCTCTGTGTTTCAGTTTCTTCATTTGTAAAAACGGAATAATAATACAATAATACCTATCTCATTTGGCATATTGGGAGAATAAAATGAGTTAGGTAGAAAAGACTTCTCAGGTGGTACCAGAGGTAAAGAATCCGCCTGCTAATGCAGGAGACTAAAGAGATGCAGATTCAATCCCTGGGTCAGGAAGATCCCCAAGAGTAAGAAATGGCACCCCACTCCAGTATTCTTGCCTGGAAAATTCCATGGGCAGAGGAGCCTTGAGGGCTACAATCCATGGGGTCACAAAGAGTGTGACGTGACTGAGCACAATATGTAGAAAACACCTGGAATAATATATTCATAGAGTTGGCACATATGTTTGCTGCTGCTATTATTATTATCATTATTATTACTGTTAGGAACTCCTCAGGAAGCTGAAAACCAATAACCATGAAGTGGTTTACAAGCAGTTCAGGTCAGTAGCCAATTAAGTGCTAAATTGAATGGTGCTAACACAATTGCTATGAAAGTTTCAGCAAAGAGAACGGTCAGAGGGGGCTGGAGTCAGGAGGAAACGTTTTAAGCCAAAACTTTTTAAAATCAGGTGAAATTGTGAAGATTAAAGAGGTATGTCTTTGGATCTGGAGGTGTAAAGGGAACACAAGTCCAGGAATGGATAGAGTTATTCCTCTTCATGGAAGGGTCCTGCCTTTCCTCTTGGTGTGGATATTTACAAATCTGAATCA
This sequence comes from Aepyceros melampus, assembly GCA_006408695.1. NCBI lineage: Eukaryota > Metazoa > Chordata > Mammalia > Artiodactyla > Bovidae > Aepyceros > Aepyceros melampus. The sequence goes on from SJXQ01001275.1 coordinate 114,684, forward strand.
TATCTGGCTGTACATCTGGGACTCAGGATCTAAGTGATGAGTTGTGCAAATGAAGAGCTGAGAAAAGGGAGACTCAATCAGTTGTGTTCCCATGGAAGACAAACAAAGCTAAACATAGCTGGAGTCAGAAAACCTGTGACTGCCAACAGACGTGGGACTGCGCAACCTAACAAACCCCAAGGCTCCCTCCCTCCCTGAGGAGATGAGGCCACAGGCAGTTTCTGCAGCTGAACTGTGTGCCCATTCTGGTTCGATTGAAGGAAGGTGAGGTCTGATGTTCTCTCAAGGGTGGTCTACCTCCTGAAGAGACTCCCCAGAGCCTAGATTCTGGAAAGGGAAGGGAAAGCAAGGAAAACATAAAAAGAAACTTTGTCTTGTTTGTCTATGATATTCATATTCATGTTCCCCAAGCAGTTTGCAGGAAGGAATGAGTGTTCTTTAAAAAAAAAAAAAAATCCTACCTGCTCTTTCCCTCAAAGCAGCGTTACATTGTGGTGACTTAAAGGGGGTGAAGGTTGTTACTCTGCAAAACTGAACTTTGCCCAGAGGGTTTGTATTTGCTATCAACCAACATCAGCCAAAGAGCAGCACCCAGGAAGGTGGATGCGACAGGTAACATTCCCTGGAGCCCCAGCCTAACCTGGAGTGACTAGCCCAGGTAGGGGCTAGAGATGAGATACTAGATCCTCTGGGCAGTGAAGGTCCACCTGGCTTTGGACCTCAGATCAAGGAGGTACCTTTCTCCAGATCCTCTCTGAGGTGGAAGAAAGCAAATCACTTTGTGAGTTACTTATTGTGTGATCCATCAAACTGTAGATGTAACCTTTTGCTAGATAGTGTACCACCACCTCTAATATTGTCCATAGGCAATTTAGAGAAAAAGCTCCCTTCCAATCATGAAAATAAGTAAAATAAATAGTAAATAAGGAAGTAATAACTATCCAGATAATTCAAGCTGAGGAGTATCCAATGGGCAAGTTATCAGACCCACCCAATTCTGTTACTGAGACAGGTGGGAAAAGCTGATCCTTCTCTTCATTTGTGCTTATGTGTGTAATTTTAATAAAGGGGAAAGGTAAGGCAAAGGTTTAATAAACAGTTCCCTTTCCTCTCCCTGTACATACAGGGAGCAGTTGAGCAAAAAGCTAAGGGAATTTGACTCAGAAGTTCCCTGAAGAGCTGAAGAAACCTCATTGGGGACCTGACCCTGGGAGAATCAACTTGCAGCTCCTGTGGGCAAGAAGTCTGGGAATCACTGCTCGAGGGGCAAGACCCAGCTGGTTCCCTGTTGCCCTATGTGAGTCCCCTGGGGAGCAGTGATTGCTGCATAACAGCTGGGCCATTTTTTGTCAGTGGAACACCACACTTAGTTTTGTACATGGAAGCTTACCAATTAATAAACAACTGTAAACTTCCAGATGTCCAAGCTGGTTTTAGAAAAGGCAGAGGAACCAGAGATCAACTTGCCAACATCCGCTGGATCATGGAAAAAGCAAGAAAGTTCCAGAAAAACATCTATTTCTGCTTTATTGACTATGCCAAACAAAGCCTTTGGCTGTGTGGATCACAATAAACTGTGGAAAATTCTTCAAGAGATGGGAATACTAAACCACCTGACCTGTCTCTTGAGAAATCTGTATGCAGGTCAGGAAGCAACAGTTAGAACTGGACATGGAACAACAGCCTGGTTCCAAATAGGAAAAGGAGTACGTCAAGGCTGTATATTGTCACCCTGCTTATTTAACCTCTATGCAGAGGACATCATGAGAAACACTAGGCTGGAAGAAGTGCAAGCTGGAATCAAGATTGCAGGAGAAATATCAATAGCCTCAGAAATGCAGATGACACCACCCTTATGGCAGAAAGTGAAGAGGAACTAAAGAGCCTCTTGATGAAAGTGAAAGAGGAGAGTGAAAAAGTTGGCTTAAAGGTCAACATTCAGAAAACTAAGATCATGGCATCTGGTCCCATCACTTCATGGCAAATAGATGGAGAAACAGTGGAAACAGTGTCAGTTTATTTTCTTGGGCTCCAAAGTCACTGCAGATGGTGATTGCAGCCATGAAATTAAAGACGCTTACTCCTTGGAAGGAAAGTTATGACCAATCTAGACAGCATATTAAAAAGCAGAGACATTACTTTGTCAACAAAGGCCCATCTAGTCAAGGCTATGGTTTTTCCAGTAGTCGTGTATAGATGTGAGAGTTGGACTATAAAGAGGGCTGAGTGCCAAAGAATTGATGCTTTTGAACTGTGGTGTTGGAGAGGCTGGAAGAAGTGCAAGCTGGAATCAAGATTGCAGGAGAAATATCAATAGCCTCAGAAATGCAGATGACACCACCCTTAGGCAGAAAGTGAAGAGGAACTAAAGAGCCTCTTGATGAAAGTGAAAGAGGAGAGTGAAAAAGTTGGCTTAAAGGTCAACATTCAGAAAACTAAGATCATGGCATCTGGTCCCATCACTTCATGGCAAATAGATGGAGAAACAGTGGAAACAGTGTCAGTTTATTTTCTTGGGCTCCAAAGTCACTGCAGATGGTGATTGCAGCCATGAAATTAAAGACGCTTACTCCTTGGAAGGAAAGTTATGACCAATCTAGACAGCATATTAAAAAGCAGAGACATTACTTTGTCAACAAAGGCCCATCTAGTCAAGGCTATGGTTTTTCCAGTAGTCGTGTATAGATGTGAGAGTTGGACTATAAAGAGGGCTGAGTGCCAAAGAATTGATGCTTTTGAACTGTGGTGTTGGAGAAGATTCTTGAGAGTCCCTTGGACTGCAAGGAGATCCAGCCAGTCCACTCCAGAGGAGATCAGTCCTGAATATTCATTGAAAGGACTGATGTTGAAGCTGAAACTCCAATACTTTGGCCACCTGATGGGAAGAGCCGACTCACTTGAAAAGGCCCTGATGCTGGGAAAGGTTGACAGCAGAAGGAGAAGGGGATGACAGAGGATGAGGTGGTAGGATGGCATCACCGACTCAATGGACATGATTTGGGTAAACTCTGGGAGTTGGTGATGGACAGGGAGGCCTAGTGTGCTGTGGTTCATGGGGTCACAAAGAGTCGCACACAACTGAGTGACTAAACTGAACTGAACTAACTGGTTTGTTAAGGATCTGGTATGAGGAGGGATTAAAGTCTCATCCTTTTCTTCCATTTTGTTATTTTATCCTTATCCTAGAGAAAGACAAGATTGCTGGAGACTTATTCCATTTCTCACTCTTATTTGATTTCATCCCAAAGAAGGGCAATGCCAAAGAATGTTCAAACTACCATAATTGCACTCATTTCACATGCTTGCAAGGTTATGCTCAAAATTGTTCAAGCTAGTCTTCGCGGTACATGAACCAAGTACTTCCAGATTACAAACTGGGTTCAGAAAAGGCAGAGGAACCAGAGTTCAAATTGCCAACATTAGTTGGATCATAGAGAAAGCAAGAAAATTCCAGAAAAACATCTGCTTCATTGACTATGCTAAAGCCTTTGACTGTGTGGATCACAGCAAACTGTAAAATTCTTAAAGAGATAGGAATACCAGACCTACTTAACCTGTCTCCTGAGAAAACTGTATCCAGATCAAGAAGCAACAGGTAGAACCCAACGTGGAACAACAACAGACTGGTTCAAAATTGAAAAAGGAGTATGACGAGGCTGTATATTGTCACTCTGCTTATTAAACTTATAAGTAGAGTACATCATGTGAAATACTGGGCTGGATGAATCACAAGCTGGAATCAAGATTTTTGGGAGACATTTCAACAACCTCAGATATGCAGAAAATGCCACTCTAGTAGCAGAAAGAGAAGAGGAACTAAAGAACCTCTTATGAGGGTAAAAAAGAAGAGTGAAAAGGCTGGCTTGAAACACAACATTAAAAATCTAAGATCATGGCATCCGGTCCCATCACTATGACAAACAGAAGGGGAAGAAGTGGAAGTAGTGGCAGATTTTATTTTCTTGGGCTTCAAAATCTTTGTGGATAATGACTGTAGCCAAGAAATTAAAAGACACTTGTTCCTTGGAAGGAAAACTATGACAAATCTAGACAGTGTATTAAAAAGTAGAGACATCACTTTGCTGACAAATGTCCATAGGGTCAAAGCTGTGGATTTTCCAGTAGTCATGAATGGATGAGAAGGCAATGGCACCCCACTCCAGTACTCTTGACTGGAAAATCTCATGGACGGAGGAGCCTGGTAGGCTGCAGTCCATGGGGTCACGAAGAGTTGGACATGACTGAGCGACTTCACTTTCCCTTTTCACTTTCATGCATTAGGGAAGGAAATGGCAACCCACTCCAGTGCTCTTGCCTGGAGAATCCCAGGGACAGGGGAGCCTGGTGGGCTGCCTTCTGTGGGGTCACACAGACTCGACTGAAGCAATTTGCAGCAGCAGCATGAACCGATGTGAGAGTTGAACCATAAAGAAGGCTGGATGCTGAAGAATTGATGCTTTCCAATTGTAGTGCTCAAGAAGACTCTTGAGAGTCCCTTGAACTGCAAGATTAAAGCAGTCAATCCTAAGAGAAATCAACCCTGAATGTTCATTGGGAGGACTGATGCTGAAGCTGAAGCTACAGTATTTTGGCCACCTGATGCGAATGCACTATCTAGGTTGGTCATAACTCTCCTTCCAAGGAATAAACGTCTTTTAATTTCATGGCTGCAATCACCATCTGCAGTGATTTTGGAACCCAAAAAAATAAAAGTCTAACATTGTTTCCACTGTTTCCCCATTTCCCATGAAGTGATGCCACCAGATGCCATGATCTTAGTTTTCTGAACATTGAGCTTTAAGCCAACTTTTTCACTCTCCTCTTTCACTTTTATCACAGGCTTTTTAGTTCCTCTTCACTTTCTGCCATAAGGGTGGTGTCATCTGCATATCTGAGGTTATTCATATTTCTCCCAGCAATCTTGATTCCAGCTTGTGTTTCTTCCAGCCCAGCGTTTCTCATGATGTCCTCTGCATATAAGTTAAATAAGCAAGGTGACAATATACAGCCTTAACGTACTCCTTTTCCTATTTGGAACCAGCCTGTTGTTCCATGTCCAGTTCTAACTGTTGCTTCCTGACCTGCCTATATTAAAAGATGCTTACTCCTTGGACGAAAAGTTATGACCAACCTAGATAGCATATTAAAAAGCAGAGACATTACTTTGCTAACAAAGGTCCATCTAGTCAAGGCCATGGTTTTTCCAGTGGTCATATATGGATGTGAGAGTTGGACTGTGAAGAAAGCTGAGCACTGAAGAATTGATGCTTTTGAACTGTGGTGTTGGAGAAGACTCTTGAGAGTCCCTTGGACTGCAAGGACATCCAACCAGTCCATTCTAAAGGAGATCATTGTTCATTGGAAGGACTGATGCTAAAGCTGAAACTCCAGTACTTTGGCCACCTCATGTGAGAGTTGACTCATTGGAAAAGACTCTGATGCTGGGAGGGATTGGGGCAGGAGAAGGGGACGACAGAGGATGAGATGGCTGGGCGGTATCACCAACTCGATGGACATGAGTTTGAGTAAACTCTGGGAGTTGGTGACAGACAGGGAGGCCTGGCATGCTGTGATTCATGGGGTTGCAAAGAGTCAGACACGACTGAGCGACTGAACTGAACTGAATTGATGTGAAGAGCCAGTTCATTGGAAAGACCCTGGTGCTAGGAAATATTAAGGGCAGGAGGAGAATGGGAGACAGAGGATGAGATGTTCATATAGTGTCACTAACTCAATGGACATGATATTGAGCAAACTTCTTAAGATAGTGAAGGACAAGGGAGTCTGGTACACTGCAGTCCATGAGGTCACAAAGAGTCAGGCATGACTGAGAGACTGAACAACAATAAATCCTTCAGACAGAATTAAGCACATGCTTCCAGCTAAGTCAAAAGTTTCTTGAGAGATTTAGTTTTTTTCAACTATCAAAAGTACCACCATAGTCATAGGAAGAATCAAGTCTTTGTAGGATTTCTTTGCTTTCATAGGTTTTTTATTTTTAATTGTAAATGCAAAGAAGGGAGGAGACTTTTTTCAGGGTCTGTTATGAGTCTTAATCAGGCCTGCTGCCGCTGCTGCTAAGTCGCTTCAGTCATGTCCGACTCTGTGTGACCCCATAGACGGCAGCCCACCAGGCTCCCCCATCCCTGGGATTCTCCAGGCAAGAGCACTGGAGTGGGTTGCCATTTTCTTCTCCAATGTACAAAAGTGAAAAATGAAAGTGAAGTCGTTCAGTCATGTCCGACTCTTAGCGACCTCATGGACTGCAGCCTACCAGGGTCCTCTGCCCATGGAATTTTCCAGGCAAGAGTACTGGAGTGGGTTGCCATTGCCTTCTCCTGATATACCACAAAGTTCCAGAGTGCCCTGTGGGAGAAGTGTAGGGCTGCCCAAGAGGCCCAGGCCACTGGAAGAGAGATTGATTGTATTCAAGATAAGAGGGTATTTCCCATTCAAGGAGCTCAGAACACGGACCTTGGCCACTGGGTGAAAGTCTATGAACATTTCTGTCTTCAAGGAGCTCTTTTGCTTTGATTTTAACTTTACACAAATAATACGTGGACAGATTGTCCTTGAGAAACACTTAAACCTTACAATTAAGGCTAAAGTCCCCTATGACCAATGTCATCCATCCTGATTTCTCCTCCTCTTTCCCAGCAATAACCCCTGTGGTCATTTTGAGTGTATCTCATTCCATTTTTTTTTTTTAATGATTTTTACCTATCTTCATGGATATGGATGTGAGAGTTGAACTATAAAGAAAGGTGAGTGCTACAGAACTGATGCTTTTGAACTGTGGTATTGGAGAAGACTCTTGAGAGTCCTTTAGACTGCAAGGAGATCCAACCAGTCCATCCTAAAGGAGATCAGTCCTGGGTGTTCACTGGAAGGACTGATGTTGAAGCTGAAGCTGAGACTCCAATACTTTGGCCACCTAATGCGAAGAGCTGACTCATTGGAAAAGACCTTGATGCTGGGAAAGATTGAGGGCAGGAGGAGAAGGCAACGACAGAGGATGAGATGGTTGAATGGCATCACCGACTCAATGGACATGGGTTTGGGTGGACTCCAGGAGTTGGTGATGGACATGGAAGCCTGATGTGCTGCAGTTCATGGGGTTGCAAAGAGTTGGACACGACTGAGCGCCTGAACTGAACTGAACCTATCTTCATATATGCCCATATTTACAGTATCGTTCTATGTATTCCTATAAAACAAATGCATTCACACTGTGTATTATCCTGCAAAGTGCTTTTTCCTTCATGATGGGTTCACTCTGTCTATTTGCAACACAGTGGACTGTAGCCCACCAGGATCATCTGTCCGTGGGATTTTCTACACAAGAATGGGAAGTGGCTTGCCATTTCCTTCTCCAGGGAATACTCCCAACCCAGGGATCAAACTCTTATCTCCTACATTTCAGGTGGATTCTTTACCACTAACCCACCTGAAATAGTATTTAACAAGGACCTACTGTACAGCACAGGGAGCTGTACTCAATATTTTGTGTGTGTGTATATATATATATATGTGTGTGTGTGTGAAGTGAAGTGACAGTTGCTCAGTCATGTCCAACTCTTTGTGATCCCATGGACTGTAGCCCACCAGGCTTCTCTGTCCATGGAATTCTCCAGGCAAGCATACTGGAGTGGGTTGCCACTCCCTTCTCCAGGGGATCCTCCCAACCCAGGGATCGAACCTGGGTCTCCCACACTACAGGCAGATTCTTTACCATCTGAGCCACAGGGGAAGAAGCGCATATATATGTAGGTATGTATGTATATGTTTTATATATATATATATATAAAATATACAAATTTTCAGATTCTTTTCCCTTATAGGTTATGACAAAATATTGAGTATAGTTCCCTGTGCTATGCAGTAGGTCCTTGTTAGTTATTTTATATATAGTGGTGTATGTATGTTAATTCCATCTTCCTAATTTATCTACACCCCCTTCTCCTTTGGTAACCATAAGTTTGTTTTCTATGTCTGTAAGTCTATTTCTGTTCTGTAAATGAATTCATTTGTATCTTTTTTTTTTCAGATTCCACATATAAGTGATATCATATGATATTTGTCTTTCTTTGTCTGGCTTAGTTAGTATGATAATCTCTGGTTCCATCCATGTTGCTGCAAATAGCATTATTCTTTTTAGTGGCTGAGTAATATTCCATTGTGTGTATGTGTGTGTGTGTATACATATATATATACACACCACATCTTTATCCATTCATCTGTCAATAGACATTTAATTGCCTCCATGTCTCAGCTACTGTAAATAGTGCTACTATGAACATTAATATCTTTTTGATATTAATTGCTGCTGCTGCTGCTGAGTCGCTTCAGTCGTGTCCGACTCTGTGCAACCCCAGAGACGGCAGCCCACCAGGTTCCCCCATCCCTGGGATTCTCCAGGCAAGAACACTGGAGTGGGTTGCCATTTCCTTCTCCAACACATGAAAATGAAGTCGCTCATCATGTTTGACTCTTTGCGACCCCATGGACAGCAGCCTACCAGGCTCCTCCGTCTATGGGATTTGCCAGGCAAGAGTACTGGAGTGGGGTGCCATTGCCTTCTCCATTTGATGTTAATTAGATATCATTAATATCTAATTCAGATATTTTTGAAGTATAATTTTCTTTGAATATATGGGATTACTAGATCATATGGTAGTTCTATTTTTAGTTTGTTAAGGAACCTCCATAATGACTGTACCAATTTTCATCCCCACCAACAGTACAGGAGACTCCCTTTTTTCCACATCCTCTCCAGCAGTTGTTACTGTAGACTTTTTGATGATGACCATTCTGACCAGAGTGATGTGATATCTCTTTGTAGTTCCCCCCCCCCCCAAATGCTGGCTTTTCTGCTTACACACTTGCCTTTTTTTTTTTTTGGCTGTGGTGGGTCTTTGTGCTGTGAGGGCTTTTCTCTAGTTGTGCCAAGCAGGGGCTACTCTTTGTTGAAGTGCATAGACTTCTCATTGCAGTGACTTCTCTTGTTGTGGAGCACAGGCTCCAGGGCACATGGGCTTCCATAGTTGCACCTCCCAGGCTCTAGAGCACAGGCTCAACAGTTGTGGCACACAAGCTTAGCTGCTCTGAGGCATGTGGTATCTCCTCAGATCAGGGATTGAACCCATGTCTCCTGCACTGGCCAGCAGAATCTTTACCACTGAGCCACCAGGGAGGCCTCTCATTATAGTTTTGATTTGCATTTAGATTTCTACCCATTGGTGATGGATGGAAAATCTGGCGTGCTGCAGTTCATGGGGTCTCAAAGAGTTGGACACAACTGAGCAACTGAACTGAACTGAATTGAACCCATTTTTTGGTTGGGTTGTTTGTCTGTTTGTTTCGATGTTGAACTATATGACCTGTTGTTTGTATTTTTGGAAATTAATCCCTACTAGTGACATTCTGTGACAAGATTGGTACAGACATTCAGAAAAATTGTTAGAAACATTTACAGCAGTGTCTGTTGAATGTAATAAGAAGTTGAGCTTATACAGGCATGTTGCTAGTTTGGTTCCAGACCATCACAATAAAGCAAATATGGGTTGACCAAAAAGTTTGTTTGGGTTTTCTGAGCAATGTTATAGAAAAACTTGAATGAAATTTTTGCTCAATCCAATACCACAATAAAGCAAATACCACAATAAAGTGAATCACACAAATTTTTTTGTTTGCCAGTGCATACAAGGGTTATGTTTACACTATACTATGGTCTAAGCGTGCAATAGCATTATGTCGAATAAAACATATATACCTTAATTAAAAAATACTTCACTGATAAAAGCTGACCACTGTCTGACAGCACAGGATTTCCATAAACCTTCAATTTATGAAAAATTGCAGTATCTGTGATGTTCAATAAAACAAGGTATGCCTATATTGTGTATATCTTTAACATTTCATTTTGTGTTTTACAAAATTATGTTATCTTACAAAATTATCAGAGTGTGATAGCTTGGAAATTTCAAAAGTTCTCTGGTTTGGCAGTTTTGTGATCTTATACGAGTAACTAAAACTCAGTGTGCCCCTTCTGGTAGGTCTGGTAGGTCATTGAGATGATTAGAGGTAATGAATGTATCTGAAGCACCTGGTACCGTGCCTGACATTAACAGAAATTAATGGGATCCCATCATGGAACAGTTCCTAACAAAACTATCTTCCAGTTGGCTGTTGAAGAACACACAAAATTGTGGAGTGTGGTGAGTGAATCTTTTTATTCAGGATCATGAATCATATTCTAACTAATGTAGAGTACATTGTGGCCCCAACCTCTCCTTCCTATTCTCGTCTCATGTTCCCCTTCCCCAGAGTTCTTTTCTCTATTTCTTCGTCCAAAGGTCCCAACTGATTTTCATTTCTTAAAAGCACAGTCATTTTCTGTTCCTGAAGCAGAGCGGGGGATGGAAATTTCTGGCCACTGTGGTCTGGCCTCCTGTTCAAGCATCTAAAAATAACCAGACCATTCATACTGGGCCAATTCACCTCCTGCTGGCGTTTCTGCTGTTCCTTATTGTGCTAAAAGAGTATCTGTTCCTTCTTTCCAGTATTACAGAAAGCGCCTTTCTCTCACCTTCACCTTGGAAGGTATCAGTACCTTTATTACTGGGGGCACTGTTGTATGGTGGTTAACTACAAGTACTTTAGAGCCAGAAACGTTGGATTGAATTCTGACTCTGCTGCTTGTTAGTTGTGTGGCTTAGGGAAAACATAATTTTAAAAATTATCAGAATTAATATTAGAAGCAATAACATCAGGGCTATTTATTCTAGGGGAAATGAGTTTGAACCATTGCCTAACCTGACTATTCAAGAAAGTGAAATGGAGTAAAAGGCTTTACCAGGCCATCTTTTCTTCCAGGATTCTACAGCTGTTTTGTTTGACAGTAGATCACTGGTTTAGTCTGACTCTAATTCAGAACTTTGCTGGTTAGGGTATTTTAATTTAAGGCAATGTGATTTAAAACTCCTCTGTGATTGGGACTTCCCTGGCTCCCAGTGGCTAAGACTCCGAGCTTCCACTGCAGGGGATGCAAGGTTAGTTCCCTGGTCTGGAAACTTAGATTCCACAAACCACATTCCATGTGGCTAAAAAAAAATTTTAAGTAAAAAAAAAAAATAAATTGTAAAAGGTAAAATTAATTTTTAAGAAGTCCCTCTGTGATTTAAATTTTACTTCCTATAAACCAGAAATTAAGTCTAGAATCTTCAGTAGCTCAGATTAAAATTTTGTCTAGAATATGAACATTCTTTTGAACCTAAATTCCTACAGAGATTTCATTCTAACAACTAACTAGTTAGCTGTTTGTTTCCCCATCTTTCTTCTGTTTATCTCCACTGATTTGTCACCCTAAGCTCAGACATCACTCTTTTAGGGATGCAGCCTCCAATCCTCCAAGTCTGTTGCATGGACGCCTTTCATAGCTTCACTGAAGAGGATTGTAATTGCCTGCGAGTGTACCTAGATGTCCTACCAATCAGTGAACTTCTTATAGCCCACTACCCTGTCTTCCCCAGTCCCCCTTGACTTCACCTCCTTGATACCTGCCCATCCTTCAGTCCTCAGATCAAATGGTTTACCTGCTATGGAAGATTTCCCCATTATAGAGAGCTGTAATTTCCTGTGTTTTTTCTTTCATGGCATTTATCACTAGTCATTTTTTTTATTTTCATGAATTTCTATCTCACTTATTAGACTACAAACTCCTTAGAAGCAGGACCATGTTTGCATATAGCTTACTACTGTGTCCCCAGCACCTAGCATGGTACCTGGCTCCCTGTAGCAGTTACTAAGTATTTACTGGCTGATAAAGGATGCTGTTTCATTCATTCATCCTCCTTAGGACAAACTGTCTTGTTGATATTTGTGGCCTTCACAGACAACAGGCATACAAGCCTTTTATGATATGAGAGAGAAAGGCAGAAAAATAGGTCTGCAAGGAGGCAAACAAGATAGGAAACTATCATCTTTTTTAAAAAATTTATTTCTGGCTGCACTGTCTTCATTGCTGCAGGCGGGCTTTCTCTAGTTGGGGCAAGTAGGGGCTACTCTTCCTTGTGATCGGGCTTCTCATTGCAATGGCTTTTCTTGTTGCAGATCATGGGCTTTAGGGCACGCAGGCTTTAGTAATTGCAGCACCCAGGCTCAGTAGTTGCAGCTCACGGGTTTAGTTGCTCTGCAGCATGTAAGGTCTTCCTGGACCAGGGATAGAACCCATGTGCCCTGCATTTGCAGATAGATTCTTACTCACTGTACCACCGAGGAAGTCTGGTGAACTATTCTTATCAAAAGTTAAACCTGAACCTATTCAAGACTTTAGACCTAACTTCTATTTTACAAGAAATAAAGAGATAGAAGAATATTTGATAACAACAGTATTGATTGCAAGGAAGCAATCAAGCAAATCCAGAAATTTTAAAACTTTCTGCAAGACAACTGGTCTACACAAAGATTGTGACAAGAAAAAGTGCGAAGATTATTCCAGATTAAAAGATTAAACAGGCATAATATCCAAATGCATTATGTGGACCTCAATTTGGTTCCTGGTTGTAAAAGACAATTACAAAAGACATCTTAACCACAATTTGGGAAGTTGAAATACGGACTCTATATTAGATGATACTTTGAAATTGTTGTTTCTTATATATCTTATACACAAAAAATGTCCTTATTCTTAGAAGATGTATGATAAGATATTTAGGGTGGAGTGTCATGATGTCTACAACACAGATGATTCAACAACAATAAAATACATGTATAGATTAAGCAAATATGGGCAAATATTAACAATCATTGAATTGAATTTGGGTGAAAAGTATACAGAGATTACTGTGGAAGGTTTTTTCATTTGTTTATGGTTTTTGGATTGAGGGAGTCAGGTTTAATTTCCATAGAGTAAAATTCAAAAATTTTAAATTTACATAGTGTAAAGTTTTATTTTGACAAACACATGAAGTAGTGTAGCTACCATCATGGTCAAGATCTAGAATATATCTATTGCTTTCAAAGCTCTCCTTGCCTCTTTGTAGTCATTTCCTCATCCTGTACCCCCAACCTTTGGCAACACTGATCTATTCTCCAACTCTATAATTTTGTCTTTTCCAGAATGTAATATAAATGCATTTTAAGTCTGGCTTTTTAAACTTAGTATACTAGTTTTCTAGGGCTGCTCTAACAAAGTACCACAAACCAAGTGGCTTAAAGCAACAGAAATTTATTGTCTCAGTTCTGGATGCTAGAAGTCCAAAGTCAATTTGTCAGGAGGTTCATGCTCTCTGGATGGCCCTTGGGGAGAATCTGTTCATGCCTTTCTCTTCATTTCTGGTGTCACCAGCAATCCTTGGTGTTCTGCATCTCACAGCAGCATAACTGCAATCTCTGCCTTGACATTGCATGGTGTTCTCCCTGTGTGTTGCCTGTCATTGCGTTAGTTACCAGTGATATTGAAGTAAGGGCTCACCCTATTCAAATGTATGACCTCATCTTAGCTAATTATATCTGCAATGATCCTATTTCTAAGTAAGGTCACATTTTGTGATGTTGGGATGTGTGTTTAGGATTTCATATTTTTTGGGGGGAGATACCATTGAACCTAGGAGACTTAGCTTGATATATTTGAGATTCATGTATGTTTTCACATGTTTCAGGAGTTATCAATGTGTAGTATCCTATTGTGTGGATATATCACGCTTGTTTTCATTGAAGTACAGTTGACTTACAATATTATATTAGTTTCAGATGTTACAGCATAGTGATTCAGTATTTTTATTGAGTATACCCCATTTAAAGTTATTAGACAATAATTGCTATATTTTCTTGTTCCTTATCTAATTTACACATAGTATTTTGTATCTCTTAATCCCCTACCCTTCTCTTGCCCTTCCCCCCTTCTCTTTCTCCACCGGTAATCCTAGTTAGTTCTCTGTATCTGTATGTTTGTTCTGTTTTGAATACACATTCATTTGTTGTATTTTTAGATTCCATATATAAATGATAACATACAGAATTTGTTGTCCTTTGACTTATTTCATTAAACATAATACTCCTTAGGTCCATTATATTGTTGCAAATGGCAGAATTTCATTGTTTTTTATGGCTCTAATAGCCCATTATATATATATAACTGTCCATTCATCTGTTAATAGATACTTGAGTTGCTTCTGTATCTTGGCTACTGTAAATAATGCTGCTGTGACCATTAGGGTGATGTATCTTTCTGAATTAATGTAGCTTTTTTGAGGAAAATTCATAGTTTACCACAGTGGCTGCACCAGTTTAATGCCACCAAAAGTGTACAAAGGTTTCCCTTTCTCTACATCCTCACCAACAGTAGTTATGGCTCATGGGCTCTAGAGCATGGGTTAAGTAGTTGTGGCACACCAGCTTGGTTGCTCTGTGGCATATGGAATTTTCCTGGACCAGGGATCAAACCCCTGTCCCCTGCATCAGCAGGTGGATTCTTATCCATTGTACCAAAAGGGAAGTCTGGAAGAATTAATATTGTTAAAATGTCTATATTACCCAAAATAATATGCAGATTCAATGCAATCCCTATCAAAATACCATGAAAATTTTTACAGAACTAGAAGTAATCTTAAATTTATATGAAACCATAAAAGACCCCAAATTGCCAAGCAAACTTGAGAAAAAAGAACCAAGTAGAGATATCATGCTCCTTGACTTCAGACTATATTACAAAGCTACAGTAATAAAAACAGCATGATACTAGCTTCCAAACAGATATTTTGATCATAGAACAGAATAGAGAGTCCAGAAATAAACTCATGTACCTATGGCCAATTAATCTATGACAAAGGAGGCAAGACTATAAAATGGAGAAAAGGACAATCTCTTCAATAAGTGGTGCAAGGAAAATTGGACAGCTGCATGTAAAAAAACTAGATTAAAACAGTTCCTCACCTTATGCAAAAATAAATTCAAATGGATTAAAGACCTAAATGTAAGGCCTGAAACCATAAAACTCCTAGAAGAGAGCAGAGGCAGAACATTCTTTGACATAAATCATAGCAATATTATTTTAGATTAGTCTCCCAGGACAAAGGAAATAAAAACAAAAATGAATGGAACCTAATTAAACTTAAAAGCTTTTGCACAGCAAAGCAAACTATTGACAAGACAAAAAAACAATATTCTGAATGGGAGGAAATATTTGATACAGTCAAGTGATATGACTGATGGGGTTAATATCTAAAATATATAAACAGCTCATACAACTCAATATCAGAAAAACAAACAACCTGAGTGAAAAAAGGATATACCACATTTTATTTGTCCATTTATCAGCTGAAAGACATTTGGATTGTTTACAGTGTTAGCCAATTATGAATAAACACTATAAATATAATTTATACTTATATAACACTGAATTATGACCACAGTATTAAATGTAGCATTATCATTATTAATAAATACTGCTACTGTAGGCATTTGCATATAGATTTTTGTGTGAACAGAAATTTTCACTTATCTTGGGTAAATATCAAGGAATGGGATGATTATCTCTATGAGAAACTTCTAGACTTTTCCAAAGTGGTGGTACTATTTTCCATTCCCATCAACAGTATAGTCCTTCTACATTTTCGTTAGCACTTGGCATTTAAGTTTTTCTGATTTCAGCCATTTCAATGCACATTTAGTGGTATTTCACTTTGGTTTCAGTGTGCATTCCCCTAATAACTTATGAGGGCTTCCCAGATGGCTCAGTAGTAAAGAATCCACCTGCCAAGCAGGAGACATGGGTTTGATCCCTGGGTCAAGAAGGTCCCCTGGAAAAGGAAATAGCAATCCACTCCAGTATTCTTGGACTTCCCTGGTGGCTCAGACAGTAAAGCATCTGTCTACAATGCGGGAGACCTGGGTTCGATCCCTGGGTCAGGAAGATCCGCTGGAGAAGGAAATGGCAATCCAGTTCAGAGCTATTGCCTGGAAAATCCTATGGACAGAGAAGCCTGAGAGGTTACA
The DNA here is from genome assembly GCA_006408695.1 of Aepyceros melampus. NCBI lineage: Eukaryota > Metazoa > Chordata > Mammalia > Artiodactyla > Bovidae > Aepyceros > Aepyceros melampus. The sequence continues at coordinate 130,680 of SJXQ01001275.1, forward strand.
GTCCATGGGGTCGCAAAGAGTCAGACACAACTGAGCGACTTCACTCACTTCACCAGTATTCTTACCTGGGAAATCCCATGGACAGAGGAACCAGGTGAGTTGCAGTTCATGGTATTGCAGAGTTGGACATGACTTAGTGACTAAATAACAACAACAACAACAATGACTTAGAATGTTAAGCATCTTTTCACATGCTCATCTGCCATTGGTGTACCTTCTTTGGTAAAATATCTGGTCAAATATTTTGCCTGTTTTTATTAGGTTATTTGTTGTGTGAATTCTCTCTATATTCTATATATAAGTCCTTTAGTAGATATGTGTTTTTAAAATACTTTCTCCCAGTCTGTGGCTTTCAGTTCAGTTCAGTTCAGTCGCTCATTCATGTCCAACTGTTTGCGACACCATGAATTGCAGCACGCCAGGCCTCCCTGTCCATCACCAACTCCCAGAGTTCACTCAGACTCGCATCCATTGAGTCAGTGATGCCATCCAGCCATCTCATCCTCTGTCGTCCTCTTCTCTTCCTTCCCCCAATCCTTCCCAGCATCAGAGTCTTTTCCAATGAGTCAACTCTTCGCATGAGGTGGCCAAAGTACTGGAGTTTCAGCTTTAGCATCACTCCTTCCAAAAAAATCCCAGGGTTGATCTCCTTCACAATGGACTTGTTGGATCTCCTTGCAGTCCAAGGGACTCAAGAGTCTTTTCCAACACCACAGTTCAAAAGCATCAATTCTTCGGTGCTCAGCCGTCTTCACAGTCCAACTCTCACATCCATACATGACTGCTGGAAAAACCATAGCCTTGACTAGACGGACCTTTGTTGGCAAAGTAATGTCTCTGCTTTTGAATATGTTATCTAGGTTGGTCATAACTTTTCTTTCAAGGAGTAAGCGTCTTTTCATTTCATGGCTGCAGTCACCATCTGCAGTGATTTTGGAGCCCCCAAAAATAAAGTCTGACACTGTTTCCACTGTTTCCCCATCTATTTCCCATGAAGTGATGGGACCGGATGCCATGATCTTCATTTTCTGAATGTTGATCTTTAAGCCAACTTTTTCACTCTCCTCTTTCACTGTCATCAAGAGGCTTTTTAGTTCCTCTTCAATTTCTGCCATAAAGGTGGTGTCATCTGCATATCTGAGGTTATTGATATTTCTCCCGGCAATCTTGATTCCAGCTTATGCTTCTTCCAGCCCAATGTTTCTCATGATGTCCTCTGCATAGAAGTTAAATAAGCAGGGTGACAATATACAGCCTTGACGTACTCCTTTTCCTATTTGGAACCAGTCTGTTGTTCCATGTCCAGTTCTAACTGTTGCTTCCTGGCCTGTATACAGATTTCTCAAGAGGCAGGTTATGTGGTCTGGTATTCCNTGATGTCCTCTGCATAGAAGTTAAATAAGCAGGGTGACAATATACAGCCTTGACGTACTCCTTTTCCTATTTGGAACCAGTCTGTTGTTCCATGTCCAGTTCTAACTGTTGCTTCCTGGCCTGTATACAGATTTCTCAAGAGGCAGGTTATGTGGTCTGGTATTCCCATCTCTTTCACAGTTTTCCATAGTTTATTGTGATCCACACAGTCAAAGGCTTTGGCATAGTCAATAAAGCAGAAATAGATGTTTTTCTAGAACTCTCTTGCTTTTTCCACGATCCAGCGGATGTTGGCAATTTGATCTCTGGTTCCTCTGCTTTTTCTAAAACCAGCTTGAACATCAGGAAGTTCATAGTTCACTTTGCTGAAGCCTGGCTTGGAGAATTTTGAGCATTACTTTACTAGTGTGTGAGATGAGTGCAACTGTGCAGTAGTTTGAGCATTCTTTGGCATTGCCTTTCTTTGGGATTGGAATGAAAACTGACCTCTTCCAGTCCTATGGCCACTGCTGAGTTTTCCAAATTTGCTGGCATATTGAGTGCAGCACTTTCACAGCATCATCTTTCAGGATTTGAAACAGCTCAACCAGATTTCCATCACCTCCACTAGCTTTGTTCGTAGTGATGCTTTCTAAGGCCCACTTGACTTTACATTCCAGGATGTCTGGCTCTAGATGAGTGATCACACCATCATGATTAACTGGCTCGTGAAAATCTTCTTTGTACAGTTCTTCTCTGTATTCTTGCCACCTCTTCTTAATATCTTCTGCTTCTGTTAGGTCCATACCATTTCTGTCCTTTATCAAGCCCATCTTTGCATGAAATATTCCCTTACCTTGTCTTTTTCTTAATAGTGTCCTTCAAGAGCAGAACCTTAATTTTGATTAAGTCCATTTTATTTTTATGGGTTGCTCTTTTGAAATCATTGTACATGTTTTTTAGTTTTTCTGTGAGTTTGAAGTTTTTCTTTTCTTTTTTGGAGGGTGGCTGCTGAAGAAATGAAAAAAGTGAAGTTTTCTCGTCATGTCTGACTCTTTGCGACCCCATGGACTGAATAGAATACTGGAGTGGGTAGCCTTTCCCTTTTCCAACCCAGGAGATCCATCTCCTGGATCTTCCCAACCTAGAGATCGAACCCAGGTCTTCCACAGTGCAGGTGGATTCTTTACCGTCTGAGCCACAAGGGAAGTCCAAAAATACTGGAGTGGGTAGCCTATCCCTTTTCTGTGGATCTTCCCAACCCAGGAATCGAACCTGAGTCTCTTGCATTACAGGCAGATTCTTTACCAACTGAGCTATAAGGGAAGAAATGAAACTTTCACAATAAAAAGTTGGGGAAGAAAAGAAGGCAGAGAAAGCTATTTTTTTTTTAAAAAAGAAGCAAACAGTTATTAAGAGGCAAGCAATACAAGACAAAGTCCTTTTTAAAAGAACTCTCCAATCTGGCTTTTTTTCACCCTTTAGTCCTCCACAGATTCAGTCCCTTTCAACCCTACTGTTTCTTCCTCAATTCCTTGTTTAATCAATCTCAAGAGAATAAGAGAGAGTAGGAGGGAGAGATAGAGAGAAAAATAAGATTTTGGAACATTTCAGCATTCATGATGGGGAGTTTTGAACCTATTCTTAGAAGTTCCCCTGAGACTGGAGTGGTAGTGACCCAGACTCCTCAGCTTCAGGAACTGGAGTTGATTTTGGCTGTGATTTGAACACCCATGTGTGTGTGCTAAGTTACTTCAGTTGTGTCCAACTCTTTTCAAACCTATGGACTATAGCCCTCCAGGCTCCTCTGTCCATGAGATCTTCCAGGCAAGAATACTGAAGTGGATTGCCATGCCCCCTTCCAGGGAATCTTTCTGACCCAGGGATAGAACCCATGTCTCCTGCATCTTGCAGGAAGATTCTTTACAACTGAGGCACTAGGGAAGCCCCTGAGACTGCAGAGAGATCGTCAGTTCAGATCCCTGGGGTCTGACTTGTACTCCCTCAGTCATTGACGAATAGCAGGCCATTGCCAAGCCTGGTGAGAGGCTTGCTGAAGCTATTAATCTGTGGCCTGAGAGGTAGTCCTCAGCATGGTAGGAAACTGGTCCTCTTGTTGCCTGTAGAAGTTCTCCAAACCCAGAAGATGAGCAAAAGGAGCTCCAGTCAGTGAACTGGCTTCCTGTCTACCTTCTACCAGCTGTCTTCCTGCTGTACACATCTGTCTCATCTCTCCTGGGCAGGGCTTTGTCCATCACATCCTATTCAGATACTGGTGGTGTCTCCCTCATTCCACCCCCTGTATGATCCTTTGAAGCTGGTTTGAAGGGACAATAAGAACCTAGGTTAAACTCCCTGTAGATTGTTTTCAAGGTGGTAACCCAGATAGAGGAAGACCTAAGATACTCTTTGGACTCTTTGTGATGACCCTTTGATTTATCTTGCTTTCTCTGCTGTTACACTCATTCTGCCAAAAAGGAACAAGTTGGAAACACATGGAAGCTTAATTCAACTGGGGTCCTAATTTTCTGATTCCTGGCCTGAGCATGTGTCATATGTCCTGAGTTATCAGCCTTGTCATAAGTTATATTCTGGATGGTCTTTGGAACAGGTCCTTATCAATGGTCTTTGGAATACTCTAATCTGCCCAAGACTGTTTTGGATTAAACCCAGCATTGTCACTTGTCCAAAAGTAGGCTTCTTTCCAGGAGAAGGTGCCTCTATCAGAGCCACAGCTAACTTTGAACCCTGTTGACTGCCTTCAGTACATGGGTAATATGGTGGGTTTTGTGTGTCATTGACTTCCCAAAGTTCAGACTTTGTAAACCAGTCAGACTCATTTCATGCCTAATTCAGCCATATTGGCATTCCGCAGGGGACCCTGTGGCCCATGTTCTCTCTTCCTCAATCAGCCTCAGATGCTTCCCCAGTATCACCAGCTGCTGATCCCAGAGCTCCTGCTGAGTATAGCCAACCTCTGCCACACTGTTAGTACTTGGCTGCTGCTCCCATTAGAATAACCGCTGATGTTGGTATAGTACTTTTCTATTTAGAAATGGATGAATACAGTCTTGCTTAATGCTCACCTAACCTTGTGAGTAACCTTATGAGTAATAGTACCTACTCCCAGTTTTCAGATAAGGAATCTGAGGTGCAAAAGGTCAAGTCACATATCCATGGTTACCTAGCTGATGTTTTGAGAAGGGCAAAACTGGATTCAAACCCAGATCTTCTGAGAAAAATAGAATGTTTAAGTTGCTTTTATAGAATATTCCTGGAAAGATATATAAGAAACTAATCTCATGGATGGCCTGTTGGGATAAAAGAACTGGGTGGCAGAGAGACAGCAGGGACAGGAATGTTTCCCATGATATACGATTCTATGAACCACGTTACTATATTATCCATTTAAAAAAAGAGCTTGTCCCTGCCTTCTTTCTTTGGGCTGATCTGCTGATTCCTCTATCGGTGATCAGCTTAAAAACCACTCATCTATCACTCAGCTGAGTGCATCAAGACATCACACTTCTGAAACTGGCAGCATTTTGGTGTAAAATTTGTGTAATAGCTTCAGTCTTCCAGCATGAATCCATTTACATTACACTAACATAATGTGTGGAGACACACCCCATGTCCTTCAGGGAAAAAAAAGCTGTGTTTTCCTTGTCAAGGCAGGCCAGCCCTGTTCTCCCTGCAGTGCATCTCAGCCAGCCTCTTAGGTATCTGAGGTTGCAGGGAGGCGACAGCACCCTCAGTCTCATCAGCCAGGGGAGGACTGGGGGTGATCCACTGTTCCGGGAATGCAGAATTTGGGGGCAGGATGGGGGATTTTTCCCCCTATCAGATTCTTTGACATATCAAGAAACAGGCTAGAGGGGTGGGGACTTCCAGAATGGCAGAGTAAGGAGCTCAGCAGACATCTCTGACAAACAACAATTTGGTGAAGTTTTAGTCTCTGAGAACTGTCCTAAGAGCATACCGCAAGTGAAGAAACATTCATTCAAGAAAATCTACTAATTTCAGGAAGAACAGGGTGGGGCTAAGGCATTTGAGGGGTTTCCCTGGTGGCTCAGTGGTAAGAATCACCCTGCCAATGCAGGAGACAGGATTCAATCCCTGGGTCGGGAAGATCCCCAGGGGAAGGAAATGGCAGCCTGCTCCAGTATTCTTTTCAGGATAATCATATGGACAGAGGAGCCTGGCAGGCTATAGTCCATGGGGTCACAACAGAGTTAGACAGGACTTAGGAACTAAACAAACAACATGGCATTTGAGACAGGGACAAGCTCCTTTACCCCTGTCCCCTGCTCTTCACCCCACACATTCTGCTCCATGCAAGTACAGCCAAGAAGACATGGGCTCCTTCCCAGAATCTCCCAGTCTGGGGTTACAGTTTAACCTCTGGAGGGACAGGCTCCCCTGGGGTTAAACTCTCCCCTGTCATCCCCTTTATTGCAAAAGCTCTATAGCAGGCAAGCACAGCAGAGTGGACCAGGTCTCCCTTCCCCAACCCAGTCTTCACTCATAGAAACTGGATCACTCATACATTGCTGGGAGGAATGTCAAATGGTACAGCCACTCTGGAAATCAGTTTGGCAGTTTCTTAAAAACCTAAATATACAACTACCATACAACCCAGCAATTGCAATCCTGGGCATTTATCCCAGAGAAATGAAGACATATGTTCAAACCAAAACCTATACACATATGTTTATAGCAGCTTTATTTATAATAGCTCAAAATTGGAAACAACCCAAACATCCTTCAACAGGTGAATGGTTAAACAAATTGATACATCGATAAGATGGAATACTCCTCAGCCATAAAAAGAAACTATCAATCATGAAATAACCTGGATGAATCTCTAGAGAATTATGCTGAGTGGAAAAAAAAATCCCAAAAGGTTATATACCATATTATCTATTTATATAACATTTTCTAAACAGAAAAATTATAGAAATGAGGTAGAGATTATAGTTGCCAGGGATAAGGAGGAGTTGGGGCAGAAGGGAACTGTGTGTGGCTATAAAAGGATAACATAGGGACTTCCCTGGCGATCCAGTGGTTAAAACACCAGATTTGCACTGCAATCCCTGGTTGGGGAGCTAAGATCCCACATGCCATGGGGTTAGCCAAAATAGAAAATATATATATATAACATAAGAGATCTTAGTGATGATAGAAATGTTCTGTATCTTGACTGTATCAGTGTCAGTATCCTGATTGTGATATTGTACTATAGTTTCACAAGATGTTACATGGGAAAAATTGTAAAGGATTTTTTGATCTCTGTATTATTTCTTACAAGTATGTATAAATCTGCAAATACATCAAAATAAAAAGCTTATTTTTTTTAAAACATGGAAAAGATTTGAATAGACATAGACATTTGTCAAAAGATGTACAGATGGCTAATAAGTACATGAAAAGATGCTCAACATTCAGTTCAGTTCAGTTCAGTCGCTCAGTCGTGTCCGACTCTTTGTGACCCCATGAATCGCAGCACGCCAGGCCTCCCTGTCCATCACCAGCTCCCGGAATTCACTCAGACTCACGTTCATCGAGTCAGTGATGCCATCCAGCCATCTCATCCTCAGTCGTCCCCTTCTCCTCCTGCCCCCAATCCCTCCCAGCATCAAAGTCTTTTCCAATGAGTCAACTCTTCGCATGAGGTGGCCAAAGTACTGGAGTTTCAGCTTTAGCATCATTCCTTCCAAAGAAATCCTAGGGTTGATCTTCAGAATGGACTGGTTGTATCTTCTTGCAGTCCAAGGGACTCTCAAGAGTCTTCTCCAACACCACAGTTCATGCAAATCAAAACTGCAGTAAAATAATATAGCTAAAACTAAAAGCAAGACAATAACAATTGGTTAAGAGGATGCAGAGAAATTAAAACCCTTATACATTGCTAGTGGAATGTAAAATGGTGCAGTCAATTTTGAAAACAGTTCTTCAAAATCATAAACATAGTTACCATTGACCAAGTAATTCTAATCTTAAGTAAACATCCAAAAGAAATGAAAATACATACTTATCAAAAACTGTTTTTCAATGATAAAAAGGAATTACTGATACATGCTACAAGATGGATGATTCTTGAAAACATTTTAAGTCAAAGAAGTCAACTGCAAAAGACCACATGTTACATTTAAATTATATTATATCAAATGTCCAGAATAGGTAAATCTATAGAGACAAAGTTGATTTGTGGTTGCCTGGGGGCAAGCTGGGTGACTGCTAATGAGTATAGTATTTCTTTGGAGGAGAATGAAAATGTCTAAAATTAGATTGTGGTGATGTTTGGTCAAACCTGTAAACTTACTAAAGAACATTGACTTTTACCCTTTAAAAAGGCAAATAGTATGGTATGTGAATTATATGTCAATAAGGCTAAAAAAAGAAAAAAGCCTGAATTCAAGCTATCTCTTTCATACTCTTTGTTAAACTTTTTATTCAGAAAAAAATTTTAAGTCACAAAAAGTTGTAAGATTCACCCACCACTGACATTTTGCCTGTTTTTAAGGTCAAATTCCCTTGGCTTTGGACTGATGTAGTTTTTTTTTTTTTTAATAGGCCTGGGTTTCAGACTGTGTTGCTTACTCTACTCCAGTGGTTTGCAATAGAGCCGCCTGGCACTGTTTGGAGACGTCTTGGAGGCAGCTGCTACTGGCATTCAGTGAATAGAGGCCGGTGAGGCTGGGAAACATCCGACAGCACAGGGCAGCCCTCCCAACCAAACTTATCTGGACCAAAACACTAGTAGTGCCAAGACTGAGAAACCGGTTGTACTCAGCCTGTTTATTAAAAAAAAAAAAAAGAAAGAAAAGAAATATCATGGTCTTGTTAAACAGAGTGAGGATTTTATTCTCAGATTAGAGCTTTCAGGCTTCCCTACTGCCTCATGGTAAAGAATCTGCCGGCAATGTGGGAGACATGGGTTCAATCCCTGGGTCAGTATGAAAAAGAAATGACAACCCACTCTAGTAGTATTGCTTGGGAAATCCCATGGAGAGAGGAACCTGGTGGGCTACAGGCCTTGGGGTCTCAAAGAGTCAGACACGACGAGTGACTACAGAACAGCAACAAGAGCTCTGGAGTGTGGAGTGTGTATATGATTTATTATTTGGTCTTTCAGTTGGTTCCCTACCCTAAACATTTACCTTCTCCCTATAAGGCAGGAGCCAGACAGAAAACGCTGCAGCATCTGAGCAACACCGTAAATGAATGGGCACTTAAGAATTTGGAAAAGACGATAGGGCAGTAACTAGGGAGTCAAGTGGCAGCATTAACAAGGCCTGGGGGACAGGAAAGCCGGTGGATTGGGAAATCTGGTCCCAGTTTGAGGCTGCTTTATCATGGCACTGGGATAAGCCACAGCCATAGGGCTTAAAGGATCCAAGAGGTCATTTCATACATGACTTCTTGCTACTTTGGTTCCCTCATGAAATGCTGTCACTGTGGCCATTCCAAGAGGTTGGGGTTGTCAGGGTGACTGCATGCTAGGATATCTTGGCATCCAACTTTTCAGTGGATATGCCCTCCCAGTGCCACATGAGGGACCTGTGCAGGGTTTCCATGGTCTCTAGAGAAGATGGGAACCACAAAGGGAATCTTGGGTCCTCTGAAAGGCCTTTGCTCAGGAAGTTGAAGCTTTCATCCACCGTTACATATATATATACATATATATATATACACATATGTACCTATATATGTATGTATCAGTTCAGTTCAGTTCAGCCACTCAATCGTGTCCAACTCTCTGCATCCCCATGAACTGCAGCCCGCCAGGCCTCCCTGTCCATCACCAGCCCCCGGAGTTTACCCAAACTCATGTCCATTGAGTCGGTAATGCCATCCAACAAACTCATCCTCTGTCATCCCCTTCTCCTCCTGCCTTCAATCTTTCCCAGCATCAGGGTCTTTTCAAATGAGTCAGCTCTTCTCATCAGGTGGCCAAAGTATTGGAGTTTCAGCTTCAACATCAGTCCTTCCAATGAACACCCAGGACTGATTTCCCTTAGGATTGACTGGTTGGATCTCCTTGCTGTCCAAGGGACTCTCAAGAGTCTTCAACACCACAGTTGAAAAGCATCAATTCTCCTGAGCTCGGCCCTGTTTATAGTCCAACTCTCACATTCATACATGACTGCTGGAAAAACCATAGCCTTGACTAGACGGACCTTTGTTGACAAAGTATGTCTCTGCTTTTTAATATGCTGTCTAGGTTGGTCATAACTTTCCTTCCAAGGAGTAAGTGTCTTTAATTTCATGGCTGCAATCACCATCTGCAGTGATTTTGGAGCCCTGAAAAATAAAGTCAGCTACTGTTTCCCTATCTGTTTGCCATGAAGTGATGGGACCAGATACCATGATCTTAGTTTTCTAAATGTTGAGCTTTAAGCCAACTTTTTCACTCTCCTCTTTCACTTTCATCAGGAGGCTCTTTAGTTCTTCTTCACTTTCTATATACCATGATGGGCCTAGGGTGGGTACATGGGAGGGTGCTGGTCATGAACCCCTGAATCCTTTATTTCTGCATTTTCCCAGAATGTCTGAAAAGTGTATCCTGCTCTGAGAGGGCACACAACAGTTTTCAGTAAATATTTGAATCTCAACTGCCTCAGGCACTGCATGAGGCACACTAGTGGAAAAGAAAGACTAGACCTCTAATCTCAGACATCATATATTAAAAATAATGTTTATTCAACAGCTGATTTTTCTCTGTTGAGAAATTGGCTTTATCACATCTTTGCTTGTTATCATCAGAAAGTTTTTAAGTTGAATAATACTAGTCAGTAAGAGCAACAGAGGGGTTGTCTGTTGAGTTTTCTATTAATAGAAGGGTTACTAACCATCAGCTGGAGTCAGAGGCTACAGAGAAAATCCTTCTAAAGTGTTTATTTAAGTGGATAAGCCACTAAAAGCTCAGTCATTGAAGAGCAAAATAGTGAAATGGAAAATATGGGTGAATAAAGTGAACCTAAAACTTTTGAAGACAAATGGGAAAAGCTGAATGATGGCTTTCTAAAAGAATGTTATTGCATTTGGGACTTAGAAGCTAAAAGCATTCTTTTTTTTTTTGTTTTTTTTTTTTTTTTAATTAATTTTTATTTTTTAGTTTGTTTTGCTTTACAATACTGTATTCGTTTTGTTACACATTGACATGAATTAGCCATGAGTGTACATGAACTCCCAATCCCGACCCCCTCCTCCACCCCCCGCCCCACACCCTCTCTCTTAAAAGCATTCTTTAAAGCAAGATATAGTCATTGCGGATGATAAATACTAATTTGGCCACATCTATTTTTCCTTTTAACTAATTTTAGTTGTGTTTTCCTTTTTGTTATTCTGTTTTACATAAAATATTTTAAATTTAAAATTTTTTCAAAGTCTATTCAGCATAAAGTGGGGTATAAATAAATACTTTTTTGAAAAACCAGAACAAAGTGTGGACAATAGATGTCCCCTGGGATGAAAGTCAGGAAGGGCAGGGTGGAGACAGGTATGCCAGAAAGGACAGAAAGTCCCCTGATAGCATTATGCCTCTATGAGGTCCTGAGCACAGTGTTCTAGGTCAGTCCAGACAAAACTGACCTTTGTTTAAAGAGTTTTTAAAACCAAACATTTTGGGTACATCAAGGCCCTCTACTCCTTAGATAACTGAGATCCAGTAACTGTAACAGTAACTATGTTACTATGTAATTTTATCCATGTTCCCAACCTCCATGCAATAGACAGAAGTTGAGGAAAATGAGAGACTTGAACTGGAACGATAATATAGGAATCTTCCTTAACAGAATCTACTAGAAGAGGATAAGGTGCTCTCTCAGGTTGAAAATCAGGTAGGAATTTTTGTTAACTTTGTCCTATTTCTTTGCAAAGCACAGGCAGAATCTGAGGTCCTTTTTGGACATCCAGAGAATAAATGCCATTTCTTTCACCTGCAGTTTCAAGCAGCCAACTTTGAGCCTCTGCTGGATCCAGACAGTGACTTCCTCTAACCCTTCCACAGAGTTATGGAGTTTTTTCCCCTCTGAGCACAAAACAGGGATTTCCCTGACACAGGCTTCTGTGTTCACACATAATTGCTGGTGAGCCTGTTACTGGTGGCTCATAGGAATGAGTTTGGAGGAGCTGACTTCCTCATGCTCTTATCTTGCTTCCACAGTTTCTCATTTGTGGGAGCCGAGTCTCCTCCACATTCAGAGAACCTAACTTGCAGCCAGGCATATAGACGTACTAGTCAATATCAGCCCGATTGTTTTTAGGTGTTTATTAGCTTTCTTAAAGAGAGTATGTACACATCTATTAGAAAGGCTAAAGCAAAATTAGAAACAATACCAAATGCTAGCAAGGATGCAGAAAAACTGGATCACTCACACACTGCTGATAAGAATGTAAGATGGTACAGCCACTCTGGAAAACAGTTTGACAGTTTTTTACAAACCTAACATGCACTTACCAAATGACCCAGCAGTTTCATTCCTTGGATATTTATCCTAGAGTAATGAAATCCTATGTTCACACAGAAACCTATTCATGAATGTTTATAGCAGTTTTATTCATAATACCCCAAAAGTAGAAATAACCAAGATGTTCTTCAACAGTAGATGAGTGGCTAAACTTTGGTACTTCTATTTATTTACTTATTTATTGGCCATGCTGTGTGGCATGTGCGATCTTAGTTCCTCTGCCCAGGATTGAACCTGTGTGCCCTGAAGTGGAAGCCGAGTCCTAACCACGGGAACACCAGGAAATTCCCCAAACTTTGGTACTTCTACGCCATAGAATACTGTACAGCAATTAAAAGGAATGAGCTATTGATTATTTTAAAAAGCCCATTCAAGAAGACACATCGTATGATTCCATTTATAGAGCATTCATAAAATAGCAAGATTTTAGAAATGGAGAACAGATTATTGGTTGTCTGGGATTAGGATTATAAGGAGAAGGAGCAGGATGATGGATGCAGTTCTGAAAGGCAACTAGAGAGATCCCATGGTTATGTAATTGTTCTGTATTTTGATTGGGATAGTGGATATAAAAACCTAATCGTGATTAAATTGTGTAAACACATACATGAGTACAAGTTAAACTAAAATATAAATAGAATAGGTGGATTATATTAATGCCAGTATTCTAGTTGTATTAGTGGGGTTTTTTTTGTGTTTTTTTTTTAACTTATTTATTTTTGGCTATGCTGGGTCTTTGTTGCTGCTCAGGCTTTTCTCTAGTTGCAGTGAGCCGGGGCTACTCTTCATGCATTGCACAGGCTTCTATTTCAGTGGCTTCTTTTGTGGTGGAGCACAGGCTCAAGGGCACTGAGCTTCGGTAGTTGAGGCTCATGGGCTCAGTAGTTGTGGCTCCCAGGCTCTAGAGCACAGGCTTAACAACTGTGGCCAGCAGGCTGAGTTGCTTCGTGGCATGTGGGATCTTCCTGGGTCAGGGATCGAACTCGAGTCTCCTGCATTGGTGGGCAAATTCTTTACCCCTGAGCCACCAGGGAAGCCCTGTTTTAGTGTTTTGAGAACTGTTAGCATAAGGGGGAGCCTAGTGGGCTGCCATCTCTGGGGTTGCACAGAGTCGGACACGACTGATGCGACTTAGGAGCAGCAGCAGCAGCAGCATAAGGGGGCATTGGAAGGGGAGGCTTCCCAGGTAGCCCAGTGGTAAAGAATCCATCTGCCAGTGCCAGAGATGCAAAAGACATGGGTTTGATCCTTGAGTTGGGAAGATCTCCTGGAGTAGGAAATGGCAACCCGCTCCAGTATTTCTTGCCTGGAAAATTCCACGGACAGAGGAGCCTGGCGGGCTACAGTCCGTGGGGTCACAAAGAGTCAGACACAACTGAGCAAGCACGCAGCATTCCGGGAAATAGGGTGAACAGTATATAGATCTCTATATTCTTTCTTATAACTGCATGTGAATCCACACTTAATAAAATTTCAGCAGCCATTCATATTAAAACAAAAGAAAACTCAGCAAACTGGGAATAGAGGGAAACGTCCTCAGAATGATAAAGAGCACCCTTGTCCTCCCCAGCAGTTGGTATTTAGGATTTTGGGGTTTTTTTTTGTCATTCTCATCGGTATGTAGTGGTATCACATTGTTGTAATTTGTAGTTCCCTAATGACAAATGATACAGGGCACCTTTTCATGTGCTTAATAACCATTTGCAGATCTTCTTTGGTGAAGTATGTGTTCAGATCTTTTGTGCATTTTTAAATTGGGCAGTTTATTATCTTATTGTTGAGTTCTGAGACTTTGTATATTATATACAAGTCTGTGTCAGATATGTGTTCTGCAAATGTTTTCTCCAAGTAAAGGCTTGATGTGTCTTTTCATATTTTAATGATGTCTTTAAAAAAGAAATTTAATTTTAATAAGATCAAGCTTGTTAATGTTTCTTTCCTGCATCATGCTGTTGATTTTATATTGAAAAACTCATTATCAGACCCAAGGTCATGCAGATTTTCTCTTATTTTTTCTTCAAGAAATTTTGTAGTTTTGCATTTTACATTTAGGTCTATGGTCCATTTTGGGTTACTTTTTATATAAGGTGTAAGGTCTGTGTCTAGGTTCATTTTTTTGCATATGAACATCCATCACTCTCACAAAAACAAAAATCAAAAAACCCCACAGTGATGGTCATATGTCAAAGGAATATCGGAGCCAACGGAATAGAGTTCTTAATGGCCAGAGTTCTTAATGGCTTCCCTGGTGGCTCAGAGGTTAAAGCGTCTGCCTCCAATGCGGGAGACCCTGGTTTGATCCCTGGGTCAGGAAGATCCCCTGGAGAAGGAAATGGCAATCCACTCCAGTATTCTTGCCTGGAGAATCCCATGGACAGAGAAGCCTATTACATTACAGTCCACGGGGTCGCAAAGAGTCGGACACGACTGAGCGACTTCACCAAACACCAAAATGGCCAAATCTGGAACAATTTGAGCAACAAAATTAATAAAGTATTGCAGTATTATATTATAGCCATAGCATAAAATAAATATTCATGATTCCATCTGGTATCAATAAATGATGGAATAAATAAATAAACTGGGGAGACTAGATATATCTCCCATGCAAATAACTGATGTAGGTTTTCTGCCCTTAAGAGGATAGAACATAATTTTCCACACCTTAAATGTGGTTTGTGGAGAAGGCAATGGCACCCCACTCCAGTACTCTTGCCTGGAAAATCCCATGGGTGGAAGAGCCTGGTAGGCTGCAGTCCATGGGGTCCTGAAGAGTCGGACATGACTGAGCGACTTCACTTTCACTTTTCACTTTCATGCATTGGAGAAAGAATGTCAGCCCACTCCAGTGTTCTTGCCTGGAGAATCCCAGGGACAGGGGAGCCTGGTGGTCTGCCGTCTATGGGGTTGCACAGAGTCGGACACGACTGAAGTGACTTAGCAAATGTGGTTTGTACGTGGTGACTTTCTTCCAAAGAGTATAGTATGGAAATAAAGAAAAAAAAGAGTAGCTTTACAGTAGAGAGTGAAAGTGTTATTCATGTCTGACTCTTTGCGACCCCATGGACTGTAACCCCCCCAGGTTCCTCTGTCCATGGGATTCTCCAGGCAAGAATTCTGGAGTGTATTGCCATTTCCTTCTCCAGGGGATCTTCCCAACCCAGGGACTGAACCCAGATCTCCTGCATTGCTGACGAATTCTTTACCATCTGAGCCACTAGGGAGGGAAGCCCCTAGTTTTATAGAAGAAAAACCTGACAAACACTGTCTCAACCAGGTGAGCAAAGGTAACATCAGCAGTGATAAATCATATTATTAGTATGTTCCAGTCCATACTAGATATGATGAGGGCAGCACTTTACCACTGTGGTCTTCCTCCCCAAAACACATTACACCTGTCTCACTGTGAGGAAAACATGGGGCAAACCACAACTAACAGATATCCTGCAAAATATTAGACCAGGAAGTCCTAAATATTAGACCAGAACCCCTTAAAACTCTTATGGGTCATCAGAAAACAAGAACAGTAACAGAAAAAAAGAAAAGTCCAAGAAACAGTCACAGCCAAGAAAAATCTAAGGAGATATGCTATGAACACAGAGTGAAAGTGTTAGCCACTCAGTTGTGTCCAACTCTTGGCAACCCCATGGACTGTAACCTGCCAGGCTCCTCTGTCTGTGGAATTATCCAGGCAAGAATACTGGAGTGGGGTGCCATTCCATTCCCTTCTGCAGGGGATCTTCCTGACTTAGGGGTAGAATCTGGGTCTCCTGCATTGCAGGCAGATTCTTTTACCTTCTGAGCCACAGGGTATCCCAGATGGGATCTTGATACACAAAAGGGACATTAGGGTAAATGAGGAAACTCCAAGTATGAGCTTAAGTTAATAAGAAAGTATCAAGATTGGCCCTTAATTGTGAAATGCTAGTAGGGGAAATAGGACATGGAGTATAGGAGAACTCTCTGTACTATTTTAATATAATTCTGTACATTTAAAACTGTTCTAAAAATAAAACCTTATTTTGAAATAACAGGAACTGGTGTGGTTCTTGTGCCACCCTGGAGAAGGTCCCAGTGCACTGTGCCCAGAGGTGGGGCAACATCACTTCTTGGTCTCTGCTTCAGTTTTTTCTCTTTCCCCCTTTCCCTCTGCGGTGCTTATGCAGAGGATTCAGTTCTGAGACTGTCTAAAGCCACTGGGGAAATGGTGGAAAATTCACCATCATTGTTGCCAGGAAAAGCAATTTATGGCTTTATTCTTAAGTTCCCAATTTGGCTTCACACTCTTATCTCCTGTGGGCTTTTATTTCTGAATCTTGGCTAAACTCCTCAGGCTTAAGCTTTTGGCCTCAAAAACATTGGACGGTTACATTATCTGTCCACTTCCTATTTCTATAGTAAGGAGCTACAGTAACCAGCTATGTACTCTTATCTGAAGCTCATACAATTACAGATAACTATTCCCTGGTGGCTCAGATGGTAAAGCGTCTTCCTGCAATGCAGGAGACCTGGGTTCGATCCCTAGGTCGGGAAGATCCCTGGAGAAGGAAATGACAACCCACTCCAGTACTCTTGCCTGGAAACTTCCATGGACTGAGGAGCCTGGTAGGCTACAGTCCATGGGGTCGCAAAGAGTTGGACATGACTGAGCAACTTCACTTTCACTTTCACATGCTAAAAATCACCGCAGAACAAATACCAAGAGAAGTCATCCCAGTATGAAGAGATATCCCTCTTGTAGTTCTTTCTTGCAGCCAGAAAACTTTATACTCCAAACTTAGTTATATGTAGGCATACTAATACCAGGCATTTATGTTTTTTTTCTTTTTCTTTTTTTGCATTTATGTTTTTGAGATAGTCATTTTGACCACAATTATTTCACTTGTCTTCTATTAATACCTAGTATTGATATGTAAAAAAAGTGAGTTGAACTTCTCAGATTAAGTTCTATCAATATTCTTATATATTAATTATTTTGAACATAAATAAATAAAGTTAAAGATAAAAGGAATGAACTATTGATATACCCAACAACTTGGATGGATCTCAAATTATGTTGAGTGGAAAAAGTCAAACTCAAAATATTACATTTACATAGCATTTTGTATGACATATAGCAATTTATATTAAAATTTTTTAATAACAAAATTATAGAGATGGAGCATAAATTGATATTTGCTAGGTACTCTTGTCTGGAAAATCTCATGGACGGAGGAGCCTGGTGGGCTGCAGTCCATGGGGTAGCTAAGAGTCGGACATGGCTGAGCGACTTCACTTTTACTTTTCACTTTCATGCATTGGAGAAGGAAATGGCAACCCACTCCAGTGTTCTTGCCTGGAGAATCCCAGGGACGGGGGAGCCTGGTAGGTCTATGGGGTCACACAGAGTCAGACACGACTGAAGCGACTTAGCAGCAGCAGCAGCAGCAGCAGCAGCAGCAGCAGGGGTTCTAGAGATGGAGAGAGAGGAAGGGCATGAGGGCCAACAGGGAGCAGGAATGGTCCTTGTGATCATGAAACAATTCTGTATCTTGACTGTGGTAGTAGTTATATGAACATACACATGATAGAATTGCATAGAATTAATAATACATCCATGTGTGTGCACGCACATATGCCCAAGTGCATGTTAACCTAATGAAACTGGAATAAGCTTTGTGGGTTGTGGTAAAGTCATCTTCCTGGTTGTGATATGGTACTAAAGTCATGCAAGATGTTACCACTGGGGTAAATGGGTCAAGAGTAAATGAGTAAAGGGTAAATAGAATCTCTCATTACATTTTTAAAACTATATTTATTTTTATTTATTAATTTCTGGCTGCATCCAGGCTTAGTTGCAGCATGTGGGCTCTTTGTTACAGAGCACGGGCTCTGGAGCACATGGATTCTGTAGTTTGCACGTGCAGGCTTTGCTCTGCAGCATGTGGGATCTTGTTCCCAGATCAGAGATCAAACCTGCATTCCCTGCATTGGAATGTGGATTCTCAACCATTTGACTACCAGGGAAATCTCTCATTACATTTTATAAAGGCAATAACTATCATTTTTACTCATCCTTTTAAAAAAATTGACATAATTTTTATACTAGAAAACTCACCGTTTAAAGCTTACAATTCAATGGTTCTTAGTGTTTGTAACTATCACCGTTAAGAAACCCCAAATCCATTAATAGTTGCTCCCCATTCTCCACCCCATCCTCTAAAAACTATTAATCTATATTCTGCATCAGTAGATTTGTTTATTCTTGATATTTCATATATGTGGAATTATACAATATGTGTTCTTTTGTGTCTGTCTCCTTTTGTCTAGCATGTTTTCCAGAATCATCCATCTTAGAGCATGTATCAGTACTTTATTCCTTTCTGTGGTTGAATAATATTCCATTATATAGATATGCCGCATTTTGTTTATTTATTCATTCATTGATAAACATATAGATTTTTTCTACTTTTTGACTATTATGAATAATGCTGCTATGAATATTTATGTATAATCTTTTTTTAAAAACATACATTTTTCATTTTCTTGAAGACATACCTACAAGTGGAATTTTGGGATCATGTGGTAACTCTGTGTTTAACTTTTTGAAGGACTGAAACAGTTTTCAAGATGCTCTGCCATTTTACTTTCCCACCACCATCAGTGTATGAAAGTTTCAATTTTTCCACATCCTCACTAACACATGTTATTGTCTGTTTCTTTGATGATAGCCATTCAAGTGGGTATAAACTGATATCTTATTGTGGTTTTGATTTTCTATTTCTTATTGACTCAGTTTCAGTAGCCTTTGTCTTCCTAGCAATTTGTCTATTTCATCTATGTTATCTAATTTGTTGGCATACAGTCATTCATAATTTCCCCTTATAGTCCTTTTGCTTTTTGCAAGGTTAATAATAATGTTTACTCTTTCATTGATGATTTAGTCATTTTGAGTCTTCTTTTATCTTTTTCAGTCTGGCTAAATGTTTGTCAGTTTTATTGATCTTGACAATGAACCAACTTTTGGTTTTGTTGATTTTCTCTACTGTTTTTCTAGTCTATTTTGTTTATTTCCTTTCTAATCTTTTTTTTCTCCCTTCCTTCACTTGCTTTGAATCTAGTTTGCTCTTCTTTTTCTAGTTACTTTGGGTGAAAAGTTAGGTTATTGATTTAAGATTTTTCTTTTTAAAGAGAGACATTTATAACTTCTTTGTATATTCTTTTGCAGTTTCCTGTGAACCCATAATTATTTCAAGTTTTTATTTTAAATAAAAACATAAGGAAAAAAGTATGCTCTGCCAGAAGAGTTGTGTGTGAGAATGACTTAGTCATTGCACAGAGCCTCGAGGAGATTAGTGGCGAAAGATACATATAGAGTGATTTAAAAGATGAGATGGCTGCAGAGATGAAAAACACTGAAGGATGTCCAGGGAAACCACGCAGGCACAATTGAGGGCTTATGTGAACTGGAGAGTGATGCTTTTATCATGGGAGTTTCATACTCAGAGAAACCAGTTCCTAAGGAGGCTGGCACTTATTTCCTGTCAATCTTTAGGGACCATGAGGTGAGGTGAAGTCGCTCAGTCCTGTCCGACTCTTTGCAACCCCATGGACTGTAACCTACTAGGCTTCTCAGTCCATGGGATTCTCCAGGCAAGAATACTGGAGTGGATTGCCATTTCCTTCTCCAGAGGATCTTCCCAACCCAGGGATCAAACCCGGGTCTCCTGCATTGGAGGCAGACGCTTTAACCTCTGAGCCACCAGGGAAGCCCTTAGGGGGACCATAGCTGAAGCCATTTGGGGCAGGGATGGAACCACACTCTGATTAAGGCTAATGTTCCCACCTGAGGTCTTTTTCTCTGAAGCTCAGAATGCTTAAAGATATCCCCATCTCCTACCAAGTCACTCAAAATGTTCAGCATGGGCAGACTGACTGCCTTTAAAAAACAGGAAGGAAAAACTGAAAATTTGTTGGGGTTGCTGATATTTTTTAAAATTTCTTTTAATTTTTAAACAATTCCAGATTCACCAAAAAAAAGTTGCAAAAACAGTTAACAGAACTCCAGATACCCTTCACCCAACTTTCCCAACTATCCCAAAGGTTAACAACTTACATTGGATTCCTAACTCCTTTTAATGTTTACTAAAAAAAATTTTTTGGACTAAATAATACATTCTTTTAGTTTATAAAGTAAAACAATATAAAAAGGTACATAGGTGAAAAATCTTGTTTTTACCCCTGCCCTTCTATTGCATCAGTCTCACCCCTCACAAACACTAATAATCATCTGTATTTTTTCTTTTTTTGGGTTGTGCTACACAGCTTGTGGGATCTTAGTTCCCTGACCAGGGATTGAACCCGGGTCCTGGACAGTGAAAGTGTGAAGTGCTAGCCACTGGACCGCCAGAGAATTCCTATCTGTATTTTTCCTTGAACAAAAATAATCAAAATATTTTCATATCTCCTTTTCTTCTCTTTCCCATCCAAAAATAGTATTCTATGCATACTGTTCTGGATCTCACATTTGTCATTTAACAATATAGCTTAGAAAGCTTTTCAAATTAGAACATAGTAATGCTATTTTTTTAACTGAAAAGGACTTCAGTATTTATCTCATCTTTGCCCCACTGTCTTTCAGCATCGCTTTAGACATACTTCTTGCTTCCTCGCTCACTTTCCTGTCTAACCTCTATTGTTTAAATCCCCAGTTCCCCAAGCATAGTTCATTCTCTGTGCTGACAAGCTCAGGGCTTTTACAGACCCCAGCCAGTGTGACTGGAATGAAGCCACCAACCTCATGGGCCATCAGGACCACAGGGACACATTCAGAAGGGACAGCAACAGGATGATGATTGCCTTAGCATGAGCGATGCCCCAAAGAGAGCACTCTGGGCCAAGAAGAAGAAATGATCTGGAACAAGGCCTTGTTGCTAAGCAACCCCAGAGAGGATGAAATTAACGCAGTCTGTTTTTCATGTAACTGATCTCAAATGAAAGCTGAGGCCAGAGTTGATCCCATGCAAAATTAATAATTACCGCATGATTCTTTCTTTGAAATGGCTGCTGCCAAAAGACTGAGAACTGAAGAAACCAATATATTCTTCTTTTAAAAGAGGTGAGGAGGAGGGGTGGGGGGAAACAGAACAAGTATATTCAGAGGCTGTGTTTTTCCATTTGCATCTTAGGTAGGAAATCAGGCATCTTAAACTGCTGTTGAATCTGCCTGGTAGGAAACCTGCTTTAATAGCAGATCCCAAGTAGGTGAGATAATATACATCAGAGAACCATGGAAAGGTATTTTAGAGGTGAGAGAGAGCTTCAGGTCACATGAGACCCTGTTAATCTCCTTCTCAGAAAATTTTAAATGTACTTTTCTCTCTTGGTATGTTCAGAGAGAAAACATTATCATAAAACTAAAATACCCCTATTGCCTCCATCCACTCTCCCTAACTCCATTCTAAAGGCTGAAAGAGGGGCACAGCTTGATATGCTCAGTAACCCCTGCTTTTTGAGAACTTATCAATATTAAAAAGGCATAAATGACACAGAAAAGATGGTTCCACCCCCACTCTGCTTCCACTGCATTGCTGCTGCTGCTGCTAAGTTGCTTCAGTCATGTCTGACTCTGTGCGACCCCATAGATGGCAGCCCACCAGGCTCTGCCGTCCCTGGGATTCTCCAGGCAAGAACACTGGAGTGGGTTGCCATTTCCTTCTCCAATGCGTGAAAGTGAAAAGTGAA
This sequence comes from Aepyceros melampus, assembly GCA_006408695.1. Taxonomy (NCBI): domain Eukaryota; kingdom Metazoa; phylum Chordata; class Mammalia; order Artiodactyla; family Bovidae; genus Aepyceros; species Aepyceros melampus. The sequence continues at coordinate 152,228 of SJXQ01001275.1, forward strand.
AGTGAACTCGCTCAGTCGTGTCCGACTCTTAGCGACTCCATGGACTGCAGCCCACCAGGTTCCTTCGTCCATGGGATTTTCCAGGAAAGAGTACTGGAGTGGGGTGCCATTGCCTTCTCCGTCCACTGCATTAATTTGGGTTAATGAACTATGTGGTTAGAGCTGAGCAATAACCATCTCCTCAAAAGAACATTTTGGATTATTATTATATGATTGTACAATAAAATATATCTCAAAACAAAACATTTTTAGCCAAAGAAACTATGTTATTAGAGAAGGAAAACTTTCTTCCTGAATGGAAGGTCTGACTCTAACTTCCTGCTGCAAAGATAGGTGTCTTCCTCACTAAGTGTTTATGCAGTATATTTACTAGCCTCGAGGCAGGACCCACTCTTGCTTTCCCTCTTCCACCCCCTCAGTATATTTACTAGCCTCGAGGCAGGACCCACTCTTGCTTTCCCTCTTCCACCCACCCCCTCAGTTCATACTGGGTCACTCTGAGCAAACACCTTCCCAACTAGCTTGCCTCTGTAAAGCAATGAATGTTTGCTGATTGAGTTGAGCAGAATGTACTAGAACGTGGAGAAAACAAGATAGCAAAAAGGGTGCACTTGATCTTTGGAGCCGCTATCGTTGGCAGTCTCAGCAGGAAATAGATGCTACATTTAAACCGGGTGCTTTGAGGAATGTTTAATAAAGGCATTATTTACAAGAGTTGGTGGGGGAACCATAAAGGATTGGTGTTACCTGGGGATGGTAACATTGGGTTGGGAGGCATTACAGGTCTAAGGCCTGAAGAAGAGAGAGAATTGGGAAACAGAGCAGTGATATGAAGGGGGCCTCCTTATAAGAATGTAGCCCTCGTGGGGGTATATATTCCCTGGTATCACTTACCTCCTTGTCTCTGATCTCTGGCTAGGGTTCCCCATTTGGCTGAACCCCACTGGAAGTCAGGGGATAAGGAAGTGTTTGAATGTAGTCAGTACTGATCAGCCTCCCAGGTATGGAGCATGGGGGGAGAGACTGTGACATGAAAGACAACCAAGGTTAAGCCTTCCTTAATCTCTCTGGTTCCCAGTCTTTTCAATCATTCATTCAGCCAGCATTACTATCTCCAGCTTTGTACAGGTACAGAGGTAGGAGACACAGCAGCAAACAAGGCAGCCCTTCTGGAGCTTATGATCCCTGTGGCTGTGTCAGCCCTGGGCAAGCTTCAAACTACATCATCTCCATCACTAAAGGTCTGAGGTCACACAAGCCCTCCAACTCCTACCATGGTGACGGCAGACTTCTCTTTCTTCTCTTCCCTCTTGGTCAGGAATAGAAATTCTCTCGTTACTATAAGTAGTGGTGGTAACGAGAGTATGTATGTGTAGGTGTGTGTGCTAAGGTATAAGTATTGAAAGGTACGTATACAGAGGAGCCCAGAAAAAGGAAAACAGTGGGCATTGGGAAAGGGAGGAATAGTGGTAAAGCTGAGTCAAAGGAGCTTCACTCCAGGACGTGGTCTTTAAGGACGGAGCCTCTACCTACAGTTGTGTACTCTGCCTCCTCCGCATACACCAGCTTCGATAGATTTTGCGGTCTTTCCATGCCAGTTCACTCCAGGCCACTGCCTTGCTATCTGCGTGGCCCTTGGGCTAGGCCATGCTCCTGGGCAATTAGTGACCATTACTGGACATAAGAACAGTTGGTGCCATTTTTCTGAGCAGGGGGCTCTGGCTAGGGGAGTCTCCCCCTCTGTAGGAGATATTGAGTGTGGTAGAACCCACAGCAGATAAGCCTCATCTGAAAAGCTCCTGGAGGTCAGAGGTCAGGGACCTGGGTCTTACATTGGTTTTCTAGTAGCCCATGGCATCGTTTCTTTTAAGTCAGCTTCTTAGTCAATATTTACTGAATCAGACTGGGCAAAAAATAACCGTTGACTTACATTCAAATACCTCAACCACATCTGTTCTTGGAGATCTTTTAACACACAAAGTGAGTGAAAGTGAAGTCGCTCAGTCGTGTCCGACCCTTTGCGACCCCATGGACTGTAACCTATCAGGCTTCTCAGTCCATAGGATTTTCCAGGCAATAGCTCTGGAGTGGATTGCCATTTCCTTCTCCAGTAGATCTTCCCGACCCAGGGATTGAACCCAGGTCTCCCGCATTGTAGACAGACGCTTTACTGTCTGAGCCACCAGGGAAGTCCTTTAACACACAAAGACACTTGATATTTGTTGAGAAGGACTTTGTTGATCCACAGGCAGAGAAGGTGACCTGTGTTGGGCTGATGAAAAGACACGCTGGCAAAGCATGTATCCTGTGGGGACAATGGCTCCCTTTTTCCTGAAATGCCTGCCAGCTGTGTGTGGCCAAGCCAGGGCTAGGCTCAGTTTCTTGCACTGTTTCTCACAGCAGCAGGAGAGAAAGTGAGGCACTGCTTTCCTGCTATGGTAATCCTCTTATTTCATTTCAGTGATACAAGTTATTGACCTTGTGCAGAGAGACAGACACCATCAGTTCTTCCCAGAGCAAAGATGGCATTTCTGATGGTGAGCATGGGCCTTGTCGACTTAAAAAATAGTCACAACCTAAAAGTTGAGAGGGCTTCCCAGGTGGCGTGGTGGTAAAGAATCTGCCTGCCAGTGCAGGAGACAGAGGAGATGGGGGTTCAATCCCTGAGTGAGGAAGATCCCCTGGAATTGGAAATGGCAACCCACTCCAGCATTCTTGCCTGGAAAATTCCATTGACAGAGGTGCCTGGCAGGCTGCAGTCCATGGGGTTACAAAGAGTTGGACACAACTGAGCAACTGAGCACAAAAGTTGAGAGTTATGTTTTATTCAGTGGAAATTTTTAGGACTTAAGCCTGGGAGGCAGCATCTCAAATAGCCCTGAGAGAATTGCGCCATGGAGGCAAGGGGAGGAACCAGGTTTTATAGAAATTTTGCAACAAAGGGCAGGTAGTATGAACATCAAATGATTATTGCTAATTAAAGAAAACCAGATATCCCGGGATTCCCCAGTGATCCAGTGGTTAGGATTCCATGCTCCCAATGCAGGGGCCCTGGATTTGATCCCTGGTCAGGGAACTAGATCCCACGTGCTGCAACTAAGACCTGGCATAGCCAAATAAATAAATTTTAAGAAAAGAAATAAAACTAGATATCCCAAGTTAAGAAATTTAGTATTTATCTATGTATGGGAGCTGCAAGAGTTTGGGCTAACTTAAATCATCCCTTTCATATGCATCTCAACTATGGGACTAGTATCCTGTGTTTTTCACATCCTGAGCTTCCTTGGGGCTCCCTGTAGGGAGTGACTGCTGCAGTCAGATGGCTGCTGCGCTGCTGAGTCGCTTCAGTCGTGTCTGACTCTGTGATAGCAAGTATTCTTCTCCTTCCTGAGTGCCCTTAGGACTCACTAGCTCACATTGGAGGACTGCAGTTCCTGATGACTGTGACATCGTTGTTTACTGAATGGTAAGGAATATTCCATTTCTCAGCCTCAATGTTGTGTATCATGAGGATATTGTCTTCCTGGGTGGATACGAGGGATAGATTTCTTTTGGCTGAAAAATGGGATATGAACCATACCAGAAACTGCTAGCAGAAATGTCTTTGGGCTCTCCTTACATTTCTGGCTGAGAACCTCTGAGGCAGAAAACAACAGTTTCCCTTGCAGAAACAGCTGGCCCTTTCTACAGGACACAGCTTTCCAGACAAAATACTGAAGTCCTCAGGAGACTTGCTCATCCGGAAACTAAGCTGGACAACAACTTGAAGGTTATCCATGAACAACAGAATTTGACCCTTAGGGCAGAGGAAGGTTTTAATTAACTTCATCTGAGAAGTTTTCAAGGCCTTTCCAGCTGTTTTGGAATGTTGTGTTCCAGGCTTTAGAGATTAAAACTTCCCTTTTTCTGGCATCCGAAAGTGACTTTTGGAAGCAAAATAGGAACAACTTTTGGACCCCAATATCACAGCACATCAGCCAGGCCTGGATCTTGCCACTAAATGGGGAAAAACTCTCTGGGGTCTCCTTGGACCCAGAATGTCATGAGGACTTGGCAGCCTTGGAGCGAGCAGACTCTGCTAGGGTCTCGGTCTTCTCCCAATATCTGCAACTCTAAGGGGCAGCTGGTAAAAAATGAATAGCCAGCCAGGCAGTGTTGAAATCCAAGGGGGAAAGATTGGCCCTTTAGTACCCTACAGCCTGGTTTTCCTGACATCTTGAAGCAGAGGGTACCTGTTGGGACTGCTGCTGCTGCTGCTGCTAAGTCACTTCAGTCGTGTCCGACTCTGTGCGACCCCATAGATAGCAGCCCACCAGGCTCCCCCGTCCCTAGGATTCTCCAGGCAAGAACACAGAATGGGTTGCCATTTCCTTCTCCAATGCATGAAAGTGAAAAGTGAAAGTGAAGTCACTCAGTCGTGTCCGACTCTTGGCGACCCCATGGACTGCAGTCCACCAGGCTCCTCCGTCCATGGAATTTTCCAGGCAAGAGTACTGGAGTGGGGTGCCATTAGTGGATCCAAAAAAAATCAAGAAATGGAATTTTTTTCTCCACCTAAAGGATGTGCCGCATCTTTTCATGAGTGGATATCTGATTCCCTCATTCATGGGAGGTTGACTGAGCCCTCTTTGTCCATCAGGACCATCAGTACTGGTGGTTGAAGGAAAGAGCAGCACAGTCACATTTTAAGGGGAAGGACCATGTTTCATCCTCCTTGGTCTTGCTTGTAACAGACGTTCATGAACTATTTCGCTGAAATGGTCCCCCCAAAGTCAGCTTTTTCCATTATCCGGTGTCTGTTTTCTTCCCCTTTCCCTCCTGTAACTTATCTCCTGTCTCACCAAGTCAAGAAAATACATTCATAGTCTTCCCTATGCAAGTTGCTGACTTGCACCATAGCTCACCTGCAAATCAAACCAAAAGAGAATAAGAGGGAAGAGAAATAAAATTTGTTTCCCTTGAGCCCTGCTTTGTTGTCTTCTGGCACAACTTGGTTCTGAGAGGTTGCTGGTCACACTGGCAAAAAGCTTTCTTCACCCTAATGCTTTCTCTCCAACTGTCCACTCTTACTGAAAAAATTTGTTTTTTTTTTTTTAAAGATTGTGTTCTGATTATGAAAGTAATAAATACCATTTAGAAAAGAGAATAAACTGTTCCCCACCCAATACATCTGTTGTGCTCCCAGCCTTTTATTCCAAATGAGACCTCACAAAAGCAGGCTTGCCCCTCTAATCAATGGCTTTAATTGACATATTCAGTTAATTAACACGTCTTTAATATACACGTACAATGAACGTAGCAGAGTTTGGCACTCTGGAAAACACAAAATAGCTTTAAGATAGCCTCAGCCTCAGCCTCCCAGGAGACAAGAGCTTGAGGCCACGAAGCCCTTTGCTGTGTTCTGGTCTACTGCTGACTCCCATGCAGCCAACACTGATGGCCACCTGTCATGCTGAAACCTTCTCTTCCCTGGGCTGTTGCATCTCCACATCCTGTTTTCTGCCTTCTGTTTCCAAACTCAAGTTCAACTGCTAATTCCCAAAAGCCAGTACTCAAGAGACAAGTTGCTAAGTCACTTCAGTCGTGTCTGACTCTGTGTGACCCCATAGACGGCAGCCCACCAGGCTCCCCCGTCCCTGGGATTCTCCAGGCAAGAACACTGGAGTGGGTTGCCATTTCCTTCTCCAATGCATGAAAGCGAAAGGTGAAAGTGAAGTCGCTCAGTCAGGTCCGACTTAGCGACCCCATGGACTGAAGCCTACCAGGCTCCTCCATCCACGGGATTTTCCAGGCAAGAGTACTGGAGTGGGGTGCCATTGCCTTCTCCGCAAGAGACAAGTATTGGTTGGAAAAGGACAGATTATTTATCTGGGAGGCTGGCAACCTAGGGAGAGGTGGACTCATGTCCCAGAACCAATTCCAAACATTCTGCTTGGCCATGCGAGTTTTTAAAGGGCAAAAAGGAAAACTGCTGCTGCTGCTAAGTCGCTTCAATCATGTCCAATTCTGTGCGACCCCATAGACAGCAGCCCACCAGGCTCCCCTGTCCCTGGGATTCTCCAGGCAAGAACACTGGAGTGGGTTGCCATTTCCTTCTCCAATGCATGAAAGTGAAAAGTGAAAGTGAAGTTGCTCAGTTGAGTCCGACACTTAGCTAGTCTCAGTTAATCATTTGAGGAGGGGGTCATTGTCATCATCTTTCACTATGTGCAGACTTGTTGATTCTTCGTGACCTTTCCTTAGACTCTACCTTGTTCACAGAGTTTGCTCATGGGATTACTGCAGGGGGAGCTGGGGGAAAGATCTAGTTATCTGTTAATTACTTATTCTTCATTTCTATATCTTCAAGAAAAGAATCTACATGTTTTAGGCAAGACACTGTATGATCAGGGATTAAAAACTATCTGATTAGTGAGACATGGAGTACATGCTATAGGGGTTAGGTTAAATATTGCCTAGTAATCTCACATCTGTACTGAGTAGTTTACAGTTTGAGGGAAACAGAAATAGGCAAATAGAACGGGGGCAAAGGAGCTGCTTACACATTCTCTCCCACTTCTTCCTGGCTTCCTGATCCTCCTTCGGGCCCATTCACTAAATTTGGTCCTCAGCCTTCTTCACTTCTCTGTTTCTTTTCATTCCCTGGACCATTTCAACCATTCCCATGACTTCAGATACCATCTGTATGCTGATAATTCCCTGAAATATGTGTCTTCATTCCGATATATTAATATGCCTGGGGCAGCGCCTGTGATCAAACACATTAACATACTTGTGGTGAAATATGGGAAAAAATGAAAACTGTAACTCCCCCTGCCTATAAATTCCAGTCAGGTTTTGCTGCCAAACTAACCAAGTCAGTTGTAACACCACTATGAAAAAAATTTTTCATTTTCCAAAGCTTTATGGATTTCAGAATTGCAAAGAAGATTATGGGCCTGTATGAAAAGGAGTGAGTGGCCTTTGTTAGTCCAGAAGAGGAAAAAGGATAAAGAAAACTATTCTGCATTTTCCTTTCCATAAAACAATGAGTATCCATAAGACTTGAGGTCTTTCCTACTGGAACGAAAGTGACCAGAAACTTTTCCTTGTTAAAGTAATAAGATAATAAAGTTCTATCATATCTGGCCCTCTACTGTAATAGTAGCATTATCGGATGCAAGTCCTTCACTCCACCTAGAGTTTCTCACTTAGCCGAAATGCTTGGGGTTTCTGTAATACACAGTCTCTGTACTTCCTGCACATACACACAATCATACCTGTGATTGACTTTAATTCTTGGGCATTTAACTAGATACATAATAATTAACGAAGTAAATTCTCCAGCTCCTTTCAATTCAGTGACAACTGTTTTCACACCCTAGTTTAAAACTTTTCTGTGGGTTGGCTCTAAAGCCAGATCAGTAACAGACCCAGAGATGTTCAAGAGGCTAGGGATGGGGGTGGGGGCACAGGGCAGCAGGGAAAGGCAGGATAAAATGTTATTTTAGTATTTTCACTGAGACAGAGGAAAAATTCATGCAAATATCTCTGCTCTCACCACACCTCCCTCTTTGTTTTATAAAGCCTTTCTTCGTCCAAATCTCAATTTTTGGATTAGACCCCTGTTGACTATGTCTGCTTAAGTCCTAGATAAAGGCTTATTTGTTTGACCTGTCGTATCCGTAATTGGCCTAACTGTTCGTTTTGATTTTCCCATTGTGTAGACGGTGCTACGAAGCTTGGCAGGAAGCACACTATGGAAATGCGGAGCTGAACAGCTTAATGTGTGTAATTTGGGAAGTTCAGCGGATGCCAGGGCTTAGCAGGCTCCCAGCTTATTCAAGGCAGTTCCTGTGGATTTTCATTCTTGTGGGCATCAAGCTCCTCAAGTCTGAGGGCTTGGGTCCCACCCAGACTCAGTGCCCATAGCCATGTCCCTGCTGTCCTCCTCTTAAAACCAGGATGGTAGCTGACAGTTGGAGGCTCTTCTGTCACCTCTGCCTAAGGAAGTGGAAGGATAATGAAGTAATTGCATTCCAGAGATGATTCAGGTAAAGGCTGACATATAAGGCTTTCTCTAGACACGAGTGTGGACTCCTCGTTGGTTTCTAGGAGGCCTGAGGTATTGCAACATCCATCATTCCTACAGTGGATGACACATGGAGCCACCCCGATCTCCCCTCCAAGACTGAAGCACTCATTTCCCCATCTCCTGGGAGGGCTGACAGCAGCCATTAGCTGAGATTTTTCCAAGGCTGAAAAGAGTCACCTTGTCCATGGTAGTGTGCCTTCCCAGAGGCACCCACACCTAATGTCTTTTCTGTGCAGGAGTAAAAAGATCCAGCTCCCTTACCTCAGTTGAGACAACTATGAGCCATCCCAGCCCCAGAGCTGTCTAAAAGATCAGATAAGGTTTTTTATTTTTTCCAAACGATTTACTTTTTTTTAGTAAATTAATTCGCCCTTTATTTTCTGAAACATTTTTTTTAACTTTTAGTTTTATATTGGAGTATAGCTGATTAATAATCTTGTAATAATTTCAGATGTACAGTAAGGGGACTCAGCCATATAGATACATGTATCCATTCTCTCCCAAACTCCCCTCCCATCCAGGCTGCCACATAATATTGAGCAGAGTTCCCTGTGCCATACAGTAGGCCTTGTTGACTGTCCATTTTAAATACAGCAGTGTGGACATGTCGAACCCAAACTAACTATCCCTTCCTCTGAAGGATCAGCTAAGGTTTTATTGTGATTTCATTGTAGCTCACCTTCTCCCTTTGTGCATTCCTGCTAACTTCACTTCTCCCCTTTGTTGATGCTGAGAGTACTCTCCAATAAACTTCCTACATACAGGGCCAGGGAAACCCTACCTGTAACATCTGCTTTGTCCTGGTTGCTAGCAGTGACTGTTCTTCATGTGAAGACTCAGCAGTAAACCATAATTAATTTAAACTAGCCAAGGTGGTTCCATTTACTCAGCCAGTGATTGGCGTAGAACTCCATCCCAGCAAAGGAGTTGGAAAGGGGAATCTCCTGGGAAAGTCTTCCTGAATCATAAAAGAAAAAAGGAGAAGAGACCGTTCTCTATCTGAATGAGATGCTTGCAGAAAAGAACAGAGTAGGGAAGAAGGTGGAACGTGGAACCAAGAAAATAACAGAGAAATCAAACTGAAGAAGAGGCCACCTGCTTAGGATCTTTTGGTCATCTGTGATAAATCCCCGTTGACAGAACAGGACGGATTTGTCACACAAGAACTTAATGATGGAGTTGGCTCTACAATCTGTGATTTTTGTTTCAGTTGTCCAATTCCATTTTCACACTCTTGGAGGATTTTGCTTTTTGAAATATTTGTCAGGATTCTTTCTCTTGGAAGTTTCTTGATAACCTAAACTCTCTTTTTTCCTGACTTCTGGTGATCAGTAATTTGACTTTGGTTGATTAATTAAATTCTGCCTCTTTTTTCTATGGCATTATGACTTGGGGTTTATAGAGTTAATGCTATAATGTTATGCATTAATGTGTATGTGCAGCTAGGGCTGGAGAGAGGGTGACCTCTAAAGGAAGCTGAGTCTAGAAAACTATGTCCTGGGATGACTTTTGATGAGAAAAGTAGGAAATAGTGATGGAAAGGTTTTAAAATTGTAGAGGAGCAAGGTCTTGAACCTAATGACTTGAACATTTGGCTCAGAATAGGGTATTCATTTTTAGAAAAGTGTATCCTCTCTGATCTGTAATTTATTTTGACAAGTCAGTTCATAGCTTCCCTAGAGTTTGGTGCTGGAGAAATTGCTCAGCACAGTAGTGGGACTGATGGTGGGGAGCCTCCTTCTTTCTCCCATTTGCCTGTACTCCCTCTGCCTAAACTCTGAAACAATGTTAGTTGCTCAGTCCTGTCTAATTCTTTATGACCCCATGAACTACAGCCCTTCAGGTTTCTCTGTCCATGGGATTTCCCAGGCAAAAATACCAGAGTGGGTTGCCATTTGCTTCTCCACCCAGGGACTGAACCTGAGTCTCCTGCATTGCAGGCAGGTTCTTTACCAACTGAGCCACCAAGAAAGCCTCTGCTTAAAATCTGCTTCCTTTTTTTTTTTTTTTTGCTGGTTGAGGTTTAATCTGTAACCAATGAAGCGCACAAATGCAAAGTATACAGTGTGATGAGTTTTGACAATGGTATGTAATCATCATTCCAATCAACAGATGAAATATTTTTCTCATCTCAGAAAGTTCCCTCAAGCCTCTTTCCAGTTATTTGTCTACTTATCCCCAAGGCAATAAGTATTTTGATTTCTGTCCCTATAGATTAGTCTTCACGTCTTCTTGTACTTCATGTATATTCTTTGGTGTATGACTTAAGATGTGGTTTTGAGATTCACCCACATTGTTGCATGTATCCTGCTTCCCTTTTAGAGACTATCCAACGGGTCCACTGGGGCTTCCCTCGTGGCTCAGATGGTAAAGAATCTGCCTGCAATGTGGGACACCCAGGTTCTGGAAGTCCCCTGGAGAAGGGAATGGCAATCCACTCCAGTATTCTTGCCTGGAGAATCCCATGGACAGAGGAACCTTGTGGGCTACAGTCCATGGGGTTGCAAAGAGTTGGACACGACTGAGTGACTAATGCTTTCACTTTTTACATGGCGTCCACTGCTCTTGGATTTCTCTGTCATGTTTAAAGAGGAGATCCTACCCGTCCTAGTGGTAGTTTTATTGTGAGACAGTTTGCCAAGTGAGTTTTGTAAGTCACTGGTTCCTGAAGACCGAGCAGGTGGTTTCTTCCATAGACAGTCAAGTAATCTTTCCATGCTACGTGGAGATAATGACAGCTGATGTCTGAATTCTTTGAAGTGAGGACAGACAGCAACTCCTTCTGTGGGCTCCCAGGACAAAGGTTGATAATTCCCAGGATTCTATGCCAAGATACTACCTGAATTTTGACCTGGTGAGTCGTGACTTTAGTATCACTGCCAAGGCCACGGGGAAAATGAACATTTATTAAGCACCATGTCCCTAAAGGCACTTGGTCATAAGTGATCTTAACTTCCCTTCCTGAGAACTCTTTGAGATAGGTCTTACTATACGCACGAGGATGCACAGGGCTAAATCTGAATGTAGGTCTTGAACCTGGGTTTGCAGGACTCCATATCATGATTTTTCACCAGCAGCAGCCAAAATGTAAGTTTCTGTGTCCATTTAAGGTGGCACATGCATATCACCAGGGACCGTTTTGCCCACGACTGGTTTGCTGCAGGGCTGGGGAGGACTCAGGGCTTGATGTACTTCCTTTCTCAGTAATGCCCACTAGAATGTGCAGGTGAGTCTTCCTTTTCGAAAGTGTTCTCAGCTCTTCTTAGCCAGGCAGCTCTGACCTTTGGTAAAGGCCAGCATATCTTTGTTATGTCCCTTGGAAATCACTGTTGTGTAACAGCTGTGTTTCCAATTGAGATGGTTTCCAGACCCGGGGAAGCTTTAGAAAGGATGATGCCAGCAAAGAGGCATTAAGTCCTCTAATAAGCTTATCCCTGATAATCGTATTAATGGCACTGTCTCATGCTTGATGCTGCAATTATGGGCCTCTCCTCTTGAATGTAATTTTGGAGTTTGATAATAACTGAGAATATGATTTTGCATTTCTCTGTAACAAGAGTTCTATTCCCTAAAGCAACATGGTGACCCTAATAGAGATGATTGTTCATGTCCTTTCAAACTGCTGACCTTATACCTCACCACAATATCAGGAACAAACTAGACTTACTCACCTCGGAATTCGGAGTTCTTCCAACATCAGGGTTCTTGTGGGCTATGGAACAAACCCCCTGGGAATCATGACATTGGTTTCTAGCATCTGCATCTGATAAAGAGGCTTTATGTTTTTCTGCTGTTGCAAAGTCAAAGTAACCTTGGGAGAGAGGGTCTGCTTTAGGAGTCAGGTGATTTTTAACATGTGACTTAATTGTCAACATTCAAGATATTATCTCTAGTATCAGGTGTTTGGCCTCTAGAAAACTACTTCTGGGACCTTCATTTTCTCAGTTGTAAGTTCCAAGCAGTTTGGACTAGAATTCTAAGAACTTCACACTTGCCATCAGGAATTCATATTTTTAGCTATTGACAGGAGGTGGCTATTGTTTTCTTGGCCCCAGCTGGAACTGATTAACAGGCTAGCAACTCACTGCTGTCCTTCTGGAGAAACCTTTGTCCAGAGGATATATGAGGATATATATATCCTGGGGATTTCTGCTTCTGATGCTATACATGTGTGCTTGGCTCTGTGGCATGAAGGGATCTTTTCCAGGCCTACAGTGAAGGGAGGAGGGAGACCCAGGACAGAGGCACCAACCAGGCCATGGGGGCTAGCCACCAAGCAAGAAGGCCCTCATTATGAACAGTGTCCACAGAGCTGGCTTCCATATAATCAAGTGGGTGGAAGCCAGCCCTGGGGCTGCAGGTTTTGGCTTCTTGGGCAGTTTCATGGGGCCTGTATCTGAACAGCAGGTGGCTGAATGCCTCTGGGGCATGATAGTAAGGGCAGGAAAGAGCAAGGAGGCAGGTGTGGGAATGGGCTCAAGGCTTTTGTTTATGGACATGCCGGTGTCCTAGGCAGATGGCAGAAGGGGGGCACCCAGGACTCTATGGTCAAAAGCCTACAGTCTGGCTAGGCAAAAATACCATGTGTGTGCTGGCACCAAAGGGCACAGGAAACTTGCTGAAGATCAACCACTGTTTCTTCACCAGGAAATGGGTGACACGAGAGACCCAAACACGAGAGGCCCAGGGCAAAGCATAGGATCCACTGTGTAGTCCCCAGGCTACCCAGCCAGCTCGAGGGAGCCCGGGACTTATGAATGACACGGGTGATAACAGAAGCAGGGGCGCCAAGAGAGAACTATCGACCTGGAAACTTTCTGTAGACCCATGTCAGACTGACAACTTTGTAGCCACAAAGGAATGGACAGATTTGCAACTATTCTCCTCAGGATAAATGAACAATCTGAGCCCCTTCCACCCCACCTTCTCCAGGAAGGCTCCCAGACTTCCCCCAACTCTGGTTAATTGTTCCCTTGTCTGAGCTCTGAGCTCTTCTTGTCTGCACCCTACAGTTCAGCACTTAATCAGACACAGCTGTGCGTTCCTCTCTAATTGTTTTGGGTGTGTTTGTCCTGTCTCCGGGGCAAGATTACAGCTTCCTCTGGGGCAGGGACTCACAATCTTTGGGAAAGAGCTCCTGGGAGAGGTGTGGGTGCATATAAGGGGCTTCTGAAGGAGTAAAATCACTCACATTCCTACAGCGCTCTGCCATTTAGAAAGTTATTTAGTTAAGTTGTCTCCTCTATTCCTTACAATTGCCCTGAAGAAGAGAGAACATAAGTAGCAGAGGTGAGGCAAGCCTGGGATTCCTAATTTACAGCCAGTGCCTCATAGGGGTTCTTTTGCTGGACAAAAAAGCCCCCAGTGGAGAAGAGGGGGAGGAAGAAGGGAGGCCTCCACAGGCTTTTCTCCCTGATGGGAATCTCGGGGAGGAGAAAGACATGAGGGGATGTGGCCCTGGCTTTCAGGGCTCCTG